>JAJJMB010015449.1:885935-1348457 GCA_023531105.1 Papaver atlanticum | reverse complement strand
AGGCCGACATTCTCCAGTGTTTATTCCGCTCAACTTTATGTTTCTTCAAAATTTTTGAAATAACTAAATAGCAAAGACTACTGCAAATATAGACGGGAATTTCACTCCAACAAGGTTTTGCTTTCCTTTCTTTTATATCTCTTACTTACATACTTGAAGAATGAATGAATACAAACACACACTTCATTCCATACAGAAGAAACAATTACATGAGAAAGGGTTCAAGATTACTTGAACAAATCATACAAAAACAGGCAGAAAAGTAATCATCTCATGTTCGAAGCAGCAGCACTGGTGGCAGTAGCAATGGCTCTCCTCTTTTCTTTAATTCTATGAACCACTCTCAGGTTGGGAGATTTTGCTTTTGTAGTTTCTTTAGACGACCTGTATTAGTAATTTGCATCATAAAACCAATCAGTTAATCAATTTAACTTAATGGAAGGAGAGTACATCATTCATGATGGTGAAACAAGGATTTCAAAATAGAATAGAGCTTACTTCTGTGGGAGGAAGGGATTATCGAACTTAGGAAGTGGTCTTGCATGAGGAACCATTGTTCTTCTCATCTGTTTCAGAGCCTTTTCTTCTTCCATCTGCAGGAAAACAGAAAACAATCAAGTTTTATACTGAGCAAAACTGAATACTTAGCAACCAATAGCACTGAGAAGTAACAAGTCTCTTCTAATTACCAGTTTAGCAGATTCAGACTCTTCTCGGTATCTCTTATATTCAGTTTCTTTCTCCTTGATCTGCAATGTAACAGAATTACAGACTTTTAAGTTCTATGTATAGATGATAAACTCAGACATTATACATGTATATAAATATGTGCATTAAATTATCAATTACCTTTTTGTCAAATTCAGCTCTATTGACAGCACGATGATCGACATGGAGTTGAAACTCTTGAACTTGTGTTAGAGGCTTCCTTTCCTTCTCAGGAACTGGAATGGGATCCCTGCAAAGCACATTAGATGACATTAATTCCCAACTTATATCGCTCGTATGCGAATGTCATTTACATGAAATTAACGAATTAATTAGTTTCGTTCAGCTTACTCTTTCAGGATTGGTTGCGCCTTAAAGATCCTCATTTGTGCTTCTTCTTCCTCCATTCTCCTCCTCTGTTCCATTTCTCTTTGCAGTTCCTCTTCATGTCTAGTTAGACTTTCCAATTGGAAAGGCTCAGGTTTGGTACAATGTTTTGGTTCGGGTTTTGGTGGAATCTGCATAAAAAGAAAAGTCCTAAATAAAAAAGAAAAATACAATCTAAAACTGTGTACAAGAAACTGGCAACCGATCCTTTACCACTGGGTAGTCTGTGGTATATGGGTATGGAGTAGCCTTAGGAATCCTGGCTCTTTCTTCTTCATACTGCTTCTGCAAAATTTCAACCACAAACTTTTTCTCCTTTTCTGCTCCACGCTCCTAATGTGATATTCAATGGTGTATTAGTCGACTGTTAATAAGCTTTGAGTACATATATTTTTTCACTTAAAATCAAGGAGGGAATTGAAGAGAAAAAAAGGTTCAGTGTGTACCTCTGTGTGGAGATGAAATGGGTTTGGTGTTGTGAGCCTTGGAAGTGGCTGCTCATTGCGTTGGTCTTCTGAGTTCAATGAAAGCTGTAATAGAATAAAAACTCCACATTTTAGATAATGAATATCCAGTTATAGATAGATATTCAGAAAAGAAGAGAGCAAAGTGATTATGATGTCTGTACCTTGTCAAACAACTCAAAAACTGTTCTTGCAGGAGGAATCCTTTCATCAGTTGCAAAGTGGAACTCTTGAGGCTTCGTCACCTGACGTTTTGAGTTACAGTAAATACCCAAGCCACCTTTGCTCTCAAAAATCTGGTAAGAAAATACTTAAACTCGTTAATAATACTAAGAATAATATCTCAACCTCAAATATGGCGTCAAAAACTAAGGAAAGTAAACTGACCTTTTTATTCAGTGGCCTAGCCTTGAATTTTGGAATCTTTTCCAACTCCTCTTGCTCTAATTCCTGAGAAGTCTTGACTCTGTAATAGTAAAAGGCAAAACTGAGCAACGTAGGGTGATTTAAATTTATTTATTTAATAACAGCCAGCCAGCCATTATCAACATTCAAACAGCTTTAATACTACCA
The DNA here is from genome assembly GCA_023531105.1 of Papaver atlanticum. Lineage (NCBI taxonomy): Eukaryota > Viridiplantae > Streptophyta > Magnoliopsida > Ranunculales > Papaveraceae > Papaver > Papaver atlanticum. Next base: position 1,346,325 of record JAJJMB010015449.1, on the reverse strand, counting down.
GCAGCATACACCATCAACCCTATAATACTTACTTAGGAGGGCGCGCGCGTAACATTGTTTCGAGACGAGGAGTCCGAGGTTCTGTAAGCTTGTGGGGGTTCCACTGGTTCTGCTAATATACATCAAAACATTTTCTACAGTCAGAGACCTAAATAACAGCAATTGAACAACGAGAGACGAGAAAGAACTAGAAGGCTAGCAGCAACCTGATGTGAAGATTCAGTTGATGATACAACTGTTGAAGTTTCAACATGTTGATTAGCCCTCTCCGATGTTTTCAAATGAAACTCCTGAATAAATCAACAGTGTCTCGTTAGTACAAGGAACCATATAATCTAGCCCTTCACCATCAACTTCAAACAAAGATATACCTGAAACTCTGGTAGATGAGGGGTACTTCTTGGTAATGCTGGTAAAGTAGGAGCTTCCAGGATCTTCTTGTTTACAGGTCGGGCCTTGAATTTTGGGATATTCGCCATCATCTCTTCCTCAAGCTCAGCTGAGCTTTTCACTTTGTAAGAGCGAACGCGGTTAGCTGTTTCAAAGTCAGGTCCCATGGGCCTGGTCAGAGTGAGTTTAGGCTGCTTCTTCTGAAGAAGTGAAGCTGCATCATCCTGGATTAAAGCAAAACGACCAGCAAATACTTCAAAATAAGTTCTAATTGATATAAATTGATTATAAAAAATTGTAGGAATCGACTGCTTACATGTGACACAGAACTATTCTTGAAATGCGGCCCTGTATCCCTTGTGTTAGATTGGAATCTCTTAACTAACTCCGCTGTTGAAACGAAAGGAGCTGATGGTTCCCTAACATAGACCTAAAAGAACAGAGATTTTTAATAAGTCAAAACGAAAAATTATATAATGAATTAGCAAACTGGTTTAAAAGTAAACCTTTCTATCCTCTTTGCGTGTTGTTTTGGTGGTAGCCGAGGAAAATAAACTGCTTCGACTACTGCCTAAACCCGGCTTTGATTTGTGAGGTAAGTTCTGGGGAACAACATCTAAAATCTGAAACAAAATTTTGAGTTAAATACACTTGTCACATACTGCAACAAAACTGAAATGAGAACTGTGATCTAAATTTGCATTATGCACCTGTCTAGATCTACCCTCGTCAAGCTTCTGTCGCTTGATTGCCTGGTTTTCTTGTACAAATTCTGAAGCTATGGTTGTGCTCCTCAAGGTCTTACCACTACAAGGATTAAAACAGAAACACAATCAAAAAATCAATACACATCTTCCACATAAACTATAAAATTACAAATACATACATGAAACCAGCACACTACCTTGCACTTATTGGCTCCAGTCCTTTAACCTGAGATTCTGTTGGTTTTACTCCTTTAGCTTGGGATGACTGAGACTTATTTTTCGGCCTTAGAGCGGAGGGGTTTCGGACCAAACTTGCTATCCTTTTAGCTGCTTGCTGATTCTTTGAAACTGTAGGAAGTGAATCCTGTTTCTTAGAAATTGACTGTGGCTTAGGTGTACAAGCATCTGTTCCTGTTTGCATAACAAAGTAAGAAAGTGAATAATGTTAAGATGTTTTAGATGCAAGGCAGAAAAACTAGGAATTCGCACATTGTCAATTCAACTACCAGAAACTCTACCTTGTAAGCTACTACTCGAAGCAGTAGTGTAAGTATATTCACTTCCTTTTCCAGATGAAATACTGCAATTAGAAAGAGATTGATTTTCACATTTTACATCTTTCGCTGTAAGAAGTAGTTTTCAGGCAAACCTAGTCAGAAAGCATAATTTTAAGCATACCTTTCTTTCATGGAATCAACCCTAATTTCTTCTTTTGTAGTATGGTCTTCTTCCTCTTTGCTTGGTTCCGTGGCTGTAGGTTTAGACTGTACCCTGAATTTGATGAATACAATAAAATTAGGTTTTCCTCGATAAAATATAAAATCAAATAATTTCATGTTCTCATACACAAACTAATTGACAAACCTGGTAGAATCTTCCTCTTTAAGAACCACTTTTGTTTCTTCTTTCAGAGTTGATCCATTCGTATGATCTGATTTTCCATCAACCTAATTGACAAGATAAAGAAATGAATACCAGTAACTATTAAAGGTTTCGAAACTACAAAATATATGTAACTTAAACAGAATTTAGAAATCGATTTTACCTTGGTGAGATCCTCCGCGTTACTGAAATCACAAAGACTAACTTGAATCGATTCAGATCGACCAGTTTTAATTCTTGGCATAAAAGCTGCATTAACAAACACAAACAAATCAAAATCCCTAACGAATTCCAGATTCAAAGAATAATCCCCAATTTCACTTAAAACCCTAAAATATTTACAGTTATCGTTCCTAAAATATTTACAGTTATCCCCAATTTCACTTAAAACCCTAGAATCTCACAAGAAAATTAGATCTAATCAAATCCAAATTAAACAAGAGAAAACGAAGAAGAAGAATCATACGTGAAGGAGCATAGCTTAAAGCAGTCCCAAACCACATCTCTGCCAAACGCACATCTGCTTCAGACTCGCCGTTAATGAAATCGAAGAATTTAGGCGCTGAAAATTCGTAAATCTCATCTATCACCAACGAACAATCGTTTATAGCCATTGATTCTTTTTCTTCTTCTTCTTCTTCTTCTTCAATTTGATAATCAATCGATTTTGTTCGTCTTCTAGTTTTGTTAGAGAGAGATTGAGAGAGGAAGGGGGAGTGAAAAAAAAAAAAACGGTCTGATTTCTTGGAATGTATTTTGGGGGTATTTTGAGTGAGTAGATTATTAACGTTAAGGCTGCAACGGTCAGAAATTTTGAACAGTGGGTTGGGTGTATGTTAGCAGTCAACATAACGGACGCTTAAGAGCCTCTTCAATATGGGATGTATCCTCAACGGCTATATTTCATGATTTTCCTAAGGAGATATTACATGTATTAATTACACGTGCGATCTATTAGAAAATTCATAGGATGTATCCCTCAACCCCTTTTGTGTTGTGAGCGCACCGAACCGATTAGAAAATTCTGAGAAGGCTGACATGACGAAAATTCACAGCCGTACATATATATGCCTCTACGAGGGAAGCTGCTTTTTTTTCCCCTTCATAAATTCGAGTTACATTGATAAAGCCGATTTAAAATCGGTATAACTACAAAGGGGTTCACAGATCATACAACAAGCATCAAAGATATTACTACTCCACCAATTCTTGACAGATTCAAGAGGTTCATCCACCACTTTAACTGTTCCAAGTGACAACAAGGATAATAACAGTATCAGATCTAGACTAAAAGGGCAAATATGTTTTGACCAAAACATATCTGCATCACTACAGGATTGCTGTGATGGGATCTTAAAAAGATCCAACTAGGGGTTTTCAAACCCAGGTTTATTAACATGTAAATAGAGGTAACAAGAGTAACATCGGTCTTTCGGGTAACAAGAGTAACACGGGTAACATCGGTCATTCGGAACGGTCGAAAACGGTCAGAGTCTTAGTGAATCGGTCTGAATCGGAAGAAAAGTCTTGTTTAGTTTTGTTGTTGTTGATGAAGTCGCCCATGGTGTTGTTGATGATGTTGCTGATGGCGTTGAAGATGATATTGCTAACTTTGTTTTTGTTGTTGTTGTTGATTCAATCAAAGTTAAAGAAGTCCTTCTAATGGAAAAAGAAACACAATCCTTGACTGGAATCATCATCACTTCAAAGAATAACTAGCAAGAAAGAGTTTTCAGCAGAGAAATCAAACAGACAGACACCCAATCTGAAAAAATCCCAGATCTAAAACTGAAAAACGAAAATACAGTAAAGTAATTAAGATGCAAATAGCTAAACCTAGTTCTAAAGGAGCAAAAAGAAAAGAGGTTAGAGAGGCTTATCTGAGCAGATGGGTTCAAGCTATTTTTTTCGTTTATCTGGTTATTTTAGAGGAGATGGAGAGGCTGTGTTAGAGGAGAGAGGTTTTTTTGTTTCTTAAAAAAGGAAACCAACACGAGGACTTCCCAAGAGGTCACCCATGTTAGTACTACTCTTAGACGAGGGAAGTTGCTACATACTCCTACCTTTACCTTTTTCCTTGGCCATTTTCCTCACCCCATGACTCCTATCTAAATCCAAGATTTAGGTATCGTAAACCCAATTAGAAAAACGGTACGTTCTGGATGAATAACCAAGGATCTGTAATGATGCAATACGCAAACAGGAAAGAAACCTGGGGAAAATAAGTGGAGGCAGGAAACATCTTTGCCGCTACGAAGTATTAGGGAATCATAATTTTTAACAATGGCTTCCAATGGTGTTAGGAAGGAGTTTTTTTCTTTTTTTAATGGGAATGTCGACTACTAGTAATTAAAAATAAGTAACAAAATTGGGCTTTTCCCATATCGAATCTTTGTAATAGTGTGAACTCGAGGTAAGAGATTCTTGATAATTGGGGAATAATGACTTATCTTAGACTTTTTTTGCTAAGGTGTCAAGTTTGCATCATAATTTACATTTTCGGGATATGAGTATATATGTAGCATGAGAGAGAGTTCTAACGAGATTTCTGCACTGCGTTACCATTGATCTAATTTGCAGGACGATGTTATATGTTTGTGTTATAAAATTTATCTAATAGTCATCTACAGTTGGAGCAAATTTTGGCTTTGGATTAAAAAATATTGTCGCACAACCAGCAAAGCGCGTATTAAATGCCTGGTGATTCTGTATGCAAGGTAAAGGAATCTATGTAGGCGTTATCGTCAACCATAAATAGGAAGGTTGTGATATCCATGTAATTGTTATCATCCTTTTGAAATGATACGTCAATATTAAGTAGCCAATTTGTTCCAGAATGAATAGCATATTGGGCGTTAGAGATCAACGGGCAAGGGCATGAAATGGTTCTGTCAAAATGGATGGAACAACGATATTTCCATATATACCATATGAGGATAGCAAAGGTGAAAAGACGAGGGTACCCAAATATACCTCAATCAAAAACTTTTCCACCTATAAGTCCTTTCTCCGAAAATGATTGTCTATGGACTGAGTCGAGACAATACAATGAATCGGTTCACACTTCGTGTGATCGTCTATGGATACGAGATTGTGACAATACGATAACAAGATAACTTGCGTGATTGACTATGGATACAAGATCGAGACAATACAACAACGAAGTATGATTACTTGATAATAGGTTCGGACTTAACCAAACACTATAGGATTGCTATCAAGTAATTAGGAATTAACGTTTGTGTATTTTACTTCTAATTATAATAAATCAATTATAATTGTGGAAATAGAAAAGTAAAAGACACAGCAAGATTTTGTTAACGAGGAAACCGCAAATGCAGAAAAACCCCGGGACCTTGTCCAAAATTGAATACTCTCAGAATTAAGCCGATATACAAAATCTAAACCAACTTCGCATAGTTGAGACCAAGCAACTAAACCTATAGTTCACCTAGTTCCCTCAGTATCCCAGCACCTCCAACTTGCAATAAGTCACGCACTTGGAACAATTCCTTTGGTTCGTATTCCAAATAGTAAAGGAACAACAAATCTGTTTGGTAACAACTCTTTTCAAACAACGTGATATGAGTTTGACAAAAGGCTTTTCCGTTTATCCCAATAAACTCCTTTGTCGGGTTCTTAGATCAATCTATTCAACAACTACCAAAGTAATTGTTTAGACTATGCAATCAATACTATTAATCACAAAGAAATGTATTGATGCCAATCTAGGCAACTAATCAATCCAATCTATCAAAAGATAAACCGATTATAGTTGTATCCCCAGCCGATCAAGTTTTGTACACACCAAAGATTATGAACTCAAATAAGAATTCTTCTTTGTCTTCAAATCTTCTTAGATCTTCAATAAACACCTGCACACAAACAACTTGAATCACTTGTGATCAATCACACACAGAACGGAGTATGTTAACGATGGATTATCACAAAACGTCTTTAGATCTACAAACAGTCTAAAGATCCCCGTCGATACTTCGATCTAGTTTGAGTGAATCTTATATCAGAAGAGAAGATTCTCAAGCATAAACAAACTAGTGCAATCAAAGTTCAACAACCGTTAGTCAATCAAATCAATCAAAAACTAATAAAAAACTGCAATTATCTAGTTTCCCACCAACGGTACTCGTAGAGCTTCTCAATCCCAAAGAAGTATTTAAAATGAGCGGTCGTAAGAGATTTCACCTAATTAGAGTACTTTCCTCTCCGAATAGACGGCTCCACCAGTAACAACATAACTAGGTAGTTTTGTTGGCTCTGAGGATTAATTTGCTTGAAATGCAAACTTCAATATTTATAGACCAAGGAAGTTTGGACACCAAGGAATTTCCAAAACCGAATATTCTCAAAGATATGCAATAAGCGCCCAAATCGGTTTTCATAATTCCTGGAAATGCTCTGTCCAAATATTGACCGAAATCTCAGTAGAAAATCTCCAATTAGTAAATGCACATTACTAATTTTTATTTTCTAAAGATATGCATTTAATTGTTGGAAATTAAAAGCATATAAAACTAAAAACCTTAATTAAAAGATTCTCAATTTATTTCGATCCGGGATTCTCCTTTAGTTATTAAGGAATATCTTTGAACAATAATAGATAAGAATTACTGCACATGTTCAAAGTATGTCGACATCTTTACTTTGTAAATCCTTTTTCATATTTACAATCTTGGAACCGATTTGCCACACTTCCAAACGAGTTTAGAATTGGTTCATCTGATTTCCAAGAACTATGTGATTGATCAAAAACATTCAATCACCATTCATGGGTTTAACGGTTCTACCAAACAAAAAGTTCGGTTCTACTAGGATCGGTCACAATAGTTTCCAAAACTTTGTTAACTAAGTACCAGGATCTGTTACCACTATTTATGGTACTTACTTGTGATCGGTTGCACAAGTTATAGGATCGGTTACACCAATTACTAAAACTTGTTAACCTACTACAAGGATCGATTACACATCTTGTGATTAGTCCCACCAAGTTCTAGGATCGGTTACCCAATGACTAGGAATGGTCACACCAATTACAAATATCGATCATACCATCTCAGGTGATTACTTAAGATTGGTTTCACTAATAAAAGTCATACTGATACATAAGTCAGGCATTGTGAATAGTTTTAGCAAGATACATAAACAAGTTATGAGCGGTTATACTAAACACACATATTAATAATCCAAAGATTTGCAATGGATAACAATACCAATAAGCCTAGCGATTTCCCTTTCGATTCACAAAACAAGTTTATGAATTGTACTTCCTTTAAACGAATGTAAAACATTGTTTCCTAGGATGAAATCTTCACCCATACCCATAAATAATCACAATAGCATTCATACGATTATGTCGATGTCTTATATACGAAGTTCGAAAGATAGGCGTTATGCTTCGTATATATAATTCCTTAATACTACGTCTAACTAGAGTATAATCATTCACATCTTCGCAGTTATGTTTTCAATATAGCACGACTTGAAAGATACGTTAGGAATGAAACAGTTCAAGTAAAAATATTACTAACCTCAAGAGGAAGGATGATGTCGTCGTTGTAGTTCTTTACTTCTTCACATTCTTCAAGTCTTCAAGTAATACTTGTATGTCTCATATCCTAATAACTTTCTAGCTAACCTATACGAAGTTGACTCTAGTAAATAATCAAGCGACTCTTTAAATGAGTTTTGGTTCACTAAAATATGACAACCAAACTTGACATACCAACGCTTGGTGGGTTCAACCGAGCTATGCTCTAACAAAAGGGTTGAAGGTTAGTGTGATTTGGGAAGGAAATCAATCTCCAAGTCCATTTATCTTATAATTAAATTAAAGAGTTACAGTGAAGTGTTGTAAAGAGAAAACTAACTAAATTTTCGGGAGAATGAGAAAGAGGGGAAAGGGGGATGCTCAGTTTTGGGGCCTCAAATGTACATACTTGGCAAAGGGTGTTCAAGGTGAGGACAAAGGTAGCCATAAGAGTCGATGTTGATAACATTTTAAAAGCTAAGTTCCAAATGAATATACTAACTCTGGGACTGCTAATAAACACTATAGTGGGTCTTGTTCCTATGGAGAGGTTTAGATAGATAAGAAGACATTGTCATTTTTGGTAGATTAAACTGATAAAGGTTGTGTTTCCATTAGATGGTCAAGTTTGAGTGAATCAACTAGTATACCCAGAGATTTTAATATGGTACAGGATGAGAAGATCAGTTGTCCCAACTCAAAGAGGATGCGAAAGATTTATAGACTATGATTGGTTGGGGTCAGATTACTTAAATGAGTTTAGAGGTCCGCCTGGACCAAAAGATCAGACCATATTCGAGTAGTTGTACGCGATTTAATATGCCACATTTAATTTTTCTGGAAAATGTTTAACCCGTCTATGCTATACCATATCCATTATAAGTATATTTCTTGAATGGCTAAAACAGATAATTTTTCAGAAAGTATTTGGCTTTTAGGAATTAGGTCGAGGTATGATCTGGATATTGGAGTAGACTCATATTCAGTTTGTTAAAAAACAATAAAATTAAAGTGATGTGGATAATTAATGCCAAGGATGCCATTTTCTGCTCACTAACCATGTATTTTTATTTATTTTTGTTATATTTTTATTGACTGATAATGTTTTATATTTTAAGAACTCGTTTACATTATATTAGGACTAGATATTTCAAGCCGCTTATAATGCACACTGTATTAATTAGTAAAAGGAAAAATAATAGTTCACATTGTGATGACAGCACGGCTGCCTAAATGGTTTGTATTTCTTGTCGGTTTTCTTATATTTTTAAATTTTTAGTTCTCTTATTGTTTTAGGAACTTTTCAAATTATATATTTATTATTTTGATAGCTAACGCGGATACATTAAGAAAAAGTCAATATTATAAAATTTAAGATAGGAAACGAGTTCCTTCTGAGTTTATCAAAAAACAGTGTTCTCGCCTCACAAACTAAAGATTCGGTCGCAAAACATGAGCCACATGAAGATATTGCTTCTTTATCTAACTTATCTAGTGAAAATAGTAAAGTTCTATTCTTAAACTTAAAACACATAATAACAGAACTAAACATAAAATTTCACTTCTTGATATTATTTTGTTCTCTCCAGTGTGGTTCATAAGAGTTTTCTCCAGATACAGCAGAAACTAAATTTCTGCGGTCATTGAAAATGCAATAGGACTCAAGATTCACCTCCCCTAACCATTTGAGAGCTTGCAGAAGTGCTTTGGCTTCAGCATCTAAGGGGCTGGCTGCCCATCCTGACCCTGCTCAAAACTCAAAGTAGTCTCCTAAAATGTTGTTAATAGCAATGGAAAAACCCATTGAATGATTAGTGTTTTTATAAGAAGCATCAAAACTGACAGTCCAATCATATTCTCCTGATATTCCAAGTCCAGGGATTCACTTAAAGTTCTAGTAACTTGAATTGGTTTGCTTTTGGGAATTCTCATAAACTCTTTTTGGATTTTGGAAATCAAAAAAATATGATTAGGAATAACATGATTAAAAACAACATGATTCCTATAATTCCAGATTGACCAAAGAGTGAAAACAATTTTAGAATTTTCTTTTTTAAGAACACCATCAGTCATGCAAAAATAAAACCAATTCTTAATATCATCACAATAATTCATATTAGTTATATTCTTAGGGGAAATAGCATAACGAGTGTGTCTAGTAAATCTGCAGTTAAAAAATAAGTAGTTTTCATCTTCTAGTTGACTATCAGAACATAGACTACAATAAGGGTAAGCATGTTTATTGTATTGAACTAACCTTTTTCCTAAGGGCAAGACTCTAGAGACTAATTTCCAACAGAACATCTTAATTCTAGGGATACAATCAATTTTCCAAAGCGATTTCCATAAACGTTTTTCAGCATTATTAATATTAGTATTTGAAAGGAAATGATACACTAATTTAGTGGTGCACTCCCCAGAAGTAGTAGATTTCCATCTTATTCTATCAGACATATCAATGCATAGAGATATAGATTTTATTTTTTCATGCATAAAAGAATCAATAAATTTTTCAATAATTTTATCATTCCAATTTCCCCGAGCATTAGTCAGTTGGTTAACAGTTTGAGGAGTGTCATTATCAAATAGTATGGGTGTAAGTTTAGATTCTTGGTTTGGCAGCCAAAAGTCAGACCCTATACTAACTTGAGAACCACGGTTAACCTGCCACTTATAATCAGAACCAATAATAGCTAAACCTTCCTTTATACTTCTCCAAATCCATAAAATGTTATATTTCTAGAATGAAACAGAGGATTAGTTTTAGGAAAATATTTATGATGCAGAATGAAAAGACGAGGGTACCCAAATACACCACAATCTTTTAAATATCAATCTATAAGTCTGATACCAAGTGTGATCGTCTATGGACAAAGTCGAGACAATACAACAACTATGGTATACACTTTGTGTGATCGTCTATGGATACGAGATCGAGACAATACAACAACAAAGTATTCACTTGATAATAGGTACGGTATAAAACCGAAACACTATAGGATCAATATCAAGTGACTAGGATTAACGTACGTGTTTAATTTATAATAACAATTATAATGCAGAAATAAAGTAAATGACGCATCAAGATTTTGTTAACGAGGAAACCGCAAATGCAGGATAAACCTTGGGACCTAGTCCAATTTTGAATACTCTCATAATTAAGCCGCTATACAAAATATAATACCAACTTCGTATAGTTGAGACTAAGTAGACTACCCCTAGCTACTTAGTTTCCTCAGTATCCCTGGAGTCACGCACGTGAATCACCAATCCTTTGATCGTATTCCAAACAGTAAAGGATAAAGTTGTTTGGTAACCATTCTATTCAATCTACTTTGTATGGTTAGATCAATCTAAACTTTGATTACCAAAATTTTTCTGGTTAGATCAATCTAAACTTAGATTACCGAAATAACCAATATTTAGATTTGCAATCAATCGATATAGAACTCAAAGAGTATGTATAAAGTTATGCCGATCTCATGCAACTATCCAATCAAGTCTATCAAAGATAAACATGATTCTAGTTGTATCCCATCCGATCAAGGTTTGTGCACTAAATCCACAATATACAAAAAATAATAAGAAACTCTTCTTCGTCTTCCAATCTTCTATTGCCTTCAATAACCTGCACAACACAACTTGAATCCTCTTGTGATCAATAACACACAAAACAAAGTCTGTTAACAATAGATTATCACAAGATGTATTTAGATCCGAAAATGGTTCTAAAGATCCCGTCGATACTTTGATCTAGTTTGAGTGAGCCTTATATCAGAAGAGAAGGTTTTAAAGAATAAACAAACTAGGTGCGATCAAAGTTTCAACAACTGTTAGTCAATCAAATCAATAATCGAAAATAAAAATAAAAATGCAATTATCTAGTTTCCCACCTACGGTACTCGTGGAGCTTATTGATCCCACAGAAGTCTTTAAACGAGCAGTCGTAAGAGATTTCGCCTAATTAGGGTACTTTCGTCTCCGGATAGACGTCTCCACCAGAAACAACAAGAATGAAGTTTGCCTGGCTCTTACGATAGTTTGCAATAAATGCAAACTCAAGTATTTATCGACCAAGGTTGTTTGGACAACAAGGAAATTCCAAAACCGAAAATATTCTCAAGATATTAACATTAAAGTACCTAATTTCGGTTTTCCTATTTCCACTTAAATGCCAAACCATATTTTCGAAATCTCTCATAGAAAACTTCTATTATTAGTGTAGCACATTAACTAATAATATTTTCTAGAGGATATGTTTTAATTGCTGGTAATTAAAACATATATTATGAAAATCATAATTAAATGATTTTCAATATTTCGGTACGGGATCAGCTTGAGAATCAAGGAATATCTTTGAAAAATTAATGATAAGAGTTATGTACATGTTCAAATAATGTCGACATCTATAAGTTTCTCATGAAACTCTAATTCCAAGCTTCACACAAAACATAAAGAGATATGTGAATATTGGAAACTTGGATTTGCATCTTAGGATCGGTTCTACCATGACTCATAATGTAAGTTGTGACCGGTTATACCATGCTTACCAAACTAAGTTGTGACCGGTTACACCATGCTTCCCAGAGTAGGTTGTGATCGGTTACACCATGCTTCCCAAAGGTAGCTTGTGATCGGTTACACCTTACTTCCCGATTTAGCTTGTGATCGGTTACACCTTGCTTCCAAAAGTAGCTTGTGACCGATTACAACTAACATCCCAATGTAGCTTGTGACCGGTTACACCTTGCTCCATTAAGCAGCTTGTGACCGATTACAACTTGCTACATCCTATAGGCTATGGTCGGTTTTACCTCAATTCTCAACATAAGTTACGATAGGTTCAACCTTGTCATCTTGTATTGGTCATTCAAAAGATATTCAATAAAGAACCATACCAATCATGATTTCCTTCGAGTACGAAAATTATATAAAAAAAATTATTTCCTGGGATGAAATCAACACCTATAACTTACACATAATCAAGTAACTAAATACAAAGATTATGTTGTATTTGTATTAAGTTCCAAAAGATAGGCGTTTATACTTCGTAATATATTTCCTTGACACTTTGATCATAATGATATGACCAAGTCTAACCACTAGAGTATTATATATCTACAGCTTCGCATGTTATGTTTTCAATATAATACGACTTGAAAGATACGTTAGGAATGGAAAAAAGTCAAGTCAATATTACTAACCTCAAGTGGAAGGATGATGTCCTCGTTGTAGTCGTTACTTCTTCTCATTCTTCAGGTCTTCGAAGTAATACTTGTATGTCTCAACATTCCTAGACATTCTAGTCTAACCTAAACGAAATTGACTCTAGTATTTAATCAAGCGACTCTTGATGAGTTTTGATACTAAAATATGACAACCAAACTTGACTTACCAACGCTTGGTGAGTTCAACCGAGCTATGCTCTAACATGGAATTTTCACCCAAAGATGATCAGGATTATTAAGCAAACACTAGACTAATTTAGTAATCATAGAAAGGTTTTGTTTATGGGGATTTCTAATTCCTAAGCCTCCAAAGTCAAGACTAGTGCAAATACTAACCCATGATTTTGTATATATTCCTTTAGTAGCATCCTTTTTGTCCCACCATAATTCCCTCTGCATTTTCCGAACGCTGTCTAAGATAGCTTTATGGAAAGCAAAACATTGCATTTGATAGCTAGGATAAGCGCTAACAACAAACTTAATAAGAATAGTTCTTCCCGCCTGAGAGAGAAGCTTAGCCTTCGATCCTTGAAGAGCATCATAACACTAACTAAGAAGCGGTTCAAAACTAGCCAATTTATTTCTATTAAATAAAAGAGGAGTGCCCAAATATTTGTCATTTTTAGCAATCTTTTTAATTTTTAAAATCTTACTAATGATTTTACAATGTTTATTTATGTAATTTAGGAGACAGATAGATTCCAGATTTTTGAAGGTTAATAACCTAACCAGAAACAGATCCAAAAAGGTCAAGAATATCCATTAAATTTCCTGCTTCATGTATTCCATCTTTTGAAAACATAAAACAATCGTCAGCGGAAAAAAGATGGGAAGTAGGAGGTGTTGTTTTAGAAACTTTTATTCCTGTAATTTTCATATCAAGCTCAGTGATCGCTGTCGTATGCGTCAAAAATAATCTCACTTTCTTAAAGTATATAATAAGAAAGAGTTCGTTTCCACAGAAAGGCAATTGTAGTTATTATATTTTCAATTTCCTAAATAACCAATTGAGTGGATTTCTGGTTTTATGCAAGCAATAAAAACTAAAAAAAATATAAAGTAAATAGTAGAAAATAATCAAGAGTTGAGAATATTGGTCAAGGAGTTCATCTTCAATCTTAAACAAGCGCTTGCAAACATGATTAGAATTACAATTTAATCTCTTTTATCATCAAAATCCCTAGAGTATCAAGAGAGCAAGTTACTCCGTCAATTTCCTAAGTTCATCAACAAACACATTAGAGCTGCGAATGTGAATTCTACCTAAAGAATAATCTAACGCCTTGCGCTAATTAAGTTCAATTCTTAGGAGCGTTAAGTTTCAGAAATAGGCTAATCAATGCAATTGTCATACATTGCGCATGACAATTCGGACAAAGGTCAAATTCTACATATGATTACAAGAGTGTATTACTACAAACTGTAATCATATCATGCTACTTGTATTTAGGGTTATCGCTCAATGATAAACCCTCAATTAGCTATGGAAAAGGATGCAAGTTCAATTAATTGGCCACTTAACTAAACAAACATCTAAATCCTATTGCAATACATTATTCATGCAATTATAAAAACAGTAGAAGTTTGAACGAAAACAAAGAGAGAAAACTAATGCATTAATCAAGCACAAGTTCTCGAAATCGAACTACATCCTTAACTAATAATATTAAAATTAGCTACTCATAGCTATGGAGTTCATCAACATAATAATAATAAAAATGAAGAAGATAAAAACAAAGCAAACCCTAGTAGCAAGTTGCGGCTCTCCTCCAATGGCTCCAAGTAGAGTATGTGATATCCAAAGAAGATGTATAAAACTTCTCTTATAGCTCTCCTTGTTTGCAAAAGTAGGTTGTATCTTCAAAAGCCCATATCCAATGTGTCCACCAAGCCCAAGTGTGAGAAAAAACCCGTGTGAGAATCTGCCCCAAAAGTAGTCACCGGAAAACTGGTGAAAGTGCAAGAAACTTGCCGTAATCCTGTCGGGAAGTCATCTCTGGTTACGGGCAAAGTCAAACCGATCACCGGTCAAACGAGTCAGGTCATCAAGTCAAATTGTGTCGACTCGGTCAAGCAGACCGAGTCAGATGAGTTAGTTGTCTGGCTCGGCTGAGTGGGCTAGTTGTCAGGCCAAAGTCAATTTTTACAGGCCTACGCTATCTTTCATGAGCTATATAACCTCTGTGTTGCACCATTGTGGTGCATCACAACTCCACTCCATCCATCTTGAGTTCAAACTGCCATCAATACCACAAACTTCTGCACCTGCAGTATTAACTCACTACCAATTCAATCTAGCAAGCTCACACTTCAAGCACCAACACCCCTTGCTAAGTTTTACTCTTCTGCAATCTTGCCATCACATCTCCAACTTACAATGGCATACACAACATCAACCAACCAATGTCATCATTATCATTCAAAACTCAGCTAATCCCTTTCTTTATTCAGCTGGACTCATTCTGCACTTCTTTCTGCCTCATTGTACTGCACCATTCTCTTCCATCACCACTTCCACGGTTCCACCACCAACTGCAGCTTCAATCTGTCTTCTAACTTCTCAGATCTTCTTTACTGCTAACAACCATACTTTCCCGTAAAATCCTAGGCATACATCTAAGCAAATTCAAGTCTTCCTTGTACTGCAAAACCACTTCAGCTGCTTGAATTCTAATTACACATCCACTATAATTATCACTGCACTCGAACAGCTCCATCTCTGTCTTGCTTCAAAACATGAACACAAACCCTAGACAGCCAGCACAGCATCACCACCATGAGCATATGTAACCCAGTCCCATATGCATCCTAATCCATCACCTGCGATTCAGTTCAGCTTGGAGTCACCACTTCCATCAACAAATCCATCTCAGTCATAACCATTCTTGCCATCTGACTGCAGCTCCTGCAACTCAATCAACACTATTGTATCTGCCATATCACTTCCCACTTTCATTGCAGCATCAATTTCAGTTCATCCCAGCTCTTCCTGCAACACGACCACTGCAACTACTTTGTGTTGGAAATCTAAGGCAGTGGATGCTATAAATGCGAGTAGAACTTGATCGAGGCGTGAACATGTCACTGTCCTTAAGAATAGATTTCGCCCCTCAAGGTGCAACACGGTTTAACGACGCCTATTCTCCAGGATTCAACGATCACAATCCGGTAAGAGTGCACTCTCTATACAGGATTCTTATGAACAATGTGAAACAAGTTTACGGCAAAGCACAATGCATATACACTAAGTATAAACATAAGAGAATACACAGTAATACTAGTAAAGGATGTTTTGAAAGATGAGACTGAGAGAGAGCTCTTATCCAGGGAAATCAGTTGCTCTATGCATATATAGAGACTGAGCAGATTGGACCACTAAGGTCGCGATGCTTCGAAGAGATGTGTTTCATGAAATGAAACCCAATAAACCATCTCTTCACTTCATGGATATATGTCCGTTGACAAATGAACACAACACTTGACCAAATGAAGCCTTTTATCTCTCTCTCTGCAAACCTCCTACTTTACCTATTTGATAGGATGGACGGGATTGACATCTTTGTAACTGCTCGAAGTTAGTTATTGTAACTAATACAATGGGTACAATACATTTCCACTACTGTATTTTGAAACCCATCTATACAAAATCCAACAATCCCCCACATTTCAAAATACTGTATGATTTTGCCTTCAAAACAAAATAAACTAAGCGTATTAGAATTGGTGCCTTTTGGGCTATGAACCAATCTTAGGATGACAAATCATAGCTTACTAGAAGAACATGGTCAAACAAGAATTTCTATGAACCAGTCCTTATTTTATGTAAACTAGAGGACTTGGCAGCCACACTGAGTTTATACATCATTAATTATTGTTCTGCGGTTTGGCGCTTTTCGGTCCTGCGCCCTCCTGGTTTCATGAGTTTATGCAGAAACAACACCTTAGTTTCTGTCGGAATCGGCCTCATTCCAAACTCAAATAGGTGAACTTCCATCGGATATGTACTGCAGTTATACACACCAACAAATGGTATGGAATTCATTAAGAGTATATGAATAATTCATCCTTACATACTGCACATGTGCACTATCTCGCCACAACAGGCTTCTCACAAAGTTTGATAGTGTTTTAGAGCAACTAGTGACTTGTTTTGCCTCTATGAACCTAGTTGTTGGACTTTCCATACATATAGGTGAGGTTTACGTACCATCACTACCGATCTAACTTTTCTAAGTCACTCAAACTTCAAACATATTTTCTCCAGTTTTTTCATTTAAAACATTTCGCTTGGTCACAAAGACTATTTACTAGAGATGTATATTTGTAATTCAAAAATGAAACACTTAGTTTCTCTACAAACATACGTTCAATATGGTTAGCACTTAGCGATTTGTAGTAAATCACTTAGTTTCTCTACAAATACGTTTACTATGGATTGCACTTAGCAATCAACTCCCATAGATGTTATAGGTGGCAAACATCTCTCTAACAAAATCATGGGACACAAAGTCTCAACAATGGGGTTTGATTTTGAGCATTCCAACCAAAGGATTTTAGTTAGTCAACACTAACACTACAAGTTGTACAACCATTTATTAGCCATTAAAATGATGCCAAATCTGGATAGGGTACTATTTCCCTATACGAAATCTCTCTTGCTCAGAAGCTATTGATTCCACAGTCCTACATTAACTGTGTATTGACATAC
Source organism: Papaver atlanticum (assembly GCA_023531105.1). NCBI lineage: Eukaryota > Viridiplantae > Streptophyta > Magnoliopsida > Ranunculales > Papaveraceae > Papaver > Papaver atlanticum. The sequence goes on along the minus strand of JAJJMB010015449.1, from coordinate 1,328,865 downwards.
ATTACAGACTATCAAACGTCTTGATAGTTAGTCAGAAATACATAGAGCCATACACCAGTGATTACCAACCAGAGGCATCCATCAAAAAGCCTACCAAAGATATATATTTTACAACAGTTTCATGATGTGACTTGTCGTCATCAACTTCCTGCATTTCCATTTTTACACTCACCAAAAGGATGCGTCTCTCATGCATTTCATTGTGACGGAAAGCAATCACTATAATACAGTAAACATACAAAGGAACATATACACCTAATATTTGTGACTGTTCACATGACCCTCTTATACATGTTTACTGCATACTGTCCATAACTTGTTCATCCAATTATGAACCCACTTCCATCTTTAAACGATGTACATTTTTCACATTTTATACTTACAATTCTACAGGACGCAACTTTGCGGCATAAACTATATGATTCAGATGTGAACAAAGTAATGCGATAATATAACAACATACCTGTTTGTTTTAGTCCACACATCAAGAGTTCCTTCATAATTTTCAGAATCTTCAATAGGTTTTGGTCGAGTCAAATATTTCGCCAAATTCTTTACTTCCAATGAATGAGGATCTTTTCTTTCAATCAATTAAGAAACATCCGGAAGAGAACCAAAACTGAATTTTATAACACCCATATAGATCTATTCTTAAGATTGTTGGAAATCTAAGGCAGTGGATGCTATAAATGCAAGTAGAACTTGATCGAGGCGTGCACATGTCACTGTCTTTAAGAATAGATTTCGCCCCTCAAGGTGCAACAAGGTTTAACGGCGTCTATTCTCCAGGATTCAACGATCACAATCCGGTAAGAGTGCACTCTCTATACAGGATTCTTATGAACAATGTGAAACAAGTTTACGGCAAAGCACAATGTATATACACTAAGTATAAACATAAGAGAATACACAGTAATACTTGAACAAAGACTAGAGGAGAATGAGATTGACAGAAAGATTTCAGATTTTCTGACAAGTGAGAAACTTCTATGCATTTATAGAGTTCCAATAGATGTGTCTCTTGGATCGAAACTCAAGTATGCATCTGTTCACTTGAGTGTTAACCAATCAACACTTCTTTTCACCAAATGGTGTTATTTGTTCCTAACCATCCTCTGTGATCAATCACTTCAAACACCTATTGGTATCATAACCACTTTAAGGTAGTTATTAATCATAACCATCTGTAATGTATCTTGAAATACATCACCATAATACCAACAATCCCCCATAATTTCAAGATACAGTAAACATTTTGTCAGTAAAAGGAATATGAACAAGTGCATTCGAAATATGAACATAAGAGAATACACAATAATACTAGTAAAGTATGTTTTGAAAGATGAGACTGAGAGAGATCTCTTATCCAGGGAAATCAGTTGCTCTATGCATATATAGAGACTGAGCAGATTGGACCACTAAGGTCGCGCTGCTTCGAAAAGATGTGTTTCATGAAATGAAACCCAATAAACCATCTCTTCACTTCATGGATATATGTCCGTTGACAAATGAACACAACTCTTGACCAAATGAAGCCTTTTATCTCTCTCTGCAAACCACCCACTTTATTAGAATACGGGTTATAAACCGCAGGATCTTAGATTACCCAACAATGTAGGACTAATAATCTAAATACACCCCCTCACGTGTAGCCTTGTTGGGTCTAACACATGGACAATTAAATCGGGTGACGCGGAGTAAAGGCGCACTCGTCGCAAATAGACTGTTCTGATACCATATTAGAATATGGGCATCCAACTCAAAACCAATTGGCAATGAGTGGAGAGGCCCCAAAAAATTATAAACCGAAGGATCTTAAATTACCCAACAATGTGGGACTAATAATCTCAATACACTTTACCTATTTGATAGGCTGGACGGGATTGACATCTTTGTAACTGCTCGAAGTTAGTTATTGTAACTAATACAATGGATACAATACATTTCCACTACTGTATTTTGAAACCCAACTATACAAAATCCAACACTTTGTAACTCAAAAGGCACAACTTCAGCTTAATTATTACTGTAATACTCCTTCCAACAGCACCACTCCAGCTTCAGTTCACCATTCCTAGCTGCAGCTTCATAACCATTTTCATGTCTCCTTAACACCATTGCAATTCAACCCTAACTCTCAATTCTTGAACACAGCATAAAGATATGAAATAAGCTTTGAATCATCGATCAACAGTAGCTAGATCACCCCCATTATCACTCAAACCACCATCTTCTTAATTTATCAGTAACAACAATTGCAAACCCTAATTTCACTTGCAACTTCATGTAATAATCAACACAAATCAGCAATTCAACACACCCGTCTGTTAATTCTTCATAAACTGTCGATTCCTTCTCTCAACTTAACACATCAACCTCCATTGATTTTTCAGTTTCAGATCCCTTTTATGTGTTCATGATCTCTTCCACCAGCAGCAGCAAACCAAATCCTTCATCTCCTCTTCCTCATCTGCAACCAGTATGCTTCTCTACCTCAAATTTCATCTTTGAATCTCTGAAATTCTGCGCCTCTTCCTCTCTCGTCTTTGAATACTAGAACAGCCGCCCCTCAGATGAAATAAAGAGACAAATGATTGTTTGTCTGAATTTTGGGGTTGAGTAATGAGTGAGACTGTTAAAGACACCTATCGAAACGATACAGGCCACCAACAGTGGTAGCCCTAAAGTCAGTCATGAGCAACTGCTTGCCCCTTATCCTCGGATGAGCTTCCAACATCGCTTGCACCTCAAATGATGCTTTTGCCCTTCTTCGAATTCTTCCACCAACAGCAGTCGTCTCTTACTTCTCAAATCCACTTCTTCTATTCAATTTCTCTACATCATTAAAGTTGTCATGCTTTTCAAACATAGATGAATCTGCATCACTAAAGTCGCATGCTTTTCAGACAGAGATGAAGAAATAAAAGCAAATAATGAGAAATATTTTCATTCCAAATTAACGCTTGCACATGATAAATGACGCTTTTGCCCTTCTTGCTCCAAATTGACAATTTCTTCTTCTTTTGATCTAAATGACTACAAAGTACCTAAACACTCAAAAGCAAACATAAGATACATAATTTACAAGAAAACTCGCAAATAAAGCATAAACAATAGATAAATATCAAGGTGTTTACGACACCTATCACTCAGCTCTAAAAATCAATCTCGAAAGGAATTTCATTCAAAGGATAAAGAGATAGGGATACAAAAGGTCTCCCTGTCTCAAACCCCTCTCAACCTTGAAAACTTGACCTGGAATTCATTAAGAAGCACGACAAAAGAAGTGGTAGAAACACATTGCATAATAAGATGACACCAATCATTACTAAACCCAAAGGCAGACAAAACCTTTTCAAGAAAGACCCACTCAACTCTATCAAACGTTTTTGATAGATCAATTAAAGCAAAATGACCTTTTTTTTGTTTTTTGAAGATTTCATGCGCACTAATAATATTATAAGTTATTTGACGGCCTGGGGATGAAGGCCGATTGGTTTTGAGAAATTATTTTTCCCAGATATGGCTTAAGACTATTCGCCAGTATTTTAGATATAAGTTTGTAAATTGTATTACTTAGACTAATAGGCCTAAAGTCACCAGGTTAGAAGGGTTTTGAACTTTAGGAATTAAACAGATATACGTAAAATTTAACTTTTTAAGCATACGCTTGGATATGAAAAAATCTTCAACATATCCTACCCAAAAATATCCCAGTGAGCTTTAAAGAATCCAGGTGGGAAACCATCTGGACCCGGAGCACTCCACTGATTCATACAAAAAAGAGTATTCTTTATTTCATTATGGTTAGGAATGCTAGTCAAGTTTATATTCTCTTCATCGGTTATAACAGGAGAGATAAGTTCGTTAATAATATTATCATGAGTAATTCGTTTAGAAATTCCTATATCTTACGTAGAGTCCTGCTGGGATTCAGAGGTGTAAGGAACGCGACTGTACCTTAATCGGTGTGAGACTTGGTAGGGATCAACTACATTCCAGTCCGAAGTTAACTTGTAGTAGGCTAGTGTCTGTAGCGTCTTAATACAGTATGGTGTTCAAATATGGACTAGGTACCGAGGTTTTTCTGCATTTACGGTTTCCTCGTTAACAAAACTTCTAGTGTCTGTGTTATTTCTTTTCCGCAATATATTTGTTTGTATAATTGAAATATCACAGGTTGTGCGTAGTTCAATCAATTGGTAAATCCAACCTTTGGTTGTTGATATAAATTGATTGACGCTTGAACATTGGTCTTTGGTACCGTTCAAGTTATTCTCATACCAATCAGTTTATGGATTCTATCATGTTGATTTGTTGATTGATTTGAGAAAGAGATATAACTCTTGGATATCTTTCCTTGATTGAGTCTGACTGTCTAGTTGATTCTCTTAGAATTATATTGGAGTTAGTCCATACAGATTGCCGAACGAAATATTGGGTGTGGTTGTTAGACCCCCGCTTTTTCAAGATCGAATACATTCAGTCAATTCTTTAAGGGTAGTTTGAATCAACTTCATGTACATTTGTTGCGTAGCCACCTTTTCTTCTATAGTTTATGGTTCGTTTTGCTTAGGATCATCATCTGATGTAGTCATCCTTGATTCCCTTGTTATCCTAACGTATTCCAATTTTCGAGTAACTCACCAAGTTATTTGTAAAGAGATCTAGTGAAGACCATAAACCACGGGAATCTTACCTAAAAGAAACGAACCTTGCTCTGATACCAACCTGATACGTATGATCTCTTTACCTTGGTAACTATTACTCCATCTGTCCCAATTTAGTTGAAGGTTTAAATGTTTTCACGTAGATTAAGAAAATAGAAAGAGAATAATTATTTTTCATAGATATCCCTTAATAATTATTATAAAAATATCTAAATCTCTTAGTTTTTTGTTCATTGTTTCTAGTGGTTAATTTCAATGCAGGGACAAATCAGGAAAAAGGTGAAAAAAGTATGAAAACCTGCATCTAATTTGGGACTTAAGAAAAACCCTAAACCTTCAAGTAAAATGGGACGGAGGGAGTATTATAGAGGCGGAATTCAGAATAATAATAGGCAGAAACTTAGAAAATGGAACACAAAGTAATTCGAAGAAATATATCTTCTCTAGATTATGAACAAGAAAACGATTTACAATTCTCTCTTCGTTACGCTCACAATCTCTCTAAACAGTAGTTAACCCTAAACTGTTTGCTAAAGCTTGCCTTTGACAATAACACATGAATTTGTCTACAAGCTTTCTCTAGGTCTGTGTATCACAAAAACCTCCTTCTCTAGGTGTGTCTGTACCACAAACAACAATCTAGATCTAAGTGTGTTTGTATCACAAACCACACTCCAGATGTCTTTAGCTATGAGCTTAACATCTCTATTTATAGCTTTAGCGGTTTCCCAAACCTTCTAGGAATCTATTTCCTTATCTAGGAATAATTCCTTTTCTAGGTATATTTCCTTATCTGGAAATATTACCTTGTCTAGGAAGTATTTCCTTATCTAGGTAAACTTCCTTACTTTGGTTTCGTTTCCCAAACCCCTTAGGAATCTATTTTCCTTTTATAAGAATACTGTCTTATATCGATAATCCCTCCTAAATTACAATTTTATCCCCAATCCATCTTGAGGATCACTAGTTCCCAGAGATAGGAAGATACACATGTATCACAAGTTGATATGATTAAGGACGTGGCAGGTTCTGCAAGTAGCTGAAGGAAATCCAGGATAGAATATAGCAAACTTGACAGTCTCACCATCTTCAAGAGTAAGCTTGACTTTCCTACAAAGTGGAAGGTTAACATCCACTCTCATCCTAGCCTTAACAACACCAGTTCTATCTTTATTAAAGACAGAAATCACTTCACCAGCTTGAGAAGCCACCAAATATGAGATATTGTCTCTGTCTAAGTATGTTCTCAATCTAAACTCAATATAGAAAAGCTCAAACTGAAAGATCACATTCTGCACATTCCTATGAAATTCCCATGGAATTAACACCATAAGATGTCCTTAATTGAGTGAGGTCTTGTCCTTAGAATTCTCTGGTAAACCTCTCTATTATGTAATCTGAATATAAAGACATTCCTTCTATGAGTAGTTATAATAACCAACTGATGATCAGTTCCCCAAATAGTTCTGAGGGTGTAATTCAATGCGCCTCTGGTAAGCACAATGTCTTCTCTACAGATGCAACCAATAAGAGCAAAAGATTCAACAAATTTTCCTTTTCTTTCCATTGAGACATGTTTAGTAGTCTTTTGAGAGACGGAACACTTTTTTGCAAGCTGGTCAGAAAGATTAACAACACTTGAATTGCTAGCTTCCATTAAGTTTGAGAAAGATAATGAACTGGAAGTATAGATGTATTTAATAGAGCTAGTTTTGTTATGTATCTCTTTGTGAGGAATGAGCAGTATTTCTATGGAGGGGAATTTATACTTCTGATATGGGGAATATGTAGTGAAGTGAAAGTTTGCCGAGTGTTTATCATGCAAAATTGTTGATTAAACTTGTGGTTAAGGGTAAGACCCAAATGAGACTGGTCTTGAGAAAAGACAGGGTTCATAGTGATGATTATTACTTGGGCGATAAGAGAATTAACTAGAATAATCTTCTGCTTTATTCTTGGATACAGGGATGCTTGTTTGAATGGAAAAACCCAATGAAAGATAACAAGTAATATTCTGATAAAATCTTCTCTTCACTGCTAAAGACCAAGATACTACTGTTGCCGCCGTAGAGCATAGCCAAAAACCCTAGCACCTATCAATCAGGTATGGGAGGCGAGAAGGGATAAAACTTGAAAAACATGGGGAAAAAAACAATAAAATTCTGACAAAAAGGGTTAACAGAGCATGCGAGAAAAAATAACATGAATGGGAGAAGATGAATAGTTTAAAATACTAAACTAAAGATTAATCAAAAGATATTAATCGCTCGAATTGAGATAGTGCGTAAAGAAATCAGTTAAAAATATTATGATTAAAAACATTTAAAAAAAAAAATCTCGAAGAATTAAAAAGACCTAATTTTGCTAGAAGGAAATCATTAGATATACTCTAGGGATTGAATCAGAAAGGGAAAGAGGAAATCAACGAAAGATTTGTATCATGAAAGAAAGAATCAAAAGGAAAATAATCGTGAGGGGATTAGAAAAAGAGAGGAATCAACATTCAAAGAAGATCTGAGAACTGAGTTAAGACCGGTTCAATCGCTGAGTCACATAGCACGAGTTGTCCCCCCTTTCAAATTATATTAACACTAGATATTTTTATGTATAATATAGGTTTCTCTCTAAACTGTTCATATCAGGAATGATTTATTTGTGTCACATGTCATTTAATAATATCTAAGCATTCACCTTAGAAAATGGGTGATATATTTTTCACTTGAAAAAATAAGTTGTATATAAGAAATATATTTTTTTAAATGGAACGTAATTCCCTTCTTTTTATACATGAATAAGTATACCGAGTTTCTCGATCTTTTATCTACGGTTGTCCTCACATTTGAAGATTGAAGTATTGGTAAAAACTTCAATGTTGCTCAAGAATACACCATCTTAATTATAATTATAATTAACCTTATAAGTGTCATACCGAATAGATTTTGGATCTTGATTAGTTTTGATAGTCATGCTGCTCTTTTTTGTAGTCCGTATTGCACGTTCTTGTGGATCACCAATATGCTCAATTGAATATATCATACGAGCACGTGTTTATGGGAAATGAGTTTACCGCGGGTGAACTAATTGTTGGTTGTTTAGTAACTTTGAGTGATTGATAATTTGAGTTTTCGAAATCGAACTAAGAATCGTTAAATCAATGTGATAATTGACATGCAGCAACAGAAACTCTAAGAAAAGATGAAAATTCACCGATAACATGGATGATAACTAGTGTTTTTATTGGCCGAATTTTGTTTTCTAGGTTTTGATGGAGAACAAGATCTGATAAACAATGGTAGTATTTTCTAGAGGTCGTTTGGGAAAAAATTCAAGGAGCTTTCTAAGGAATTTGTTTAAGGATTAGGATAAATAAGGCTTTTGACAACTATTTTTTGAAGAGTAAAAAAAAATTTAACTTATTTAAGTAAAAAGTTATTTTTGTAAGCAAATAGTAGTTTAACTATTTACAAGATATATATTGGATATTATTGGTGGGTTTTCACATAGAACAAAAAAAAAATTATGCCACAAATTTTGCTTTCATCCATCAAAATTATTTGGAGCAAAAATACTGTCATAAGATTGCTATTTTTATGTGGCTTTTTATCCGAAACAAAACTAGTTTCTAGAAGCAATCTCTTTCACGGAAGAATCGTGTTGCCTTCATGTTGTATTTTTAATCATGATTCAGTACAACTTCAAATATTCTGTATTGTCCAATTGCAAATAAACTTTGTTATTATGTCTTAAAGGATTTATAATAGCAGTACAACTTTTCTGTTGGAGGTGAAAATTAAATACCTTCTTTGAATGAAAAAAAGTTGAACAGGCTATCATTTTGATTGCACGTCGGACATGATGTTTGTTGTTACCTTATGAAGCATTTGGTTGAGGGCAAGAATATTCGGCTTTAATATTATCATTTTTTATTTTATTTTATTTTGATGTAAAGAGATTTTCTATTAGAAATAACTTAGAGAATTCCATACATGATATACCCAGAAATAAAATTTTGATCTATAGCACTACCAAAACATTCAACTCAATTATGATTGACTTAGCATAGGCATGGTTTTGAATGCACTTTTTGTAGTAGCTTCACTTTATTTTTGTATATATATATTTTGGTTGTTACAAACATGGCACCCCCTCTAGGTAATGCGGGAAAAGCATTGGTTTATACAATAAATTAAAAAGGACCACAACTTTTAGATTTTCTTTATATATGTAATAACCTTGTTGTGTCCCTTTGTTTGATCAATACACCCTTTCTGTATCAGTCAAGAAGATAATCATCATCAAACTTATCAACACTTAATCTGAGATGTTTCTAGGGAGATTTAAATGTAATACATAACTATTCAAGGATTGTGTTTATTTTATCTATGAATAATCCGTAAAGAAAGTTTTGTCTGAGCATGAGATTTTTATAGAATAACACAAATTTGATAGAGCATGAGATTCAAGAGTAAATTCACTGTATATGGCATTTTCTTGAAATGCTTCAACTGTCGAAATATTATGTTTAAGCAATTTTGTCAAGTAAAACTTACCACAAGACTATATTTTCATAGATTTGGTTATGTACAATTTTATTTTATTTTACACCTGGTATGCGAAGTGGCATTCTAATTTTTCAGAAACCTTGAGGATTAATGTGGTGCGGATACATCAGCTTTAGGAATTCTAACATATATAAATAATAATATTGATATTATATACAAGGAACACTTCAATCGTCCCATCGGAAATAAATAAATAAACAATCTTGTAAGGAAAAGAGATAATAATTGCATATTATGGTTTAAATCGCCCTCAATAAGAGAATGTCGTAACCTCCCATGATCAGCGCTTTGTAGGATAATAAAATTAGTCTTTAAAGTACCCACAAGGATAAAGTGTAAAGGCTATCTACAAATTGTATCAATTGTGTTGGGATTTAACAATTTTGGGTTGTGATCACAATGGAGAATTTGTATCTTTTTTCTCTAGCGGAGGCTGTAATACATCCTGAATTTAAGATGGGTTTTAAATTATGCACCGAGTTTGAAACAACACGTACGTAGTTCCTAGTGGTGTTTAAAATAAAGTTTATTTCAAACACGGATTGAACGCACACCTAGATTCTAGAATGTGATTAGAAAACATCCAGCTTAGATGGGGGGTGTTTTAACTGCGTCTGGGATATGGAAGGTATTTTAAATCTGAGTGCGTGAGCTGTTTTAAACTGCAATATGGGATGTGGCAGGTGTTTTATATTACGCATAGAATGTGGAAAATATCTTAAACTTGGGTGTGGGAGGTATTTTAATGCCCGCTACAAATAAAAGAATATTCAAACACCTCTTAATGTCTTAAACTATACCAAAATCTTGGTGCAGTTCCAAGCATCATGGCGTATTCGATACTCCACGGGGTTTAACATAGAAATAGCTAAACCAGAAAGGTATGCTTATGTTATTTCTATTTTGTCGCCTCCTAAATGTTAAACATAACATTTTACGCTTCTCAATGTAGATGCTGTTAGAATTAGAAACTAAATCAGATAAAAGATGTTATTCCGGGAATATTTTTTTTTTGGTTAGCCAGTGCGTGCGCTATTGGTTCCCTTCAAATATAACTTCTATCAACCAAAATAAGATATTATAAGAAACATGTGTTGGAATTTCAACTTCACAATCTTCAAATTTATGTTTAACATAATCATAAAGTATCATTTTGCTGAAAACAAGTATTAACTCTAGTATTAACATATTTACTTTTGACTTAGGTACAAGAACATCATGTACAAAATTCAGCACAATCAACACTTTGGCATTAAAGAAACATAACTACATGACTAGAACTATACATGTTTAGAATTAGAAAAACATTATAAACTACATTGTACAACATTATATACAAACACTATATGTGTTTAATGGCTTAGAGCAACTTTAGTGTCGAGGTTCTATATTCCCAAATTGTTATCCCATATATGGTTTTTTATTTGGAAATTTTGTTGTGTGACGTACTGGGAGACCGAATTCTATCCAACAACGTAGTTTAAAACTGCGTTTGTCTGTAAAAGTAATCATTAACTCCGTGTAACTGAAACGCGTTTTATAAAAGCGTTATAGTTAAACGCAATTGTAAATACCGTGTACTAGTCAACGTGATTTAATACTACGTGCAGAGGTTAGACGGTTTTTATAAAAGCGTTTTATTAAACGTATTTTAAAACTGCGTGTTGAGGAGACGCGTTTTAAAACTGCTTCCGGAAGATGACAGTTTATAATAGCGTTTGGAGAAACGCATTTTAAAACAACGTTTGACTGTAACGGTGTTTAAACCTGCGTTTTACTAGACGGTTTTTAAAAACTCGTTTACTGCTGAGTATTCATAGATTGCGTTTAGAAGGAGACGCGCTTTATAAACGCGTTTAATAAAACCAATAAGACAATATCACAGTCGGATATTTATTAAATTTAATCCTGCTCGTTCTTTCATTTGTACGATTAAAACAAGGAATCTAACCCTAAATCATTTTGTTTTTTCGTTCTCCTCCCTTCTACACCAGCAGCACCTCGTTTTATTAGAACTGACCAGAAGATTTTGATGGAGAGTGGTTAAATAGAAGAGAAAGAGTTTCATATAGTCGATTTAGGTAAGCTTTGAGTTGATTTTTTTGTCCACCCTTTTTTTTTTGTTCTGTGTATTTATTTGTGAATGGATGAGTTTCACTTACTCTTGAGATAAATGGGTGGGTTGAGTTGAGAATCGTCTTCTTACTCTATTATTTAAATTCCTGATGGTTTCGTTCTCTGTTAAAATATGGAAATTGGTAATGCAATTGATCAATCAATATTTTTATAATTCAAATAATTTGTATTTATATTATGCAGTATTTCAAATTAGTGAATCGGGTATGATTATGATCGTTATTGCTTAAGAATTGGGTATGAATTGCTTGTAATCTAATAAACTAATTAAAGAAATGATAATTTATCATCTGTTATAATTCTTCATTTCGGTTTAATCTTAACGGCATCTAATGGATTTTACAAATAACTTTGAGCTGTAAGTTTTTTGTTTGGTTGTTGTTAGTTGAAATTGTTGTACAATTTGTGTAACTTTCTCAAACTCCAACTCAATTTGGTGAAATTGTGATGAAACTGAAAATAAGGTGCAAAATTGGAGTCCAGTTGGGTTGCTGTAATTTTAAGTGTATATTTGTAAGTTAAGAAAATTGGTTTTGACCCTCTCTTAATTTAAATGCTTTATCTTTAAATGCATGTTCATGAGTTTCCTATCAAACTTTTATTTTTGAATATCTATCTACAATGGTAGCCAATTTATGCATCTATCCATTTGTCATTAATAACAATTTGAATGATATGGACGTGTGGTTTTTGTAGAAATGTCATCCACATCAAGAAAAATGGGTGTCAAAATGACAACTGCCAAAAGAACAACTGGCAAAAGAACAACTAAAAGGAGCCGTCCAACTCCAAGTGGTGATGTCCCGGTTGAGAGTGCTGCCGAGGTAGTACACTATGGCGTTTATGAAGGCGAAGGTAATGAAGGTCTCCCTTCGAATTTTATACCTAAATTGCAAGCATATACTAGTGTGGTGGATAAATTGGGACATGCTTCAGATAGTATAGATTTTGTTTCGAGCTATCCACCTTTTCAACATCGTTCACTCTCTTAGTTCGGTTATTAGTGTTTATAATAAAATCGTGAAAAAGTGTCCGCAAGCTCTGTATATTATCTCAAAAGCTGGATAGGATCGTCTTTGGAACATGAATGTAGGGGAAAGTTCACATGCCCTGATTGATTACTTAGTTGAACGTTGGTGGGATACAACGCACACTTTTCATTTTCCATTTGGTGAGATGGGGTTTACGCCGTTAGATTGGATAATGTTGACAGGAATTAACATTTGTGTTGGTATACGGATACCGTATAACTCTGTGCTTTATAAATTTGATCACGTCAAATAAAATTATTTTCCAGAGCTAATGGAAGGCGCTGACCCAATTCAGTGGACCTGCGATGCAATTACACTTAAATTCTTAAAACAATATGCCCTTTGTGATTGGCAACTCTATTTATAGTTGAATGGTGTTAAAGTTACTGTTTCAATTCTGACTAAGCCCAAGCTATCCGCACAGTGGAGATTTGTAAAAGATAACTTTAGAGCCCCATATTTTGTTGGGACTTTAGTGTATATTTATTTTAAATATAAATATATTTGAATCAACACAACAAACAAGTACATTACAATTTATGATGTGATACCTAACTCACTTTTGTAGGAATCACGGTTACGCTTAGCATGTGCAACAAGCCTTTGAACCGTTAAGTGTCCCCAACGGATGAGTTGTAGTCTCGTGAGGGTTTACAAAGAGGTATGCCCACAAAACCAAGAGAAAACTAAAAAAAAAGTCCATAATAATTCAGAGGTAAACCGTCTTCGTCAAACTCTTTGACGCACAGGTTAGACAATTCGTTGTCGTCAGGGACTCTTCTAAGATCTATTAGAATGTCTGGTAACTTAGTTTTCAGATATTCAAAAACTTCACCGTGTGGAAAATCCACGCCCCATGCTCGACGGTACTTCGTTCTTGCCCATGCCTCCTGCAATATTCAAACGTTAACATTAAATCCATTTGGTTTAAGTGAAAATCAAGACAAATAGATGGATTAACATTTACCATCTTTGAGTTGTCATTTCTTCGGGATTAGGCTCCTATTGAAAGCCATTACTTGGTAGGCATGAAAGAGATCCAGTTCCGTTTGGATAACCCAATATCTTTCCTTTAAGTTTTGTACCGTTCTTTGCCGACCAGTTCTGAACTCTCTTTGGTAAAACAGCCATATCCATCTCCATAATTTTCCTTCTCTACCCTGCCTCGTACTACGTTTTCACAAAGTTTTGGGTCAGCCAAATTTTCATTATTACCAAATCCTCTGCGGAATCAAATGAAGCCATTGTAGGTTTGATTTGTTTGTTTTTTTAATCAAAGCTTACAATCAAACCTTCACTTTCTTCAGAAAAGATAGAAGGAAACAAAATTTATCGATGAGTGGGGATTATTAGGTAACCATCCTTTTTATAGGCCCCAACTTACTTTTTGGTGTACGAAAATGATTAAGCACTTTATTTTAAACGACTGTTTTTTTATACTTACGTACTAGCATTTATGACAAGTCGAAATGACAGGACGTGTAGGTGCAATAGATCGATTTATAGGGATTTTTTAGTAGGATATGTAGATACTTTATTACATAGATGCAATTACTGTCAATAATAGCGTTTAAGGCAATTTCCTTAGATTTGACAGTTCTATGGAAATGTAAAGCAAAAGATAAACTTAAAGGAAAAAATTGCAACACTACATCACTGCCGTAGGAGAGGCGGCTACACTTAGCATGTGCAGCAAGCCTTTAAACCGTTAGGTGACCCTACCGGATGAGTTGTAGTCTCATGAGGATTTACAAAGAGGTATGCCCACAAAACCAATGCATTAAGTTGTTAGTCCTCCCCCACATCGGGGGTTTCAAGTGCTAATAGTTGAGGGTTCATGGTACGAAAGTTATGCCTTAGACTTAGGAAGCAATTGTAGAACATAAATTGTGCTTCTTTTTTATGCAAGTATTAATCCCACGCATGACTTTCCTGCAAGAATCAAAGACATATTAACTATCAATGTTTTATTGGCATATTTAAATTAAATATAACAAACTTACATTAAATTAACTTACAATTGTTCCTCCATTCCACCCGGCAGGAACATTACGATATATAGGTATCTGTAGTGCTACAAATAGTTTAACCTCCTTCATTATCGTGGACACACGAGCTCGCAATGCTGCACTTGACCGATTATTATGGTTTCCTATTATGTCGGTAAATTGTGCTCTCACCCGATTCCAAGTAACACAAGCCCTTTGCTTTGTTTGTCAATTAGCATGGTTTACAACATCACAGGAAGCCCTAATTAGAGCCTCTTTCCTCTGGAGTAAACTTATTAGCCATTTTTGGGTTTGAAAATTGTAGAATAGATAAAAATGAAAATGAAACTACTTTTGGATATAGATTTTTAATACCACTTAAAAAGTGCATGCGAATATTTGTGTTGATGATTATGGCTATTTATATCCAGGTTCTACGTGTCCAAAATAATTGAAAGCTGGCTTCATTGTTTCACACCATGTGATCGTGTTTAAAGCAAAAGCTTCCAACTGCAGAATTATCAATGATGTTCTATTGATAATTTACTCACTGCAACGGGTCATTGATGTGTTTTGAAATGACACTGCAACGGGTCATTGTATGGTAATTTCAAAGCTATTCATTTGGTCAGGTCTTATCTTGCAGTATAATGTTATCAATAATAATTGACAGTATAGTGATACCGTAAGGTAATTTAAACTATAAATTTATTAATTTAGACATATAAAAAGACATAAACGTTATTATAAGTAACTTTTCAAATGAATTCAAATTCAAACCCCTATTTTTTTTATATATCATATGAATAGTTGGAGCTGTTATAAGTTACGTTTCAAAAGAATTCAAATTCAAACATAATTTATAAATATCATATGAATAGTTAAAGATATTATAAGTTACGTTTAGAAAGGAAACAAAAATTTATTTAAATTAATTAAATAACTTTTGTAGTATAATAATAGGGAAAAGTAAAGAGGCAGAGAAGAGAAGGATTTCTATTGATTAGGGTTCCACATATTACATAGGTATAGTATCCTTTATATACATGTAAAGAGAGACCCTTAGGCTTCTGGTTGGGCCGCACACCAATGGGCCGTAGGCCCTACAACACCCCCCTTGTGTGGTCCAATAGAACTCCGTTTGTAATGCTTCACGTATAGTGCTTCGAATGTAGGTCTTTAAATGTCATCCTCTTCTTGATGACTTGTGCCGAAATCAATCGCCTCATTAAAAATTTGACAAGGATAAACCCAGTGGGATAAAACCTTGGTACAACTCTTCACATGTAGTACTTCACATGTTGTCTCGTACTTTACATGTAGTTCATCACATGCAATACGATCTTCAAAGATCGACGAGTCTAAGTTAATTGTCTCGTTAAAACTTCGTCAGGAAAACCCAGAGGGACAAAACCTGAACTAAAGAAAAAGAGTACAATATTAAGCAAACTTAGAACATAGTTGGACTCGAATATGTTTCCTCATTAAAACCTTGCCGAGTAACAAAACCCTGTGGGAAAAAGAAACCTCGGTGAAGGCAAATAGTTCAACATACCATTAGATGCTCCCCCTGATGTCAGATAATTTTCATTAGTCTAATGCAGTCAAAAGGAGTTTATCACACTTTACTTTGGTGACTTGAATGTTTATAAGACCCTGTTGTTGATTCTGGAAGTTACGTTGCTTAACAGACTATCGCGTTTCATTTCTTTGATCCAGATATTTTCTATAATATCAACGCGATCTTTATGTCTTCAATGTTCAACATACTTGATGTTTTTTAGTGTTGTCTCGCTAAAAACCTTGTCGAGTAACAAAACCCTTTGGGAAGAACTATTCTCGATCGAAGGGAAAAATAGTACAACACAGCTTCAGTTTCGAAGTAAAATATGTCGACATCATATCCTTGGATCCTCCTCCTGATGTCGGCATCTCCCTCTGATTACTTTCAGAGTTGTTCCAGACAGTTCCTTTAGTCATGTACTTTTCAAAACTGAATATCAGTAATGACTTAGAAAATAGTCTACCGTATCTCCCCCTGATTACTTTCGTTAGAGAAGATATTATTGTTCCTTCATAATCAATAATCTTTGGATTGCAGTTCCTTTAGCATTCCTTTTTTTATGTCTTTGCAGGGATAAAACAAACTCATGTCAATGGTTACTTTTAAGTATATGATTACTTTCATTATACCATTCCAATGACGTTGCGTTGGCGTTGAGCTATATCTAGCTAACAAATTCACTGAGGATGTAACATTTGGTCGGGAATATTATGCTAAGTACAATAATGCGTCTATTGTACTTAGATAAGGTAAATCCATCTCCCAACACATCTTCGTCATCTTCCTTTAGACGAATTGGTCATTTACTTACATTTGAACCTCGACTAACCATGGGAGTGCTAGCAGGATGCATGTCCTTGTTAAATTGCCTGACAATGGACATATGCAAACTGGTGGAATAATATACCACAAGCTCGGCCTTCTAGTTCAGAACATAGATAAAATCGATATTTCCCAGGATTTTCATCTCAAATTCAGATTTTAAATAGCTTGTAAGATCTCTTATTTCATTAAGAGTACTTATCATGTCATACCGTCGACATAGATAGCTATAATTCTGAATCAGGAACTTATTTAATACGCATGGCACAAAACCTTACTTTTATCCCTTCCCAATCAAATAGTCACTTAGACGGGTATACCACATCCGCCTGATTGCTTCAATCTATAAGTGAGCGTTCTATCTAACTGTAAACGCACTCTGTGGTTTAGAGTCACTTGATTTGGGAAACAAAAGGCTATCAAGTACTTTTGTAAATATATGCTATCTCTTGATTCTTTCAGAGGTACGTAACAACCACATACATATGCTGCATTTCAAGTCCTTTTGAAATTACCAAGCTAACTAAGTAGCGGAACGCTATAACGTTCATTACAACAGAACAATTCCAGGGCTTTGTGAAAAACCTCGTGCCACAAGGCGAGTTTTTATACTTTAAGACTGCTTTCTTCTCATTATGCTTTGTGACAAATTAATCATATATGTCCAATAGGCTTTACACTTGATTGGTTAGCACTACCACACCAAATACCTGTATATTTGTTAAATAACCAAGTTATACCTTGATTGTATAGGCCAAATATGCTCTTCGTTGACATTAAGCAACAATGAGCTTGGTTCAATCTCATCTTGCTCTATTTACTTAAGCAAGTGTATATGAAATTAATCATCAATATGCTCGCATGATCTTTACATTGACTCGTGCGCATTCTCATAATCCACTTGGGATGTCATTGTTCTCAGGAATCATTTAACTTCGGAGCGTCCTCCAGTTTGATTCATGGACACATATTCATAGGCAATCTTATGAGATGATTTCTGATGATATAAATAAGTTGTTCCTTACTCACCTACTTCCTTTCTAGGTGAGGGTTGATCGAACCAAGTGGTCTCTCCAACTTCCTTTATGGAGCCACGGCCTCAACCACACTTCCACTAAGTGTAGTTGCAACACCTTAGTCTATGGTGTATATCCCTTATTGAGGGTTTGTAACCTTACAGGTAGGTTTGCAGCTGGTATGTGTGATCCAATCACTTTAGCGACATCAGTGTACATTCTGAAAATCGATTATTCTTTGTCACTTAACATTTACATTTGTGGAGTACAAGAATCAATATGAGACATAGTGGGAACACACTATGACAATTCCTGTCGTTCCTTTAGAAAATACTTTTTCTTATCTCCCCCTAACGACGGGAAGACTGTCTCATTAAAGTGATAACTCGCAAATCTAGCGGTAAGAGATCTCCTGCCAAAAGGTTTAAAATATGGATAATTGTTGGGAACTCATTTCCAACATAACTACTTAACAGTTTTGAAAACCCATCATAGTACGATGTGGAGTCGTAATGGCACATATATAGTGCAACCAAAAATGCGTAAGAACACGAATGTCAGGCTTAAATCCAGTTACCAACTGGTACGCAAAAAAGGTTGACTAATATTGGGTTCTAAAACAAATTAAGTAAAGATGCGTGTAATATTGCATATCCCCAAAGCAATAAAAGGTAGGTTGGTACGCATAACCTATTCCTTAGACACCATCTGTAACCTTTGATGGTAGCCTCTGCGAAACCATTGGGTATAAGATGATCTACATTGATCCTATTAAACATGCAATATGTGCTAGGAGTTTTACAAGAAAAAGAAAAAAAATTAAACGCATCGTTTGTTGTGAGAAATTACTGATTCAATGCGTCGGATCATCCACCAGAGCCATAAATCACTTGAATGGTCTGCATTCTGCATGGATATAAGTTCACTAACAACACTTTATATTTCTTTGAAGAATGAGTTATTTACCATTTGCATCTAAGTAAAACAGGATGGTCTCAATCATGTTTTACTAAAGAAAGACTTTATAAGATGAGTGACGTTCTTTCTTACTCTAAAGCATAATGGGGAGAGGCAGTGCAAATCTAGTAACTTTAGAAATCACTGATAATGATAGATGCCGTAACTTCGCATTATATTAGTTCATTGTTTCGTACACTCAAATAAAGTGATTCCCATATTAGTACTATCAAAACAGAACATCGTGTCACAACCAATGTGCCTTTATGAATCAATCCCAATCAGTTCATTGTTGGGGTTAATATGGATTCAGTAATTCAAGTTCCAATGAGTTACAATTCACTAGATTGATACATTAATTTTCTAAGAATATGCTTCCTTCCACATTCACTAGAAAATAATTTATAGATGCAACCAACTCCATTCTCACTGTAAGTTTCCAAAAAGGTAGGTAGTAGTTCACGCATGAACACCCTTTTCACTTAACAAGGTGTGATCATCCCTTAGTACATACAGAGCTTATGCGACTTTTAGTCTTTGTTCCATCTTGGCAACAAATTTTGAGCATTGCTTTGCTTGATGATCCACTCATCTTAGTCAAACTATAAGGAATCAGTTCAACAAAAGTCTTGTTAGATATTGAGTCTTGAGACATTCAATAAGTGGTGTGGCCTTATTATGTAACAAAAATGGGATTCAACTCAAGTAATTTAGAGTGAATATATGTTACGTTTCAGGGGGGATGATATACATTTCATTATCGTTGATGTGAAAATTGGTTGCTACCGCGATACCTGCATTACATTGCCTGTACCAACACCGATGACTAGGTGGAATTCCAACTCTTTCATTTCTGATGGAAGCTAATCCTATGTTCGGTTCATACTTGTTCTTTGGTATGATTACTACAGGTGACAAAAGTACATCTTTGTCTCAAGATACATGTCCCTTGTACATGTTTCATTGTGCCAACAAGCGTATGAGTCAGTACGTCTGACTCTCATTCGGGATTTTTTCTATTTCAATTGCTACATTTAGCTTAATTTGAGAAATTTCTTTATCTCAACAGGCCAAGAGAATCTCACTACACATGTCAACCACTTACTTTAGGTTGAATACATAAAAGATGGTTCTCTTGTTTTCATACTTCAACATATGCTGGTTCGTTAGTATAATGGATGAAGTAGAGAATGGAAAATTTATGACTCATATCACCTTTTGTGAGTTCTTCCAAAAATGTTTACTTGTAACTCATCTTTGTTGAAGCTTACTGACTTTTTAATGGTCGAGCGAGTGGATTGCACCCACTAAAGATTACCAAGAATGTTTCAACAACTTTTCTTTAAAGCAATTCATAGCTTTTTAGAAAATTTTCAACAAAAGAATTTTGTGCTCAGTTTGGAATGAGAACAATATGTTGCCTTAAGTACATCTAAATTCCAAAAAATTACATCTGAATCGAGTTGGTTCAACCAATTGAACAAAACACACATCATTTATGAATAGGGACAACATCATATTCAAGGGAACAACATAATATTGATACCCAAATTCTTAATGATCAAAATCAACACTCATAATTTAAATTGACTTTTTACATAATATAAACTTTTAAAACAAAAACATAACTAGGCATGTTCTAAAACCAATAAATAAGTCCAACAAGCAACCACCCTTAAAGAGCATATTAATTGCATACCTAATTTGGTTCCCACCGTATATAGACAGAACCAAAACGACTCTGGTCATGCACAGTCCGGAACAGACAGTTAAACCGGATCGGAATAGACAGTTAAACCGGGGATCGGAACAGGATTCCAGTCGGGTCAGGACGATCCTACATTTTCCGTTTCTACCCGACTAGCAAACAACATCAATCATCTCCTCCGCGGTGCAGACAAGAAAAACAACCCAGAAAAAAAAACAATCAGCGAACATCAGTTGGTCCAACTGGAATTACAATCAACACATAGTCAAAATCTAACAACGGACATGGGGGTCTACATACCCATAACATCCCAAAAATCTAAATACCTACTCAAAACTATCCCTGAAAGATTGTAATAAAGATATAAACTTTTCCTTTTAATAAATCCAAAATTTCATCATTATCAATATATACATATAAAGATGAACATACAAGACAACGGATGCCAAATACTGATTTCCACACACATATATATAAGGACAACATCTAATGGCAACTATCCACTATTTTTTTTTTTTTTTTGGATTTTGGTAGAAAATAAATTTGGAATCGTTTAGGCATGCCTCATATGCAGAACCGGTCGGAGTTGAAAATAAAAACGAAACATAGAACCTGCTGAGATCTGATGTGTTTTGTAGTTGTAGTGGTAAAAAGATTCGTTGCTCGAACTTGTGAAGGATTTTTGAAAATTAATTAAAATTGTTTCAATAATAATGAGAAAATACCGAGACTCTGGATTCCATCATTGACCAATTAAGTGATAAACTCTAATCAATATTCATGCAATATTCTTCTTTAAAGTGATTCTAGTATTTGACTTTAATAGATTTTTGAAGTAATAATTGTAAGCACGAAGCATGAAACATCAAAAGTATTAAAACCAAGCATGTCCCATCAAAACACTTCACAACTACTCAATAAAAACCAATTTTTCTTTTAAGTTCTATGCAAAAAATCATGTAAAATAATTGCAATAAATAATTAAAATAGAACTATACCACTTTTCATGGAACAATGGCTTCCTCCGTCGCCTCGGCTAAGTGGTTTAGCTCCTCATATTAATCATAATCTCAAAATACATGTTTATGGCTCAAAAGTTGATTAAAATGGAGAAAAGTGTTAAAATAGCGGATTCTGCAGTTGCTGAAGGTCTAAATCATTAGTCGGAATTGTTGCTGAAAGGCTTCGGTGACTGCAGGAAGATGCGACCGTACCTCGTTGTCACTGAAAATAAGTCTGCTTCTACAACTGTCTCTGAGGGTCTAATGTTCTTCGTGTTCTTCTTGTTTGCAGCAGCAGAAAAGTTTCTGTATCGACTCCAGTTGATTTTTTTACGCTTCTCTAAGGCTCTAAACTTTCCCCTAAACTTTGTTGCTTCTCAATATGACTTGAATCAACCTATATATATCTACCAAACCCCAAAATTACTCGAGTTAATCCAAATCTTTTTCGTTTTTTCTTCACCGCACGTTACGGGATTTTAATCTTCGTTTTACGCGTTAACTTGGTTTCCAAACTCTCTCAGGACTGAATAAGGACTCCATACACTCCAATCTTGCCGTAAACTCTTCACAAATTCTTTTGTAAACCGAAAACAACTCAAATCGTGAATTCTCCCTGTTTTGCTCCAACACGGATTTATATCCCTGTTTAATCGATTCTACAGCTCATACCATACTTGTTTATCCTTAACAGGGTTAACCCAACGAAAATCATCCCTTGAATCGCCTTAAAAATCATCCAAAATTCGATCAATCAATCTGCCAGTAAAGAAAAGAATTTCCCGCCAAAATCTGTTTTCAAATGTTGAAGATGGGTGCTAAAGATGAATTTGGGCTACACATAGCCATGGGTGCCCTTATCCGCTGCTGGAGTCCGTATAACACTTGTCCCTTGGGGTGCATTTAGACAACTTTTCGAGCCGATTTTCCCAAAAATGTTTATTCCCCAAAAATACCTACAAAGGGACAAAATACCATCATTAGTACAAAAATTGGTACTAAAAATATACACAATAGAGATTAAAATAGACACATAAATGCGTCTATCAAGATCTTTCAACGACTTGATGATCCATAAAAAAAAAAATCAGCCGCAGCTCTAGGGTTAAAGCTCGTGCCTGATAACGTTTTGTAGTATAATAATAGGGAAAAGTAAAGAGGAAAAGAAGAGAAGAATTTCTATTGATTAGGGTTCCACATATTACATAGGTATAGTATCCTTTATATACATGTAAAGAGATACCCTTAGGCTTCTAGTTGGGTCGTACACCAATGAGCCGTAGGTCCTACAACAATAACCATATTGTATGATCATTTCAAAGTTATTTACTTTCGTCATGTCTTATCTTATCTTGCAGTATACTGCCTCCAGCGCATGTCAAATTTAATCATACAATAATTAAAAGAAGCGATAGCGTGTGGTCATGTCACTTTTGGAATGATTCTCATACATTATTAATATTTACCCTTTACATTTTAACAGTTAGATTCAAATTATATATACTGTGTTTCTATTTAATCTCGTGCACTGGAGCCCGGCCTCATTCAGGAAACAGTAGGATAAAGACATTCCCAAGTATCATATTAATCATGCGTTTTAGTACTGAAGAAAACATGGGTCTCGTGGAAGCCTGTATTTCAGCAACAACTCAAGTTCCCATAGGAGTAGATGATAACAGCGGAAACATTTTTTGGAACCTTGTTTTCCAATCCTTTGAAGAACTCACTGGGAATGATAACGGTAGAACGAGGAGTTCAATAAAAAAAAAGGTTTACATTGATCACCACTGAAATTGAAGCTTTTGTTGCAATACTAGTTGAAGTACAGGTGGCTCATCCCGCACTGTCATACGAAGCTCGCGTAAGTATATTATAATTTCTTAATTAAAATATCATTGAAAAAATGATTAATTTTTAATACTTCTGCCCTTTTTTCCGGTTGTGTTTGATATACAGAAAACTAGAGTTCGAATTGAATTTCGTGAAGACACAAAAAAGCCATTTAAGTATGATGAATTGTATGAGCGTTGAAAGGATACGTTTCCGTTATATAACGTGTAATGAATTATCAGTGTAATCGACTCTTTTCATAATTATTTTGTGGTTTTTTTATGCTATTAAGTTTAAAACATAGGGGTACAATACAAATTAATTACTTAATCTAGGAATGGAAATTAAATACATAAATTAAAGAAGGCAAACAATCCAAATAAAAGGCCTTTAATCTCATAGGCCACCTTATTATACTAGTAGTATCTCGTGAGGGTGTACAACGACATATCCCCACAAAATCTACACTTCCCCAATTTTTTTAAACTTTAGGCAGTGTCTCTTGGAGGATCACCTGGTGCTTGTTCCGGGTTCATATTTGGGAAGTGGTTCTTAAAAATTATATAACATTGGTAGATTTGAATTCTTTTCTTGTTCCTCGATGGTATAACCTTCTCCCCTGTTGCTCCTACGTAAAAACAAAAATAAATTAATGAAGTGTTAGGTGGAAAGTGGTTTTATAAAGACATGTAGTACTTAATTATCGAATAACTTACAATTTATTCAAACGTAACCCCTGGGGGTCTACTGCGGTGAATTTCTGCAACGATATTTATATACTCACTAACTGTTCGCCTTATAACAGTGAAATGGTTTTTAATCGCAACTCAATTTCTACGGTAGGGATTCCCATAAATAAGGGTAAACATTTGTCTCACCTGTTCCCAAAATGTGTCTTTACCTGTTAACTCTAACCGTCTAACTTCAGGCTCAAGACTAAGACTCACCCAAGCGGTGGTGATACCTACATCTTCTTCAGTACTAAATCTGGCAACCATGATCGCAATACTAATGGAAAGGGAAAGGGTTTGGAAATGATAAAAATAAAGTAGTGAATTTTGTTGTGTAATCTTCGTAGAGTACAGTGAATTTATAGGCGGAGGCATAACTTTCAATTATTGTGGATCGTTTGTTCATAGTGGGACCATGTAACATTAAACTTTAGCTAAATCCAATTTATCAACGTTAAAACTTTTATATCTTTCTCCTTTAAAATTACAAACTAATTTTCGTATAATAAAATCCCCGTCGCCTATATATATCCAACACACCATCATTTCCTAACCACACCTTCTACACCGTCAATATCATCCTACAAAAATAAACAACCACAATTCCAAAATTTATTATGTCGAATACGGCTCAACCAATTACTAATAGCGCAGAGTTTACAGAAGATGAAGATTTATCTCTTTGCAGAAATTATGTGGTATTCCTTCGTCGTTGGCTGCTCAACAATTACACGGTGGGGTTCCTAATATGCGGTATTGTCACCAAATTCTTGCAAACTTCAAAGTTGAAACAGGTAACCCGAATAATCGCAAAACAACTGATTTGTTTTTACGATTTGGTTCTATAGCCAAAGAGGTGGACAAATTTACGACTTTAAGAACTAATGTCAATCGCAGCCGAATGGCTGGAGAAACTGATGATGAAGTTATAACACAATCTCTTTTGGAATGGCAAAGATGGAAAAGTTCAAATTTCCATTATGAAATTCATTTCAACATCCTTAAGGTGTTAGGAAGATTCAACCCATTTAAGATTGTAACCGTTCATCGACAACATTGGCCACATTCAGGGGATTGTACTGCAGAATGCACGCCACCCAGCCGTTGATGTAGTTGTTAAAGAATTTCTCATTCAACATTGGATTAAAAACTGTGTGTCGTAGACAACGCATATAAGTTGAATGGCTGGTTGTACTTTCAAAAAAAAAAAAAAAAAAATCTTTAGATTTGTTCAAATTCTGGCCCTGATTTATTATCATGTAGAGATACATGGACGTAATTATAAGTAACGTTTGGAGATTTCAAATGCTAACTTATCTTGCACAGACTTTTCTTAAAAAGTTGCTCCATCAACATCACGTATCTTTAACTCTAGTTTTTTATTGAAATATTCTCTCGAAATAATCAAGTTGTGGGTATTGTATAGTCATGTCACATGCATTTATCTTCAACTTTCGACGTAATTTTAACTACCGTTTCAAGTAAATGAAATTTCTAAAATCAATTATTAATATAAAAAGAGACATGAACGTTATTATATGTTACGTTTGGATTTTGTATCTATTAACGTCGTTATAAGTTACGTTTGGATTTCTTCTCTTAAAAATATTTACAGTCGGTATTGTATGGTCATTTCAAAGTAAGGTGCCTGTATGCTCATTTCAAAGTTAGGTGGTATCATGTTTTTTTTGGCATGACACTACGTACAACGATATTTTAAAAATGCAGACATTGTGTGATCATGTCAATTGAGATAAATATTTTTTGTTATCCATAAATTTTCTTCCAGGCACCGACACATCTACGTGAAACACAAGTTGTACGATAGTTGTAGATAATTAAAAATAATCGTGTGGTCATGTCAATTTAAAGCGAATTCACACATCAAATTATAGCCATCGCAACATCTTAATTTTTGCAGCAAATTTTCTTTTAAATAAAATTGTATTGTCATCTCAACCGAATTGAAATAGTAGGTTTGAGATATGTCTATAAAAACCAAACAAATGCAACTCCTTCGAACCACCACAACATTTTCCAAATAATTTAACTATCAATGCAAAACTATAATTTCAACGGGGAAGAAATTATTCAATCTTCCTCTACCTCTTCCTCATCCTCCTCTTCCTCTTATTCATCCGATGATATATCTTCATCAGACGATAATACTATTGCATTGAACGTTAACAACAGAGCAGTTGCAATGGCTCTTGCTGTTACAAATTATCACCCCTTTCAAACTCGTATTCAAATTAAAAGAATCGCATTGCCGGAGTGATACAACTTTGGAATGATTACTTTGCCGGGTTTCCAACTTTACCTCCCGAAACATTTCAAAGACGTTTTAGAATGCGCCGTGAATTATTCAACCGAAAATTGTCAGATGTCGTTTCCAAAAATTCTTATTTCGTTCAAAAAAAAGATGCTTGTGGGATTCTTGGACTAACACCTCATCAGAAGATCACAACAGCAGTTAGAATGTTGACTTACGGGTGCGCTGCCGATGCAATCGAGGAATACATACGTATTGGTGAAAGTACTGTCTTTCAAGCCACTCGTAAGTTCTGTAAGACGATTGTGCAGATATACGGGAAAAAATATTTGCGCTCACCAACCCCAGATGATGTTGAAATGTTACTTAGGAGAATAAATCCAGGGGATTTCCAGGAATGTTGGGAAGTGTAGATTGCATGCATTAGAACTGGGATAATGTCCGTCGGCGCATGCAGGGGCGTACACAAGTTATAAAGGCGACCCGAGTATCGTGCTAGAAGTAGTGGTGCCGTATGATATTTGGTTTTGGTATGCCTTTTTTGGAATACCGGGTTCCCACAATGATATCAACGTGATGAACAATTCTTATATTTTTAGGGATCTTGTGAACGGAAGAGCACCACCGGTGAATTTTACCGTCAATAAAAATCAATATAGCATGGGATATTATCTAGGTGATCGAATTTATCCAGAGCTTGCAACAATCGTCAAAACCATAAAGCGAGGTAATACAAAAAAAAAAAACGCTTTTTTGGGATGATGCAGGAGGCAGTCCGTAAAGATGTGGAGAGAGCATTTGGAGTATTGCAACTACAATTCGCAATTGTTAAGCAACCAGCCAGGATGTGGAATCCACATTATCTTGCTTATATCATGCAAACTTGTATTATTTTACATAATATGATAGTTGAGGATGAACGTATTCCAGGTACATGGCCGCTTGACTATGACACCCGCTGCCCAACACCACCAGTAGTAGTTTGCAGAGATCGGAGTCGACAACTACAGAGAAGATTAGTTGAACAACGACGTATTGCTATGGCCGACAAAGAAATGCATTTTCGCTTGCGCAATGACTTAGTCGATCACTTATGGAATGAATTTGGAGACGGAGACGATTAACAAGTCATGGGAAACTTATATTTAAATTATAAAATGTTTTATTTTTATTTTTATTTCTTTGGATTTCATGTAGGTTTGTTTCTTTTCCGTGTGCTGAGTTAAATTACGTGTTTATGTTTGTTGACTTTAAGTTAGATCAATATAAATGAATAATTAAATTAAGGTAACAACATATTTTGATTCAAGATTCAGATAACATAATATAATTTAAAACTAAAACTCAAGATAAAAAAACTGAAATTACAAAGTTTATTTAAACCTAAAACTAAAGACTAAAGGGAAATTAATAAACTGAAAATAAAATAAACTGAAATTACAAAGTTGATTTAAACCTAAAACTAAAGACTAAGGGGAAATTCATAAACTAAGAATAATTTAGAATTCTACCCAGAATGGTTTCTTCTAAGCATGTTCCGCATTATGTCATGCTTAAGTGATTGGATAAACTCTTTTTGTTGGTCATCATATTGAGATACATCCATTATCATTATTTGATATTTTTCTTATCGTGTTTTCTCTGCCTGGAGTCTTTCCTCCCCATCGCGTTTCATTTCTAGTTTCATAACTTTTACTTTTTGTCTTTCCGCAAACTGGCTTTCTCTCAACGCAAACTGATATTCTCTCATGGCAATCTTCATGTTTGACTGTTCCTTAAAATGAATATTAAATTCCCGTTGTTCTCTAGCTATTTCTTCCATCGCTCATCTTGATCGTTCATTTTTGTTTTCCCTTTCTTCAGCGCTTTCGCCTTCTTTTTACTCAACGGTTTAGTGTAAGGAATATTAGTGTCATCTGTATCTATCTCACCTCCCGAGCCCGAGGCCGCACCCCCCACCCCCCGTTATATTATTAACTCCACCATTCTGAGAGTCTGGAAAATTCTCCTCTTCTTCTTGACTATCTAGGCTGTAAAGATACGGACAATCCCTTGTCGAATCAAACACATATGTCGTGTGTTCAGATAATTTTGGATGTTCTTTCAAAATCTGGTAACAGGCCTCGCGCTGAAAACTTTTCCCGTTATTGGCTAACCGAAATCGCTTACAGGCTTCGATTTGCTGACATTGAAAAAAAAATTATTAGGTAACTATTTAATTAGTTTATTAATTAAAGTTTAAATTACTATATAAAAAAATAGGCTTTTTACCTTCAACTCGGCGTTGGTTCCACTCTGATATTCCCGTTCGACTTCACGTAATGTTGAAATATATAGTTGAACTTCTCTACTTACATGAAAACGACTCTTAATAGAGCCGGGGGTTCGCTTGGGTAAAGGTAGCGTTAATTCTATTTTCTCCTTAATTTTCAACCACAACTGCGTTGATTCTTAATCAGCACTGACGGCGGGATTCTGGGATATTGATAAATAAGCTTCGCAGAGAATAATATCCTAAGGAGTAGTAAAACTAGGACCTCTAGGATTTGGTGCCATTATTCTTTTGGAGAGAGTAAATGAGCTGAAGTAATGTGGTATAATATGATTTTGGAGAACAAATAGAAAACGAGCTGGAATTGAGATGTGTGAAAAAATGGATAGCAAACTATCCTTTTTTTATAGGAAAGAAAAACTGCCGTTGCAGGATAAAACGGTCGAAAATCCGACCGTTTACAATTTTCAAATTCAAAAGCATCATTTAAATATGGTATAAAAATCTAAAATCCACACGCAGTTTTAATCCACGTCTAATGTTAACGCAGTTAATAATGTCGTATTACAAAACTTAAATTTAGATAGCATTTGGGTTCCTCGGATTTATAAAAAGCGGTTAACCAAAACGCAGTTTAAATTACCGTCATATAAAACGTAAATTTTAATTACGTTGGAGTTTAACGCAATCATAAATAGCGTTTACAGTGAAACGCAGTTTATATAACCGTCTATTCAAACGCATTTTTAAACGACGTCCCATTTTCACGCATTTATAAAACGCTTCAAGTGGCAGACGCAGTTTTTAAAAGCGTTTTCTTGAACGCGGTTTTAGGAACCGTCCACACCAGACGGGTTTATAAATACCTTCTAGTTTCGAAACGAAATTAAAAATAACGTTTAGTGATGGACGTTATTTAAAAAAGCGTCTCGGGTGAGACGGTTTTTATAATAGCGTGATGCTATATTTGAAAATTACCAAAACGAGTTCTCAAATATAGAAACTTTATTTGACAATATGGCATTTTGGCAACAAATATAGCTTTTGACAAGGCCAAATATGGCTTTTTAGAACAACGCTACGGTTGCTTTTAGCTTCTACTGCAATTTCCTTTTGCTTAGGTGATGGATAAGATCGGCCTCTTATATTTATTGCAAAAGGCTAGAATCATGTATACAATTCGGCACCATCAACGCTTACATTGATTGAAGCAACATAATTACTTGATTAGAACTTTGCATGTTTAGAGGTAGAAAAGCATTATACCTACATTATACCGCAGTATAGCAACAATATATACCGCACTACAGACCATATATGTTCAACGGCTTAGCTTCTACTTCTATTTCCACTTGATTAATCGAAAAGATGAAAGTTTTATATTTATACAAAAGGTTAGAAGAGAGCTTAATCATCAGCCATGTACCATCCATCCTTTCCATCATTTAGGGCAACACCTCGAGTCATAATACACCCAAGGTGGTTAACCTTAACATACCATTAAACTAAGTTAACCTTAAGCTAATCTTAATCCTTTGATTGCCTTATAACTAATCCAGGGCTCAGAAGACACCTTAGTGTTTTCTTAATGTAACTTGAAGCTAAACATTAAAATTCCAACAATGTGATCTTAAAGAACGAGCAATATACATTACTGTAGAAGAAAATTGAGACATTCGTCGGAAACAAGTAATATACTGGCTTTTCAGAATTGTAGCATTTGTACAACTTGAACCAAGTATCTTCCAGGCATGATTAACATATTAAAATTTATCATAGGAAGGGAAAGGGTTTACCAAGTAAAAAGAGAAGACGAGGAAATCTAAATTTTATTGGTAAACTTGCAATACAACACACAAGCCAAGGCTACTAAGATAATCATATGGTGAAATGACTAGTACCAACTAACAAAGAAAGGATCGTTGGAACTTGACAACTATACAGGAGATATCATCCTTGCTTTTTCTTGTAACAGCTTCTTCTGTTAATTGCTTGGCCGCTGTTTGAGCATCCTTTGTGTTCTTTACCAAGTCCACCGCCTCTTGGTTTGACATAACCTGGCCCATAAAATGGAAAGAGAAGGAGAGAAACATAAGCACCATAGAAAAGGATTAAATAAGGAAAATATAGACTTGCGGACAAACCTTCCATAATCCGTCACTTGCTAATATGATCAACTCTGTATCTTCGTCAATCACTTCCTCTGCAATATCTGGTTCTGAAGTGAGATGCCTTTTTAAGCTCTTATCACCAAATGCTCTAGCCACTGCCAACTGTCCATCTACCCGAGGAACATCTCCTAAAAACAATCATACCATTGTAATATTAATGAATGGCACTCCTCACTATTATGCACGACTGCGGGAAGAAAAAAAATCATATTGATGATGACTTTGGTTACTATCCCAACTCTCCACAGACATAAAGATTAACGACGAATAAATTAGACTAAGCTTTGTGGATAGCATAAATGTGGTTGACAATTTATATCAGTACAATAACAAACAACCAAATATCAGTACAATAACAAACAACCAAAAATGGAATATTTCAATCAGACGGTGCTTTTTGGTACAAGAAAGATAAAACCACAGCTATAATGATTTTGATTTATATAGTGTAATGGATTCTTTTTAGCACACATAAGGTTTCAAATGTATCTTTCGAATGATCATGAATGGTGTTTCAAATGTATATACTTTTCTTTCGACAAGAATTATGCTGAAGAGGCGCAAACATGCAACAGCAATACCCAATAGCTTTTGTGGATCAACCTAAAGGACACGCCATTTACTACAGAAGTATAGTTGTTAAGTGGTTGAGAGGTAAGTTTTAAGATCTGGCATGGGTAGTTTGTGAATAACCACTCGTGGACAGACATTGGTGAGCTATGAGAAAAGTCCAAGTATTCTTACTGCAATATATTTCTGTCTCGATTACATGCAAATATAGAACTTTCCCTCAAACCAATAAAGTAATACAAGAGCTCTACCATGCTTCCTGTTTTTTTTTTCCGTTCTTTCTTTTATCATGAATACCAATGGCACACGTCCTTAGGCAGTATCCCTAATTTGAGTTGAAAAAACTCTTATTAGACACATTCAGCAGAATCATTTCTGGAACCCCCCCCCCCCCCCCCAACAACCAATCATAGACATGTATCTTTTCTTTGCTTAGATCCTATTTTGATAGTAATTTAGGAGGACATAACATGCACGTGCTAGAATACAGTAAACCACGGAGAATGGGGCCTGTAAGTAATTAGTGGAGAAAATTCTGGTTACCTGGAAATCTTGAGACAAAACCACCCCTGTGCTCAATGTCTTCTCTTTCATTAGCTGGTTCGTGATCAACAGACAGCTGTTTGGCCACACCGTTCTTGCATATCACAGCTCGCGAGTCTCCAACATTTGCCACTATCAACTTCTCACCATTAAAGAGTATCGCAGTAACTGCAGTGGAACCTCCTCTTCCCAAATCAACTGCTTTATCCAAAATCTTTTTATCTGTTACATCATATGCTCTTCTGATCGCCGTCTCAGTTTCAGTCCAGAAATCATGCTGTTGATGGAAAGAGGAAAGGATGAAATTTTGCCACCTCTTGAGTTCAATAGATTTCAGATTGATTTAATTATATATATTATGCATACTTAGAGGAGACCACTTTACCTCATTCAAAATATTGTCAAATAGATGGGACTGCAGGTAGTCTGGAACATCATGACCCAAATGGCCATCAAATATAGCAAATAAACCTAATTCTTTGTCCTGCACTTGCTTGAATTGCGCAAAAACATAGTCCTCCATAGCATGATTTGATTTTCCTTTAATCAAGTGAAACCCATGTGTAATTTGCTTGCCTGACATCTTGCTCTTGCCTTTACCGGTGTCAGATGCTGAAGAGCCAAAGCCAGCTTTTGCCTACAAAGAGTTTATGTAGGTATGAGGTTACCGAATGAAACCAAGACAGAACACGTATGCAGTTAAACAACTAGAACAAACTTGTACTTAATCAACGATCAATAACCTTGCTGCCTTATTTTTTCCTGTTTCATTTTTGTTTACCTAGTTATTATACACCTACGGAGACCTCTATGATAGCCATGAACATAGTTGTCTTCTTATACGTTGTTTATGAACTAATGGTTATTAAAATTGACAGGAAAATAAACTGTTTGGATACAGTGAGCAACTCACACATCAAACAGTCACCGAACACCCGAAAGTATGAGGAATTAGTAACAAGCAATAGAGTTAATTACTTATTGACTGTCTTCTTTTTACGTTGTTTATGAACTAGTGGTTTATGAACTAGTGGTTAATAAAATTGACGAGCAAGTAAACAGTTTGGAAACAGTGAGCAACTCACACATCGAACAGACACCAAACGCCCCAAGGTATAAGGCATTAGTAACAAGCAACGCAGGTAATTACTTATTGACTGGTATTCAGTGGATTACACTCGTAGACACCAACAAGACAACAATGCAGAATGTGCAACAGACACAGTACTCTGCCCAAGTCAGTGCATGGATGCCTATGCAGCATATTATTATCATTAAAGTTAATCTTACTAAAATGGTGAAGCCAAAGATGGTCAAATATTGTAAAGAGAACACATACAAAAAAATTCAATCTTCCAAGAGAACTAAACTCATTCAGGCACATCCATGGGTGATTATGTTTCCTATTAACTGATAGAAGTTACCCCCGTCAGTAAACCAACACAACAAGAAAATAAAAAGATTCAAGGCTCACATCACAAACATACAACTGATCAAGCATGTAAACTTCCATGTTTGTAGTTTTCTTGAACCAGTTAACCAAAACACTTCTAAATCAAAATATAGATGAACACGAAGAATTAGTTTGTTGCTGGTTTCTGACTTTTCAATATAAAGATGAAGTAGAAACAGAAACCACACTTTCCACTCCCCGCCATTGTCTTTATATGAGTTACTACACTTATTATAGTTTTCGTCCGATTCTCAAAGTCAAATAGCTCAGCCACTTTTTCAATTACTACTACAATTGGCATCCCCTGTTTTACAGAGAAGAAAGAGAACTCGGAGAAGTGGAATATGCAGGATAAAGATGCTCAGTTGCTGCCACCTTAGAAAGCACCTAAAACCAAACTTAATGTGGACGATTTAGAAACAGAACACGTTTGGGAGACGCCTGAATATGCATGCCCTGCATGCATGAAACTACCAGCACTTCCTCCTATTTATTATGCCATTAATAACACTTTCCACTCCCTGCCATTGTCTTTTTATGAATCGATATACTTATTACAGCTTTCGTCCTATTACCAAAGTCAAATAGCTCTGCCACTTCTTTAATTACTACTACAATTGGCCCTCCATGTATTACAGAGCAGAGAGAAGTGGAAGATGAGGGAGAAACAACTCCAGTTGCTGCCACCTTGGAAAGCAACCAAAACCAAATTTAACGTGGACAATTCAGAAACGGAACACGTCCGGGAGTTGCATGAAACTACCAGCACTTATCCATCATTAATACACCATTAATGACTGCTATTATACCTACTCACTTCACTAGTCAGTCTTCTTCTCCTACTACACGCAAACTAACTACAAGACAATTAAGTAACACCTTCCCTGAAACCTCTACATCTATATAAACCCTACTTTGGATCAACACTCATCAATTCATTCACCCACTACTACAGTAGATCCATCTTATGTTCTGTACTTAGCTTATAATAGCTGTATAGGATCAACCCAAATGAGGATGAAGAGGTTTCCAAAATTTGATGTCTTTCTTTTGCTGCTTGTTCTGTTTACAACATCGTTATCTGTAAGCAGAGCCACCAGTACTTCCGAAGCAGAACCAGGTTCATTAAGCTCATCAGGAGCTTATGATCAGGGTAAATGGTTTCACTGGTTTCACCACCATTATACTCCACCAACTCCACAATTAACCCCACCTTATGGCCAGCAACCACCACCAACCAGTTACGGGAGCCCTCCTTCTGGTGGGTATTCACCTCCTTCCCAAGGACAATATCCACCTCCGCAGCAAGGGCAGACGCCACCAACATATGGACAGACCCCTCCACAACAAGGACAAACACCACCTTCTCAAGGGCAATACCCGCCTCCCCAACAAGGTCAGCATCCACCTCCACAGCAACAGAAGCCACCACCTACATACGGTAAACAACCTCCACAACAAGGGAAGACACCACCTTCTCAAGGGCAATATCCACCTCCACAGCAAGGGCAGGCACCACCTTCTCATGGTCAACATCCACCACCTACATATGGACAGACCCCTCCACAACAAGGGCAAACACCACCTTCCCAAGGCCAACACCCGCCACCAACAAGCAGACCTCCTCCACAACAAGGCCAAACACCACCCTCTCAAGGTCATCCACCACCTACATACGGACAGACCCCTCCACAACAAGGACAAACACCACCCTCTCAAGGTCAACACCCTCCACCAACGCACAGACCTCCTCCACAACAAGGCCAAACACCACCCTCTCAAGGTCAACATCCACCACCTACATATGGGCAGACACCACCTTCTAGTGGGAGTCAACCACCCTCCCGTGGACAGTATCCACCTCCAAAACGAGGGCATCAACCACCCAGTCGCGGACAGTATCCACCTCCACAACAAGGGCATCAACCACCCTCTCGTGGACAGTATCCACCTCCAAAACAAGGGCATCAACCACCTTCTCGAGGACAACATCCACCACCTACATATGGACAGACACCTCCACAACAAGGGCATCAACCACCGTCTCGTGGACAGTATCCCCCTCCACAACGAGGGTACCAACCACCTTCTCGAGGACAACATCCACCACCTACATATGGACAGACACCTCCACAACGAGGGTATCAACCACCTTCTCGAGGACAACATCCACCACCTACATATGGACAGACACCTCCACAACAAGGGCATCAACCACCCTCAGGTGGACAGTATCCACCTCCACAACAAGGGTATCAACCCCCTTCTCGTGGACAGAATCCACCTACATATGGACAACATCCCCCACCTTCACCATACGCCTTTTAATTTCCTCCAACTTCAACAGTGATGCCAAGTCCCCCGACATATCAGTACCCTTCTCCTCCTTCATATACCAACCTACAATAATCTATTAAACACACATGACATCGTTTCCAGTACATCTCACCTTCTGCCCTAATCCACTGCATGTTTAAGTTTCATGTTCGCCACTAAGAAATATATCTATGTATTTCCGAATCAGTTGCTGCTTGTAATCTTCTATTCAGTTTGCAATAATAATAATGGACCATGCTTATGTAAATATTTTCTTTGAAACCTTATCTAAGCGACTAAGCCAGTCACATTCACTTATATTTTCCTAACAAAAAACATTGATGAAAGCAATCAAATATATTGGATTAGGGTATAAGGCGACATGTACTAAAAATCACATATATCCCTGATCCAATGCTCGACTGCAAAGTTTTAAGTCTACATAGCTTTCAATCATTTCAAAAATAAAAATCTTTGTACAATCAGATCATCATGCAATAATTCAAAAGAAGCCCAGCCATCATCCCCATGTATATGTACACATATCAGCATTAACCTCAACAACATCTCCATTCTATGGATAAAATGAATCCATCAAAAATTGCTTCTCAATAGTACTTTCTTCCAATCATAGACTGTTTCCTTTAGATCCGTAGTACTAGTATTCCGCTAAAGTTCCATAGTAGATATTATGCTTTAGCTTAACAATTACTTGACTTAGATCGAGACTTCTATCTCCTTATTCTAAAGTTAAAACATATAAGTTCACTAAATCATACATCAAAAAGTGCTAATGCAAATTTTGCGTCACAGTGATATGCTGACTAATAATCAAGAAACAAAGTTTCTTAAGCTAGACTTCAACTCAGAAAATAAAAACACTAAAAATCCAACAAAAAAAATATCAAACTCAGCAAAGATTTTCTGAAGAGTTTATAGTTTACCTTCATTTTATGCAAAATTTCTCTGCCCGTCATGGTTTATGACTTTGAATTACTCTGTACCAAAACTACAGATTTAGCGAGAGAGGGAGACGAATTTGGGCTTATACTACACACTACTCGGTAGCTTTCTCCGACAATTGACGCATCTATGATGACGCGTTTTGGTTGAAGACATTTTTTTCCTTCGGGTACGAAAAAGAAGAAAGATAAAGTGAAAGGGTACACAAAAGTTAAAGAAACAAAATTCCAATGTTACCCATCATTGATTTTCTCGAAGACTATCTCCTACTTCTCTTTTCCCCAGTTTAAGTTACAAAAGCTTTAGGTATGTCAGCAAACAACTTATTTCTCCTCTTGTGACTAGAATAATTGGTGGGCTTCTGTAGTCGATACTCTGTGAAGTAGGGTATCACTTTCTTTATTTGAGGTGGCTATTTAGACCACCCATTGACGTATTCATTCTTAACTATCACCGTTTCGATGTCCAATGGTAGGCGCTGCCGCGCTTCTGTTTGGCTGTAGAGATTACCCTTTACCTAATATCAAACAAAAAGAATTTGTGGTTTATCCAAGAACTAGCGTTTAACCCGTGCCGTAACGGCACGGGCATGATTTTTATTTGAACATGCATTTTCTGACGTTTTGATATTAGATTTAATACTTATTACTCGTCGTGTTACCCTCTTTATCAAAAGTGAAGAAAAAATTGATTGATATTTTCGGTCTTCAGTCTACAATTCTTTCTCACGTACCCATGTATGATTTATTTATAGTATGTTTGACACTTTCACATCTTTCAAATCTGTTGAAGTTGTTCCTCAAGCCGCGAATTTATCATAATTAATTTTCACTCTCATTAAAAAAAAAAAAAATGTTGTGTGTTTCATAGTTTACAAAGGTATCTTATGGATCATTTGAAACGATACTATTATTTAAGTGACCGTGCAAAACCAAAAATTGAACTATGTTAGTTATTAAAAAAAATCGTCGTATGAGTTCATTCTCCCTGGATAGTTGGGTACAAAGTGATTAAGATCATGTATCGGTATCGTATCGGCCGAATATGATACACCTATACAAAAGATTATATCGGTTTTTATTGGTGATACATCATTAATAATATAATTTTAAATATTTATAAATGTTTCAATCTAACAAAATTGGTGTCATATGATGCATTAATTCTCAAGATCAAAAGCTTTACAATACAGATTAAAGGGGTACAAAAGAAGAAGATAATTAGGAAGAAGGGTAATGTTTACAAATTTTCAGATCTTAATAATTTATTCTACCAAATTACCCTTAAGGGTATTATCAATGTATCAATGAACCTGATATATCGGTTTATACCGGCCGATATGAGCGTTTTTATCGTTCAATCTTTGCGCCGCCGATATTTTAGATATGGTAAAAGTTTTTCCGGATACACAATAAAAACCTATAATGTCGGCCGACACAACCGATATTGACTAAATTGGTTGGGTAGACCTTAAGAATGTCCATATCAATCCTTGTTGACTTTTTTCCCTTTAAGAATAGTCCAAAAAGATTAAAAACCAGTATGGACTCAACAATAAATATCACATTTTATGTTCTTACGAATTCAATAACACAATAAATGCTAATTTAAGGTTTCTAATTTACTTAGTTAAGCAGTTATATTATATAACATTAAACCACTTCAGATGGCAATCGATAATGCTCACATAAGATGTATCTCCAGTACTTCAAAACTCCTAGATATTCTATGATCTTGACCTTCTAAATGTGAGGTTATTCGCTGCATAAAAGTGATAAAACCATGGTTAGCTAGTCCGTGAAATGGTTAACTATATAACCGAATAACAATAGAATCTGTTATCCATCATTTAATAAAAATGACGTTAAAACATTCAGTAAGGAATATTTTTTGTATGAAATGCCTTAAAGAACTTATAGAATCTCTTGGACGCAATAATTCTTACAATCAAATTTTGTTATATTTTAATTTTGTTGACTATAATATTGTGACTCATCAGTTAACACTATTTTTGCGTATGTTACCTGAAAATTTGAAATCATGAGTGTGCCCAAGAAAACCTCTTAGTAAGGTAGGAAAAGAGTATTGATGACAAAATTATAGCGGTAAACATGTGTTCATTATCAATACCTTCTTTGCACTATCTTATAGCAGAAAACATGCACGCAAAAGAAACATCTGTTCTGTCATTTATAGTAGTACTATTTTAAAACCACGGTATCGTCACTGATCCACAAAATACTAAAATTCTAAAAATCCACAACAACAAAGTTGAGATAATATATTTAGCAATGTGATCAAAGTTTGAGAATACAATGAATAAAGTGTAATTCATTTAAGGATAACAATTGGTAAGAGGACAGAGACTGGGAATGAGAAGGTTAGCTTGTGTTTTGTGTGGTGAAATGAAATTAAATAGAAAGGAAAACTATGACCCATGGATTATATCAGGTTGGTTGTTTGACCAAGCCATGTAAATTAGCAAGTGAGTATAAAACTGAACTGCTTAAGCATCTAAAATATACATAGTCGAATGAAGGAAGGGATGTTTCAAAGCACAGGAATATTTGGAGTTATTTTTTTATTTTTTTAAATCTATGTTTTGGATGCAACGACTTAAATTAGCATCATCAATTTGATATACCAAGGAGGAGATGGGCAGAGTCACTAAAAAATTAGTTATCCGAAGATGACGAGCCCCCTATCCGATTAGTATGACAAAAGAATAAAGCATTTGAAAGTGCTATTGTGCTCGCTGTTGCTTTCTGTACATGATAATATCAATTTGATGAAACCAAAAATGAGACGACGTGAATGCTTTTAGGAACGCGGGAACATTGACAGAGCAAGAATGATATAGATGATTTGCAAAACATAGAACACATTATTATTCATATAAAGAACAAAATCCAGTTAACCGCAAGATGAGTTGTTCATTTCGTATAGAATATATGATTTGTGATTCTCAATATTCATTTCCACCAGCATTAAGGAACTTTATTTAGAGCAATCTAAAAATGAAGATGGAAAAACAATACAGAGAGAATAATCAGGATCATAAATGCAAGAGAGTATGAGTAAAAATGAATAAGAAAAACAATCAGACTCCACAAAAAAGTTTAAATGGGTTCCAATTATTCAAAGTTTAACACACAAAATAATACTTAGAATAATATAAAATAAGATAGATAACCACGGAAAATACATGTTCGGAGAAGTGAACTTCATGAAATAACATAATCTATTGAAAGATTTAGAAAAATCCCATCTCTCCCCCAATTGTGCTTGTCGAAAGCCCGGTAGAACATCCAAAATAAAATCATACCATGTTCGATGAAATAACAATAATTTTCTTTTTTAGTCGTTTGTTCTGATCGAGATTCAAAGTCATATAAAAATAAGAAAAGTAAGTAAAACATGACCTGGGAGAAAGCAAAAAAGTGAAAGTGATTTAAGGATATGCAACTAACTCGATTTGGAGAAACAAAAAAAAAACTAATCAATACCTGCTATTATGGTTGAAGGACATGAGTGCATTTTATATTTCACCGGCCACCGTTGTCCACAAATAGTTACCACCACCACTCTTGCTACCGATACAGCTTTCGTCATCGTTGTCCATAACACCATAACGTTTTTTTTCCATCTCCACTGCTCACCAACTCCACCACTATGGCCACTTATATAACTGTTAGCGAATCTAAGTATTATTTAATAAAACTATATTTATATAATTATTAATAAAATAATTTTTTACTATTATTTTTAATAAAACATTTATTATGACATTATAAAATATTTATTGTAAAAAATTAATGAGACATTAGTGATATGGTAAGTAAATTTTGGCTGTTAGATGCATTTCTAATCCCAATCACAACCATCACTTATGAAAAACAACCATTAATAGTTTTTATGGATATAATTTTTAGTAAAATTATTTATTAATGGAGTTATGTATTTATTAGATCAATTAAGGGAAATGAAAATTGATAAATCATTCATCATGAGCAATTAATGAGACACCAATTAATAAAACACTTATTATAATAGCATTAAAGTTGAACAAACCACAACCGTAGATTTATCTTTCCCTAGACAAATCTTGACCACTTTTTATTTAGGCAAAGTTAGCCAAGCTTTGTGTACTCTTTATGTTGTGTTTTATCTTTTGTGTTTTATCTTCTTTTTTTTTGCATAAATAATTAATTTAGGGCTATTAGTCTGAGCATCCAATTCACAACCTATTGACATGTTGTGTTTTATCTAGTCACAACAACAACAATACTAAACTAATCCTAAGCATTAGTTAATAAAAATATATTTATTATCATTTTTAATAGAATAATATATTTATTATCATTTATAATTGACATATCATTCATAATTGACATTTATTATGGAAAATTAATATAATATTTATTATGAAAAATTAATGGAACATTAGTGATATGGTTAGAAAATTTTAGCCGTTAGATGCATTTTTAATCCCAATCACAACCATCACTTATGACAAATAATTACAGCCGTAGATTTATCTCTTGTAAGGACAAATCTGGACCGCCACTT
Source organism: Papaver atlanticum (assembly GCA_023531105.1). Taxonomy (NCBI): domain Eukaryota; kingdom Viridiplantae; phylum Streptophyta; class Magnoliopsida; order Ranunculales; family Papaveraceae; genus Papaver; species Papaver atlanticum. Next base: position 1,287,720 of record JAJJMB010015449.1, on the reverse strand, counting down.
ATCTAGGCTAAGTTAGCCAAACTGTGCTTTGTATTCTTGATGTGATGGAAATTAAACATGGATTAAGCACTAAGAGTTAAGACCAGTTTTGTGGAATGGATAACATAGTACCGCGAACGGTGAATCAATTTCGATTTTCCGATTATGTAAAATGAAAGCCTAAAGATGGAGTGAATTATTTTTTTCATTATCAGCTCCACAAAAATATTACCCTATTTCTTGATCTCGTGTGGTATTTCTTCTCGAGTATCCCCTTCAAGGCTTCAAATGAACTGCGGAGTCCGTTGTGTTCAATTGGACTAGGAGACTGGGGGCCCTTAATGGAAGACCCTTACCACTGACACCCATTGATCATGCCTCTCTATTGCACCAACAGCAATTGATCCTTTGGACGATTCATTTATCGCTTAAAACATCTCCCCCTTAAAGGCCTTGACAAAAAAAACTTTCACGTTAAACGGTGATGAAACTCTCAATTCCTATTGGCCAAAATGGATTTTTCCTAATGTAGAAGCTATGGTGAGGACACTTGGCGAAACCCTATTTGTCGAAATATTAAAATTTAGGTTACACTTTGTTTACATCAAGTATTTAACCGACCGTTAGTAACACCGTCTGCCTAAAGGTGGGTAGACAATATTTTTGTCAAAGTTTACACCTGACTAATTTGGTTACACTCTGTTTACACCAAATACTTAACTGGACGTTAGTGACACTGTTACATGTAGACAATACTTTCGTCAAAATCTAGAATCATTAAGAAACAATATTAGTAAGATTAGTAAGGAAACTTAGATATATAACTCTAAGAAAAAGGAAAAAAAAACGTGTTGGACAAAAAAGGAAACCCACCATTTTTATGGTAAATCACAAAGATTCTAAATATATTTTAATTCTTAAAAAATAAAAAGTCCGTAGTTAAAGAAACATCGTATATCTATATATTGCTTATAAAGAAAAAAAGAAGAAAAAAAAGAGCGTATATGTATATTGGGCGAAGGTCAAGAAAATTTGACATTTCATGGAAAAGGGCGGTCCCAGTCCGAATCTTTGAAAATGGGCAAATATGTGCGAGTCTAACTCAGTTCAACTCACCCAGTTACCAGAACCAGTTCATACCTAATATACCCTCCCTAGTTAGTACTCTGGTTAGGTTAGATTATATGGGTTGGCTTTATCCGCGGTTATAACATTCTCCTATTAATAAGTGCACAATTTCAGATCCATGATGACCCATTTCATACTAATTATAATTTTCAAGCCTTGAGGTTGTCTTGACACAAACTGTAAGCACACTGCTTGTTCCTTGACATTATGTACAACTTATATCTCTTCCTAGACCATATCCATGCTTCCAACCACAAAACAAAACACCAACAACTGACAACACATATATGGATTCCGTAAGGATATATAAGAAACTCACCTATCCCAACTTAATCATATAAAATTATACTCAAGAACGACAAACCAGCATGACATTCCCATCGTCGGCAGTACCCACACCATGCGACTGGGATGCTACAAATTATTCAGTGTCGTGGTCTAAAACACTTCACATGGACGATATTAAGAATTACCTTATCACCAAACCTTCACTACTGCCCCAAAGGAATAAGACATCCACAATCTCGTGTAAGCAGTTCATTAACTCTATATCTTGGAATTAAAATGAAACAAGACGAACTAATTGTTCCTACCCGGATGCGCAATGGTTTCTCTCATAAAGTATGAATCTCCACAAATAGACCAACATTTTATTCTATTTTTAAATCTTTGTTTATTCTGTTTTGACCAGAGAAAATGAGATAGGAAGACTTCAATCAAATGGCAAAAAATCACTAGTTATTGTAATGCCAGGTACTTAGTTAAGGATACTAAGTACCTGTAGAGGTGCTGTCCCCTCCTTCTCTGATTCTTTGCTCTCTATTTTTTTTTGCCAGTTCCTTCTTCTGCTCCTCCGTAGCATACGAGACCAATAAGTTATCCAGGTCGTCTTGCAATTTCTGGTCCCCAGCCTTGTCCCTGTCATCTGCACAATTCACCTTATCAGCAAACAAGTTATGCAATTAACCAACAAAATAAGCGTCACAATAGAATACACAATCAATACATAACTAATACTTTTGATTATTATTTTTTAACATAGAATGTACTACATAAATGCAAAAGGAGTTTAAGGTACAAACATAGTTGAACTCTTCCGAAATAGGGTACCTCTCTAACACCGTAGCATAATATAAATTGGGTACCTCTTACAGGAGGTCTCAAATTATTTATTGGTACTTCTTCAACATGGTCAAATAATATAAATTGGGTACCTATCAAACACAGTTGCATAATATTAATTGGGTACTTCTTTAACAAGGTCGCATAAATTACAATGGCATCTTATTTTTCATCTTGGAACACACATAGCTTAGATAAGTTGGTTTCATGGCGCCATCGTTGTTATCAAACTCCTATCAGCTTGGAACACACATAGCTTAGATAGTTGTCCAAACCATGCTTTCTGTCTTGGGGGGGTGGGGGGTTAAAAAAATTTTTTCTGTCGCACCATAGTCAAAGAGGGAGATTGAAATGAAGCTTATATGGACTCTATAGGGAACCCTTGCCCAACAGAGTAGCTATAGTTTGTAGTAGTGCAGTTCCTTTTTCATTTATTTATTTTTATGATCATTATTAGTAGAAAATTACTCCTATATGCCTGTATGGATACTTGGGAATTTACCATGTTCATGTTTGATAATCCAAACATGGTGTTAATTACTACGTACCAATGGGATGTGTACAATCATTGAATTTTCGGGTACTCATAGATCAGTTTCCTGCATAACAACAAAAATGTAGGCAATAAAAAAAACCATATGAAGGTACCTTTGCAGATCTATAATGCATTTTCACATTAGCAATGTATTACTCCGGCTGCCCAAGCCTGCTTCATTTCTTGGCATCATACTGAAGACAGTGACACATGATAACCAAACATTTCGGGAATAAACTCAATAACTTCTAACCAGCATTGTGCATATTCACCATTAGACGTTTCAAAAGCACAAGTGAGTAAGAAAAGCTTTGGATACAATTCAGATGGACATACCCAATTGAATTCAAGCATGTAAAGATTGACTCTTCACTGACAATGTCATTGGAACTGTCTTCCCTAGTTTACGTTGATGAGTTTCTTAGTGTTCTCTCAACATTCTAGGGCCAATGATGTAGTGCCAAGCTATATACGCAAAAGACGATGACTACTATAAAAGTTCAGCTGTATATCACTCACCAAAAGCATAACTAGAGAACAAGTAGTGTCCATATTGTTTCACAAAATCAAAGTTAAAGCATGGCTAATGTTCTGTAATGAACTTTTTTGCGGAAACAGTATACGGAGGAGAAGGAAAACTAGCAAATACATTATTTTTCCTTGGACCTGGATGTTACCTTTGGTTTACAGGTGAACTAGCGAATATATAACACAACCACTTTGAAGCAATTCAGCAAACACTTAGTAAGTACGGAGAAGGCACTAAATAAAACAGTGGGAAAGTTAAGATCATTTTCTTATCACAAATGTGGAAATACTGGCCATAGAGTGAGAATGATTTTCCTAAAGACAGAAGCCATTTGCACGATTATAATCAAAATTAGGGCTTTGTATCACCTGACCAAATTCAGCAGTAAGATTTTCTTCTTGTTTCAGAGAATCATCCTCCATGGCTTCTTCTTCTTTGATAGAGAGTTTTTGTATATCTTCAAAAGTATTCCAATACAAAATCAAGAAATCATCCAGAAAGAGTAATGGAAGATACGTGATATAATCTTGAGCTATAATCTCATGGGTTTTCCTGTCCGGGTAAAGCCAACCCATACAGTCTAACATAACCAGAGTTCTAACTAGGGAGGGTAGATTAGGTATGAGCCGGTTATGGTAACTGGGTGAGTTGAACTTAGTTAGATTCGCACATATTTACCCTTTTTAAAGATTCGGACTGGAACCGCCCTTTTCCATGAAATGTCAAATTTTCTTGACGTTCGCTCATGTATATTGCTTATAGAAGAAAAAGAAAAAGAAAAAAGAAAAAACGCAATGAACACGGAATCTGTAGTCTTCACGGAAACCGAAAATTTATCGTGGCTTTTTTAACTACACATAGATAGGTTGTCTTGGTTAGCATGTTTTTTAGGTGCATAATGGCAAGGAGTTAATATCAAAGTAGTTGATTCAGAGCTGACTGTCTAAACAGGATTCATGTAGTATTGTGGTAAAATCAACCTTTTAAAAACAAATTTAATTAAGTTTGTAAATAAATTTAAGATGTACCGACTGTTAACGGAATTGAAACAAGGGTTCCAATAGCACGTAGCCCAGTATGCCTCCGATGTGATTGCTCTAATTTCCGTAGAGGTGTAAAACGTGCCGGCTCAGCACAGCATAGCCCACGAAATCACGTGCTAAGTGCCGTGCTGTGCTGTGCCGGAGATTATGACGGGTCGTGCTGTGCCGTGCTAGAAGGCGTGCTGGGCTGGGCTGTGCCAGAAAAATAAACGTGTTGTGTCGTGCTGTGCTGTGCCTGACACATTTATTTTATATTTTCCAATATAAATGTTTTCCAAATATTTAGGTATTATATGTGTTATTATGAAAATAAGTCAACATAATGATAATAAAATATCAATAATTAGCTAGAATAATGGTTCTTTTGTGAAATATACACAAAATGTGATGTATTGTGCCTTTTGTACATATTATGTGCTTTCTTAACGTGCTGTGTTGTGCCGTGCCACGTGCTTATCCATGCCGCGTGCTGGGCTGGGCTACTGTTTCGTTTAGTCAAACCCAGCCCGTCCCATGAAACTAACGTGTTGTGCCATGCTGGGTTAAGTCACGTGCTGGGCTGGGCTGTGCTCAAATTTTAGCGTGCTATGCTGGGTTGTGCTTGTGCTGGCACAGCCCAATTTACACCTCTAAAATTCTGTTGTGCAAGATATTTACTGCGGTTCCAAAAAATAATAATATGCAACGGTTCCGGAAAAAAGAAAGAAAAAAAATGCAACGCCCACTATGGTTCCAAAAAAATTAACCACGCCCGATGAGTAGCACGAGAATTAATCTAGAACTAACCTATCAGTCACCCGTTCACCATCCAAAACAAACCGCATGCAACTCATGAGTTGCTTAAGGCAGTCGTCGTAGAGGACCACATATGAAAAATGCGCCATTGGACCATATCCACTAGCCAAAAACGAACGCATTCTTGGTGTTCATGTATATCCATCCAATAGCCTTTTCCCCTACCATCGCAAATGAACGCGTAATTGGGGATACTTTTATTAACTGGGGATATAGGAAAAAGATAAAAACGGAATTTAAATAGTAAATCAGAGTCACCCCTTATCCATGTATTTTAACCAATTTCTAATCTACCCCTCACTAATTATGTTTAGTGGTTAATTATAATTAGCTAAATTAATAGATTAGTTTGATAATCATTAGAATAAATCATTATCATTGAATTTGTTGATGCAACAATATTAAATCAAGATATTTATGATCATGAAGGTTTAGGTGAAGAACCAGCCTATGAGAGTAAACAAGTTGAATATACAAGTGCTCCAATTAGTCATATATAGGTATTAATGTATTGAAATTTGATTTTTTTTCTCCAGTGAATCCGCCATTGTTACACCTGAAAAACTCAGTGACGGCATGATAAAAGTATGAATACCATGCCGGTAGGGACCAAATCGGCAGGGTATTCATACTTTCACCATGCCGATACACAATATCCCCAAATTTTGAAATTGTAAGTACACTGCCGACACAGAAAGTTCATTATCGAGCATGCCGGTAGTAGTGCCGGCAATGTACATTGTAACTTGCTATTTCAGATAGATTTTTTGTATGTTTTTATCCTCAAATCGGCACGGTACACTTGGGATTCGACCATGCCGGAACAAACAAGTTTTGGGACAGACTTTTTGAGCTATGTTGGTATCGGCATGGTATTCATCCTAAAAACCATGCCGGCACTAGATATCGGATGGCATTAGATATCGGCATGATATTCATCCTAAAAACCATGTCGGCATGGTATTCATCCTAACAGCCATGCCGGCACAAGATATTGGCATGGTATTCATCACTACCGGCATGGTCTTCATCACTTCCGAATGTAAAAAAAAAAAAAAATCAAAGTGAGGAGTCGGTTGAAAAGGAGAAGAGAATTTGAAAGGGAGTGGGAATATTTAGAATTTGAAAGGACTCTACCCATTCTAGGTTTGATTTAGTTTTTATTTTTGTAAAGGGTAGTTTCGTATTTCCGCCCCCAAAAGACACCCCTTAGCATACGCCATTGGATGGGGATAGTAATTTATATCCCCCAATTGCGCGTTCTCGCAAATATGTACTAACCAAATCAAAAAATCCAACCCGGTGCATAGCACAAGTTACATTCGCATTGTGACAGGACGAGGCGCAGCCGCGCCACACCAAATCAAAGATGCATCGCGACGGGGTGGAGCAAAGCCACATCACACCAAATAAAAACTTCATCGCGACGGGACGGGGCAAAGCCACGCCACACCAAATCAAAAATGCATCGCCAAATCAAAAATATGGTTAAAAAAAGCTTGATGCGTAAAACGGTGAGGAAACCGTCGCTTCCTATTAGCCGAAATAAGTTTTTTCTGTGGCTTTTGTGAAACGAGAGTTTCAGTGAGGACACTTGGCAACGTATGATTGGTTTAAAAATTACAAACTCAAAACGAAAACTTAATTTACCGCGTTTGGTGTTTTATAGAAGTCCTAATTCAATTTGGAAGTCGTGTACCTACCACAGTAGGACTTTTTTTTTCCAAACTAATACATAAAATAAAAAAGAAAAAGAACCACATATTTTCGGTTAAAATAAAATGAAAAATAAATAAAATCCGCACATATTTCTTATCTTTTCTCCACTTATTTAATGTATTCGCTCTACGACACAAAATAAAAAATGCATCGCCACGGAGCGGGGCGAAGCCCCGTACATCAAATGAAAATGCATCGCCACGGGGCAGGACGAAGCCCCGCGCACACCAAATTAAAAACGCATCGCCACGGGGCGGGGCAATGCTCTTCACACACCAAGTTAAAAGAAAAAGTGCCCAGTGCGTAGCACGGGCACAAATCTAGATTATTGCCCATGCTACGCACCGGGCTTTTTTTTCTTTTTTTAACCATTTTTTTGATTTGTTGTGCTCCCCGCCCCGTGGTAATGTATTTTTTTATTTAGTGTCGTCCCGCCTCATCTCGATGCATCAAATAAGTGGAAAAAAGATAAGAAATATGTACGGATTTTATTTATTTTTTCCTTTTATTTTCGCTGTAAATATGTGTGAAATATATGAGTTTTTTTCCCCTTTATGTATTATTTTGGAAGAAAGAATCCTAATGTGGTAGGTACTCGACTTCCGAATTGAATTTGGACTTCCATAGAATTCCAAACATGGTAAGTTAAATTTTGCTTTTGAGTTTGTAATTTTTAAATCAATCGTACGTTGCCAAGTGTCCTCACCAGAAAGTTCGTTTCACAAGACTGAAAAAAATGCTGGTTTCGGCCAATAGGAAGCGAGGATTTCCTCACCGTTCAACGTGAAAGCTTTATTTGTCTAGATTTGTGCCCGTGCTATGCACCGGGCATCTTTTTTCTTTTGACTTGGTGTGCGCGGGGCTTCGCCCGCCCCGTGGCGATGCATTTTTGGTTTGGTGTGCGCGGGGCTTCGCCTCTCCCCGTGGTGATGCGTTTTTGATTTGGTGTGACGGGACGAATACATTAAATAGGTGGAGAAAATATAGGAAATATATGGGGATTTTATTTAATTTTTCGTTTTATTTTCGCAGAAAATATTTATGAAATATGTGTTTCTTCTTATATCCACCAAGCTAGTTCTTTTTTACCTAACAAAATAATTACAAAAATTAATAGTTACCTTGGATATCCTCCGACTAAGCTAAAGCTCGTCTAATTTGAATAAGATAATTTCCACTATTTTTCCAAACTTCTGCAGCTATTCGTCTTTGAATATATCAGTATGACACTAATATTCCATGAATAATTCGATCAATAATACGATGTACGAATGTGTGCCCATTTGAATGGGTTAGTAAAAGGTGGAAAAAACGAAACTTGAGCACAGTAAAGTGTTGTATGCACATTCTTGGTACCATACCCACATTCGTTCATTCTAAAACATGTGAGTACAGAACCATTTTGTCTCCATACCACCTATACGTGCTTAACTTGTTCCTATTATAACTCCCAGTCTCCCACTGTGTGGAATGGAATCCCACGCCACTGGTACGACAAACGTTTTATCATGGTGTTCGGATAATGGAGAAATACACATGATTTTCGGACGTCCACAATGAAAATCAATGTAAGCCAAATATAGTAGGTACTCGACTTCCAAATTGAGTTTGGACTTCCATAAAATTATAAACACCGTAAGTTAAGTTTTCCTTTTCCATAACAATTTTTTTGACGGAGTTATTGTCCATTTTAGGCGGTGTTACTAACGTATAGTTAAGTATTTGGTGTAAACACGGTGTAATAAAATTAATTGGATTAAAACTCTCACGGAAGTGTTGTCCACCTTCCTTTTTGTGGATGGCGTTACTAACGGACGTTTAAATACTTGATGTAAACAAAGTGTAACCCTATTTTTAATATCCTGACCAATAGAGTTATGTCAAGTGTCCTCACCATAGCTTCTATATTAGAAAAGACCTATTTCGACCAATAGGAAGCGAGGGTTCCATCACCGTTCAACGTGAGAGCTTATTTTAAAACATAGATGAATAATAATGTTCACTAAGAGCATCTCCAATAGAGGGTGTTAAAAATCCTACGTGGATTTTTTTAAAGACCCTTATTTAGGAGAATTTGTACATATAGTAAATATAGGATCCCATGACTAATAAACCCTTATTGATTCAATTGTATTTTAATCAATTATTAAAGATAAAAAATATGACATGGAGGTCATTCCCGAGGTCAAGATAAGACTTTCTTCAAAACCTTCAAAATTAGTATTTCATCCCTCCTTTTTTAGTAGGACCTACTGTTGGAGATGGATTTAGTTAAAATGAAGGTATAAAATCTTATGTGGCACTAAAAAATAAATTTTCCACCTTTTATTGGAGATGCTCTAAGTCGTTGTATCTCTGAAGTGGGAGTAGAGTTCAAAAAAGACGTCCACGAAATTGGTAACAATATTTTTATTTAGCATATTTTGATTATTTTGAGCATAAATTAATAGTATTTAATTGTTAAATGTTATGGCCCATGGATGTGCGATCCATTAGATGACTAGGTTTCCCTTACATGTATATAAAGAACATTATGTGTATGTAATATATGATGCCTCTTTATCAATAAGAAGTTCTTCTCCTTCTCTAATTGTTACTCCAACACGTTATCATGCACGAAGCTATACCCAGAGCTAGATTGGATCGATTGATTTTTTTTCCATGGATGCGTTACCAGGTATTTCTTTTGAACAAAGAAATTTCGTTTCATAGTATATATTAGGGTTTCACAAAAGCATGATTATCAAACGTAGAGATTTTACCGTTAGATTTTCATGAAAATTTAGTATGTTATACCCAATTAGTCTTTATTTACTCTGTTACTCCAAATTTCAATCAAGTCGGAATATGATGCAATCTCCAAATTCTGATTTTAGTAGAACTGTCTTCGTTCAGAAAACCCTAATTATAACAACGTCGAAAAACCTAGGTTGCGTATAATTTTAACCGTTGGATTATTCTGTAATTTTTATATGTGGTATATGTTATCCTCATGGAGATACTGTCAAAATTTCATAAAGATCCAACCATGGAAAGTACTCAAAAGTACGTGATATTTCCTGATGTGTCCACGGAAACGTGAATCGGAACAATCATACGGCTTCATAAATTTCTTTTTATCGAGCCGTTGGATGTCTTTGAAATTTTAAATGTTTGTCGAAAAATTGTGATGAATATACTGTACAAATTTCATCATGATCGGACGATGATGCATTTGTCTGTCGATCAGAACAGTTGAAAGAAGAATTTTGTCAATTTTTAGGGTTAACGATATGTTTTGGGCTCATATGCTAATAGTTTCAAACTTATTATTAATGGGCCTGAATATTTCATATATAATGAACCATATATGTTTATATTCATTAACCATGACCTTGTCAACCCAATGGACCGGGTCTTGACCAAATAGTTGACCATACTTTGACTAAACCAATTCGGCTCTAATTTGACCTTTTGAACTCAAAAGTACTTGAGCACCATTAAAGAGTCTATGATGTGGAAGTTTGTGTGCACAAGTACAATACTTTCGTTATAAAAATCTTCAACTTGTAAAGATACACCTTTCAAAGAGGAAGCCATACTTTCAACATTTCCAAGGCGACATATTAACTTCAGACGATGTAATGCTTTGAAGGAAGTTTATCTAAACATTCATTTTCCCCACAACTTGAATGTTCAGTGGGATGTAATCCACTTGTTAGACTATAATGAGTCAATAACTTTGACAATGATATGTTGTAATTAAAAGCACACCTCACGTTTTGTGGAAAGATACTCACAAAAGTTTCCATGAGTCAGAGATGTAATTCTTGCTCCAGTAGTAATGATACAAAGTAAATGTATCTACCTATAATGGGACAAAGATGTAATTCTGACTTATACCAAAGAGAGTTGCAAATCTTGGTATAAGCATTTTACTGAGAATGATACAAGCGTTGTAATGCAAGTATCATATATTAGTAGTCAACTACAAGAGATATAGGGAGTTTAAAGGAAAACGAACACACTATATTCTTAGAGAAGGTCATGCCCTAGACATCAACATTAATGGCAACAAGAAATTTGCCAAGTCAATACACTTACCCATTTTTTTATTACCTTTATTCAATCGAATTCGTATGGTTATATTCTATATCTTGATCCTAAAATGTTGTCTACATGATAGTTTGACATATATTTCATTAGCTAAAATAAAGAAATTTTTTTTTTTGCGAAAAATTAAATTCATTGTCTGCACTTATGGAATGAAAAGTATATCATTTTCATGAGATTGAAATACTCTAAAGAACTTGAGATATACTCAAAAGTACTTGAGTTATAAGGATCATTCGTACATTGTGATGAAAAGTATATCATCTTCATGAACGGTAACACTCTAAAGTAAATGAGATAGATTTTATTTTGTTACGTAATAAGGTCACACCACTTATTACACGAAACTCTTAAGGAATTTAAATTAGTTGTTGAACTATTTCCTTATAATGTGACTACAAGGATTGGATCATCGGCCGCAGCATTGCTCAAAATTTGTTTTTAAGATAGAACAAAGACGTCGCAAAATCTCTAGATGCACTGAGAGATAATCATACCTTGTTAAATTCCCAAGTAACCCGTGCAAATGGATATCATGTGGAACATCACAATGATGAGAATGTAATTGATTGCATCTTTTATAGTCTCTAATATATTTGGAAGGGACTATATTTTAGAGAAATTAATAAGTCAATCTAGTGCAATGTAATTCACTATAATATTTGGATTATTGAATCCATATTGACTCCAACGATAAAATGTTGGGAACTGACCCATACAGGCTTCGGGCATAACCATAAAGCAACTTTGGTTGCGACATGATGATTGTATTGAAAGAACTCATACACATATAACTTTATTTGAGTGAACGAAAATGGGAAAAAGATTGACAGAATGCAAAGTGACGGCATATCTCTCAATAAATGTTTTCTAAAGTACTAGATGCACAACCCCCACTTCCCATTATGCTTTTAAGTAAGAGAGCATATCACTTATTTCACAAAGTCTTCAGTAAAATAGGATCGGGACCATCCTAAGATGCAAATGGTAAAAATAATACATAGTAGAAGAAAAAAACGAGGTGAAATTTAGAAAAATATTCATGCAGAATGCGGACCATTAAAGTGACTTATGGCTCTGGTGAATGTTTTGACATTTTGAACTAGTTATAGTTCCCAAGAAGTTTTGCGTTTGGAAAACTACTAGCACATATTATACATATAATGGCTAACCACCCCTTGAAAATGCTAGCTAGTGCACATCAAAAGGACTTGATGGTTATTGCATGTTTAATAGGATCAATGTAGAGCATCCTATATCCCATGGTCTCGCAAAGGCTATCATCAAAGGTTACAGATAGTGCCTAAGGCATGCTTATGCGTACAAACCTACCTTTAACTGCTTGGGGAATATGCAATATTACACGCATCTTCACTTATTCATTTTAGACCCACAATTGGTCAACCATTCATTGCGTACCAGTTGGTAACTGGATATAAGCCTGACATTTTTTTGTTCTTACTCAATTTTGGTTGCACTATATATGTGCCCTTACGACTCCACATCGTACTATGATGGGTCATCAAAATGATCAAGTGACTATGTTGGACAAGAATTTCCAACAATTATCCGCATTTTTAAAACCTTTGGCAGGAGATCTCTTACCGCTAGATTTACGGGTTGTCATTTTTGATGAGACAGTTTTCCCGTCATTAGGGAGAGATAAGAAAAAGTATTTTCTAAGGGAACGACAGGAATTTTCGTGGTGTGTTCCCACTGTGTCTCATATTGATTCTAGTACTCCACAAATGTAAATGTGAAGTGACAAAGAATAATCGATTTTTAGAATGTACACTGATGTCGCTAAAGTGATGAGATCACATATACTAGCTGCAAACCTACCTGCAAGGTTATGAATCCTCAATAAGGGATATACACCATAGACTAAAGTGTTGCAACTACACTTAGTGGAAGTGTGGTTGAGGTCGTGGCTCCATAAAGGAAGATGGAGAGACCACCAGGTTCGATCAATGCTCACCTAGAAAGGAAGTAGATGAGTAAGGCACAACCTACAATTTTTTTATCATTAATGAAATCATCTCATTTGATTGTCTCTGACTATGTCCATGAATCAAAACTGGAGGACGCTCCGAAGTTTAATGATTCCAGAGAACAATGAAATCCTAAAGGATTATGAAAACACACACGAGTCAATGGAGAGATCGTGCGAGCATATTAATGATTATTTTTATATATAGTTGCTCAAGTAAATAGAGCAGTATGAGATTGAACCATGCTTTTTATTATTTAATATCCACAAAGAGCATATTTGGCCTACACAATCCAGGTAGAACTTTGTTCTTTGACAAATATATAGGTATTTGGTGTGGTAGTGTTAACCAACCAAGTGTAAAGCCCGTGGGACATACATGATTATTTGTAATAAAGCACAGTGGGAAGAATGAAGTCTCAAAGTATCAAGACTCGCCTTGTGGTGCGAGGTTTCTCACAAATCCCTGGAATTGTCCTCTAGTAATGAACGTTATAGATTCCGCTACTTAGTTAGCTTGGTAATTTCAAAAGGACTTGAAATGCAGCATATGTATATGGTTGTTACGTATCTCTGAAAGAATCAAAAGATAATAGATATTTACAAAAGTACTTGATAGCCTTTTGTTTACCAAATCAAGTGACTCTAAACCACATAGTGCGTTTACAGTTAGATAGAACGCTCACTTATAGATTAAAGGAATCAGGCGGATGTGGTATACCCGTCTAAGTGGCTATTTGATTTGGAGGGGATAGACAAGTAAGTTATTTTTCCTTGCGTATTCACAAGAAAGTTCTTGATTTAAAATTGTAGCTATCTATGTTGATGGTACAGGCATGATGGGTACTCTTGATGTAATAAGAGACCTTAAGAGCTATTTGAAATCCGAATTTGAGATGAAAAATATGGGGAAAGCTCGACCGAATACTGAGCTTGTGGTATATTATTCCACCAATTTACATATGTCTAAAGTTTTCAGGAAATTTAACAAAGACATCCACCCTGATAGCACTCTCATGATTAGTTGAAGTACAAAATAAGTAAATGACAATTTTGTCTAAAGAAAGATGACGAAGATGTGTTGGGATATGAAATTCCCTTATCTAAGTGCAATATACGCATTTTTTTACTTAGCGTAATGTACTCGACCAAATGTTACATCCTCAGTGAACTTGTTAGCTAGATATAACTTAGCGCCAACGCAACGTCATTGGAATGGTATAATGAATGTAATCATATACTAAAAAGTAACCACTGACATGAGTTTGTTTTATCCCTGCAAAGACATAAAAAAGGAATGCTAAAGGAACTGCAATCCAAAGGTTGTTGATTATGAAGGAAAAATAATATATTCTCCAACAAAAGTAATCAGGAGGAGATATGGTAGACTATTTTCTAAGTCATTACCGATATTCATTTTCGAAAAGTACATGACTAAAGGAACTGTATGGAACAACTCTGAAAGTAATCAGGGGGAGGTGCCGACATCAGGGGGAGGATCCAAGGATATGATTTCGACATATTTTACTTCGAAATTGAAGCTGTGTTGTACTCTTTTTCCCTTCAATCGAGAATAGTTTTTCCCAAAGGGTTTTGTTACTCGACAAGGTTTTTAGCGAGACAACACTAAAAACATCAAGTATGTTGAATGTTGAAGACATAAAGATCGCGTTGATATTACTGAAAATATCCGAATCAAAGAAATGAAACGCGATATTCTATTAAGCAACGTAACTTCCAGAATCAACAACATGGTATTATAAACATTCAAGTCACCAAAGTAAAGTGTGATAAACTCCTTCTGACTGCATTAGACTAATGAAAATTGCTGACATCAGGGGAAGCATCTAATGGTGTGTTGAACTATTTTCCTTCACCGAGGTTACTTTTTCCCACAGGGTTTTGTTGCTCGGAAAGGTTTTTAATAAGATAACAACAAACACCGGGAATGTAATTTCCCAACTAAGGCGATTGTCTTTCCCATGAGGATTTTCTTCCTTAAGAGTTGTGAAGCAACTAGTCAACTTCAACGTAGTAAAGTGATCATATGCAATGGATCACCGTTACTTGCATTTGTCACGTTGTACACTTTTCCCTCCGTCAAGGTTTTATCCCACTGGGTTTTCCTTGTCAAGGTTTTAGTGAGGCAACATAGTGGAGTCCAACTATGTTCTAAGTTTGCTTAATATTGTACTCTTTTTGTTTAGTCCAGGTTTTGTCCCTCTGGGTTTTCCTAACGAAGTTTTAACGAGGCAATTAACTTAGACTCGTCGATCTTTGAATATCGTATTGCATGTGATGAACTACATGTAAAGTATGAGACAACATGTGAATTAATACATGTGAAGAGATGTACCAAGGTTTTATCCCATTGGGTTTTTCCTTGTCAAAGTTTTAGTAAGGAAATTGATTTCGGCACAAGTAATCAAGGAGACAACGACATTTGAAGAACTACATTCGAAGCACTATATGTGAAGCACTACATCTGGAGTTCCATTGTTGAACCGCACAAGGGGGAGTGTTATAGGGCCTATGTCCCATGGATGTGCGGTCCATTAGATGACTAGGTTTTCCCTTACATGTATATAAAGAACATTATGTGTATGTAATATATGATGCCTCTTTATCAATAAGAAGTTCTTCTCCTTCTCTAATTGTTACTCCAACATTAAAGTATTTATATCACATTTATATCGTGCAAAGGTGGGTCATCTCCTTTATTACTTTTCAATAGCCTCTTTCGGTGGGACCAAATTAATAGTAGTGAAGTCAAGTCATGTTCGCCATGCTTCAATTTAGGGTGTTATCTTCTTCTTCTTTTTTTTTTTTTTTTTTTTCCAGAAGCAAAAGCAATTTTATTGCAGTAGATCACAATAGATACATGTTTTGCATCTTAGGAGCAGTATTAGACCAAGTATGAGAAATTTTGTCTATTTTAGCTAACTTTGACATAGAATCCGCCACTTTATTTCTCTCTTTTGGCATACAATAACATTGCCAAGAGGTATAAATCTTAAAGACTGACTTAATATCCTTAATTTAATTTAAAAGTCTCCAATCAATGGAGTATTGTTCCTTATTGACAGCATCAACCACCACTTTGCAATCCATCTCAAACAAAACTCTCTCCAACTTCATGTCCCTAGCCAATTTCATAGCTTCCCACAGTCCCATACATTCCGCTTGTTCTGCATTTCTAATGTTCCTCAGGTGGATGCACCTAGCAGCTTACTGGATACCTGCATAATTATGAACAATTAGACCAATTCCCCCTGACTTATCAACATCAAGATAAGAGCCATCACAATTCACAGTAAGAACATTTAAAGGTGGAGGTAGCCAGTGAATGTTTGATATAATCACTCTATAATTTCTATTGGGAATTGGTTGTTTCGGAAAAACATGTTCCTCAAAAAATAAGTTGCATCTTATTGTTATCTTCTCTGAAGTGGAGTTGTTGTGTTGAATTTTTTTATCACATCTCTCAGACCAGATGCACCAGGCTACAATACTTCTGTTAATCAAATCCATCTCAGCAATTTGTTTACCATGTGGAGAACCAAACCAACTGGAAACCCACTCCTCAAGGTTGTTGAAGTTATTAGAAGTCCATCCTAAGGTTGATAACCAAACTGCTCTTGATAAGTTTCAGTTCATGATTATTAGAGCATTGCTCGGTCGAACTCACAAGTGTTGCTATCTCAAGCTTGTTGTCAAACTTAGTTGTCAAAACTATATCTTGATTTCTAGTCTACAATTAGTTAAGTCTCGGACTAGGATAGAAACGTAGGTGAGAAATAAAGGATTACAACAATCATCAATGTGTTCTACCGTTTGAAGGCGAAGATCAACCGAAGCTTTTGGAGAACTTCATCATCAAAAGGTAAGTGAAGACTGAACCACCTATATCTCAAGTTATATTCACTTTCTATCATTTGAGACGATGTGGCATAACTAATTAGACTAGTATTCATAGACAAGAATTTCGAGTCAAGTTTATCTTGATAATTTCTCGAAATATAATGGCTAAGTTTAATGAACATTTGTTCATACTTGATGAATTTCGGTTTTGGACAATTTATTGTTCAGAATCAAAATTGTGATTCAAGTTTATCATTCGGAAATAACCTGGAACAGTGATATGTGTTATTGATGTTATTCAGGAATGTTTCGAATTGATTTAGAGAAATATAGAACTACTATTGATTCGGATACAAGACAGTGGTATCAGTTTTTCTGGGAAAACTATTATAAGTATGAACCTGTATTACATGTATTCGTACAAGTAGCCAAGTACCTATATACATATCGACTTACTGATTAGTGGTAAACATATTCTTATGTATATCATATAAAAATCTGTGTGACTCGTGAACAGGATCGGTGTGCATACTCGTATGCAAACCATTCTTGAACTGTGGTTACAGAACCGGGGGTGAGTATCCAAACTGGTACGCAAACTTAAACAGTTCTGTGTTCTTGAACTCGGTAGCGTTTCCAAACCGTTACGCATACCGATTCAGTTCTGTGAACTCCGGAACCGGCGACAGTCTTTGAGTTTCCAAGCCGGTATGCAAACCTTAAAAGTTCTGTGAACTCCGAAAGTTAGGTTTGGTGGAAGGTTTTCAAACTGGTACACAAACCTAAAAAGTTATGTGAACTCCGGAACTCGGTTTTGGTTTAAAGTTACCAAACCGGTTTGCAAACTGTGACTGAACCGACTCACGAACTACTATGTATTTTTACCCGTACATCTACTAATCATGTCGATTATACTTTCAAGTATGTTTAAATTATTTCTTCGAGATATTTAGCATTTGATTAATTCTCTATAAACACTAGAATTAATTGATCACATGTTTGTGACTCGGAGTTAATGTCTTATGTGTTCATGAAAATGAAGATTAAGCTTTTCAGTTCAAACCGGCTAGTTTCGGATAACCATGTTGAACATAGTCTTTGTACACGGTTCGGTTACGGTTTTACCTAACCAGAGTGTATATCTTGTTTATGTGAATCATATTCAAAGATTCATCTAACGGTGGATAACGTTCGCTTGGTTCCAAAGCTATCTTAGTTTCAACCTAAAGCAACCCATACTTTGAATATTTATAAAAGGGGAACTCCAAGCAACTTGGATCTTTGAATCCTGACACTACTTTTTGGTGTGTCCAAGTTATATCTAGAGTCATCCTCTCCAGAAACCCTTTTAGGGTTTTGCGACTATAAGGACTTCATTGGGATTCGTGAAGCCAGATCCAATTATATTTCCTTGATAACTCGAGTATCATGATCTTGATTGTTTGTAGAGCTTGCTCCAACGATCAAGATAGATAGTGATCATCAAAGTTCTCTTTGTCTCAGACTTTGTTGATTCCACAAGTTTTATACTTGTGAGGTGAATAATAATCTAGGATGCACTTCGGGTTGCATAAGTCCGGATTTTGAGGATAGCTAGACTTTTGTCAAATTGCTATCGATTTCCATCACCTTGATCAATCGTTTCGATCGTAATCAGGAAATCAATTATATAGTCTTAATCCGTGGGAGGCAGATTTGGTTTAAAGTCTTCAATTAAGTTAAAACAACTCTTAGTTGGTGTGATGTCATTTAAGGCAATCAATTGCGCGGAATCCTGCTGGGATTCAAGAGGCGTAAGGAGCGCAACTGTACCTTAATCGGTGGGATACCTTTTAGAGCTCAACTACATTCTAATCTGAAGTTAATCGGTAGTAGGCTAGTGTCTGTAGCGGCTTAATACAGTTTGGTATTCAATCTGGATTAGGTCCCGAGGTTTTTCTGCATTTGCGGTTTCCTCGTTAACAATACTTCTAGTGTCTGTGTTATTTCTTTTTCCGAATTATATTATTTATTCTTATAATTAAAATATCACAGGTTGTGCGTTGATCAATCATAGTAGAGACATCCGACCTAGTTTGTTGGATACAACTTGATTGATTCTTGGACATTGGTCTTTGGTACCGTACAAGTTATCTCTTTCTGATTAGGTTCACGGATTCAATTCTGTAAACTTTATAATTGCAAGAGATAGAGATATAACTCTTAGATATTATTCCTTGATTGAGTTTAACTCTCGGAGTTGTATTGAATTTTTCCATATAAATTTCCTAAGAAAAAAAGTGGTGGTGTATTTTGGTACCCTCGCATTTTCAATGATAATATGATCAGACGATTCCAAGTGATGATCACAAAAGGACATGAATTCACCATTCCAGGTATCACTGTACTGAGAATATCTCTTGTCGGAAGTAGACTTGAGATATATTTCCAAATGAAATGGCGGATTCTAGGTAACATTGAAAGCTTAAACAAAGTTTAAATATCTTCTGCAATCTTGGACCCATTGAGTCTGTAAGACGAGTATCAACAAACATTTTCCGATAACAAGACTTGACGAAGAAGTTACCATTTTTCTCCAACAGCCATACGTATCTGCCATCTTGGTTGACATGGATGGAAATGGGAAGTATTTCATTAATAGTAACCTGATCAAAAACATCCTCTAGAAGAGTCAAATTCCAAGAAGATGGATCATCTAAGAAAAGCTGATTAACATGAACTAGATTCATGCCCGTGCTACGCATTGGTAATTTTTTTATTTTGACCATATTTTTGACTTTGTGTGATGTGGCTTCACCTCATTCCGTCGTGCATTTTTTATTTGGTGTGGCCTGGCTTCGCGTCGCCCCCGTCGCTTGGTATTTTTTGATTTGGTGTGGCTCGGCTTCGCCTCGCCCCGTCATTTGGGATTTTTGATTTGGTGCGGCTTGGCTTCGCCTCGCCCCCTTGCTTACCTAATTTTGCTTGACCAATTCAGATGGACACTCAAAAGTAAGCAGATAGTATTAGGTTTTCTTCCACCCTCTCTTTTATCCTCTCTGGTTGAGTTTTTAGTCGTATGTATTGGCTTTATCTTTTTAGTTTTTAACGAATGTTGGTTTTAGTGGAATCAAGAACTCTAAAAGGTATGAGAACCTTTTTCTTATATTATATAGTTCATCGTGTTTACCTTGAGATTACTGTCAACAATATAATTCATTCTTAATTTCTTCTCCTACCTTCTCACACAACTTTTGGTACCGGACATAATTCCCGCTGCCCGTGTCTTGTGTTGCTGATGAGAAGTTTATCAGATTCCTATTTTCTCCCACCACATTGTGATGTATATTCAACTCGATGTGTGATAACTTTACCAAGTTCCTTGTATGGAGCTTGTTCCACCTTCCAAGAAATAGTACCTCAAAAGGTTGGAATCACAAAAGGTAAATACTAATATACATGGTGTTTTGGATTTACGGTTTAGGCTTGTGCTGCACTGCAAAACGGCAACAAATGAGATAGTTAAACCTACATGACAACCGTGAGTAAAGGGATACTTATCTCAAATATTCTCAGGCTGGTTTATCTAAAGGGTTGTTGGAGACAAAAGAAATTCAATGATGCAGCTATATTCTAAAAGTACTCAAATCAAACAAAACCTCCTTATACATTTACAATTTCCATAATGTTATCTACTTTACAACTAACTTGCCTATTATACTCAGAAACTTGAAAAAACAAATGGAGGATGTGGAGGGAGTTGTGTAAGTAAAACTATTATCCTCATGGTATATGAGGAAAAAGAATTTTTTATTGCATTTCTATAAATAATGACCATATGCATTAATATGATAGAACTTGAAAACCAAACTATTATCCTTAAAGCTTTGATTCCTTTTCTGCAAGAACTGCTTCAACCATTCAGCATATTATTCACCATTGCATATTATGACTCACCTCACTCACCAGTGTCATCTAAGTACTTGGTGGCTGTATCTCGAGGTAATCTCCAGATTCAATTGCCTTCAAGAACATTAAAAATCCCAGAGATAGCCATAAAAAAAGAATTAATAGAGTATTCACTCTATATAGGAAGACTAATAAATACGAAAGAAGTGAACATACAAAGTCAAGATAGCTTTCCTACATAGTTTGATGTAGATATCAGAGTGGCTGACATTTCCAGGATCCCATGTAAGTTAGGAATATATTAACACAGCTGGGCACATAATTTCTATCGGGAGAGCGAATCACTGTATTAGAAGTACCCGTATAGTAACTTGCACCGTTAATACCATTGGAATCTGTTCTGGAAAAACATCAACAAAAGTAACTTCAGCTTTTGTGGGCATATCGTCTGAGTTTTTTTTTTCCGGAAAAGAGGCAAGCCTCATACATTAACATTGATGATAAACCGATTAAAAATCGGGTGAGTTACATAACGAGTTACATTACAAACTTGGATCTTCTCAACAAGCTCAATAGAATCAAACAGACAATATTCAACAACCCGATGACATACAAATTCAGACAACCAACAATGTAGATACCAATTATACTCAAAAGAAAATCTCTATCCATTCTAACCTGATTCCTACGTAACGTGATATGGTTAACTGGCCTGGTTTGAATTGAGATGAACTCATTCAAACCTTCTAACAGTTCTACACATAGTAGAGGTGTCAGGATCAATAGATCCAACTAATTCTCAAGGGTTTTTTTCATGATTATAGTAACATAAATGACAATGGTATAAAAGAATCCATAGATCCCACCAATAGTCAAGGTTTTCATCAAACATAAGGTGATACAAGTAACAAAGAAAACCAAAATCGGTTCTCCTGGGACGAAATCGGGCTAAATAGGTCTGAAACTTCAACTTCAACTGACTGTGTCTTTGGTAACCATTTCTTGCTGGTGTCTTTGTTGTTGCTAGTATCTTGGGTGTCTTCATTGCTGCTGGTGTCTTTGAGGATACTCTTACTGCTGATGTTGGAGGACCATGAGTATTGTTCTTGACTAACTTCATATATAAAAAAAATCCAACTGAAAATCCAAAGGTGAAAACCCACTAACGAAAAATTAAAGATGAAACTGGTAGTTAACTAGACCTGAACAAAGAAAAGATAACAACTAATTAAGATTTTGATTTAAGATTTGATATAAATCAAACAGAGTCAAACCCTAATTTTAATTTAAGATCCTAAAACATACAAAAGAAAATTAAACAACTAGCTAGTAATTTGATGTAAGAATTGATCTGAAAAACAAACAGAATCAAACCCTTAATCTTAAATCTAAGATCCTAATACAGAAGAGTAGATCTACAAATCAAAAAAAAAAAAAAAAATCCTGACTAAATCTAAGATCTGAAATAGCGTAAAAAGAAAAGCAAAGGAAGGCTGAGAGATTTGAGAGGAGAGTACCTGCTCAGACCTGTTAAGCACATGCCTGAGTTAAATATTGTATTCTGGTTTTTCATATTGTAAGAACTATTAAGCACACACATATACTCATAGTACCACAGTAACACATGCATTTAAATAAATTCAACAAAGTCTTCCAATTGTATCGTTTGATCGAAAAGAAAATCTAGCAATTGTCCCCAAAAATTTAATTATGTCCTTTCCAAATTTGTTCTCTCAATCAAAAATCAAATCTTGCAAAAGGAAATCCAAATGAATTAACTTCAACTCAATAGCATTTGAACTACATATTACATAAATTATAAAGAAATCAGAACGCAAATAGAATCTTTTATGACTCAATTCCTATCAGTGTTGCAACAGATTTAACAATTTGAGCATTACGACAACGTTCTACCCATAGGTTGAAAGAGTTTTACCCCAATTTAGGATGTACAAAATTTGCTACAATATCCGAAACCAAAATGAAAACGTAATCTCAATTAGACTTCTACCAATTTAAAAGCTTTATCTCAATAGTGGATGTTTATCTATTCCTATCTAAAGGAAGATAGAATCAAGTAGTGGTGTGTATAATTAAATCAACTCAAGATAAAATACCACCTAATAAATTGAAAGATTTTACGAGACAAAACCAAAGAGAAATCACATGTTTAGTAATATCATAGGACATAAAGAGCAGCTCCAAGCGTATTAAAAGATGGCAAAACCCCAAGCAATCTAACAATTAATGACATTAGGTTCACCCACCAACTACATGTACAAAATGCCATTATCTACTAAAACTACATGGCATGCCCTAGAAATCGGAACGGGATTAAAGCAAAATAATTGTGCTCCCACTCACATCACTAAAGAAAGATGTTGTCTGCAATCAAAATCCTAATACAAACGTCTTCCTACAAAATCAAAAACATCAATCAAAAACTAAACTATATAATATAAGAAAAAGTTGCCCATACCTATTAGAGTTCTTGATTCCACTAAAACCAACATTCGTTAAAAACTAAAAAGATAAATCCAATACATAAGACCAAAAACTCAACCAGAGAGGATAAAAGTGAGGGTGGAAGAAAACCTAATACTATCTGCTTACTTTTGAGTGTCCATCTGAATTGGTCAAGAAAAATTAGCTTGGGGTTTTTCTTCCTTCTCTGCGGGGACTGCTTCAACTAAACTATTGGGTTTACCAATCTTAGAATTACATACTTCTCACCTAAAAAATCAAAACAAAATTATTACAAGAAAACCATCTGATGAGGGTGTAAAGGAAGTACATTTGGTCGTTTAAGAAACAAAATAAGAACCTCCTACAGGGCAGAGAGCAGTACCTGTAAATCAAATCCATAAAAAAAAATAGCATCAATAATTGAAAAACCATCATCCGCAAAATCAGAACAAAGAAAGTGGTTTTAGTTTAAAAAAAAAAACTAATTAAAAGAGAGATACTATAAAGAAAAAAATGTAAAATTATTCAATTTATTAGGTCTATGAATGAAACCTTGCTGCAATTTATTCAATTTCACCAAAAATCCAACAAATAGTAACCTTTATTATTTTTTATTTATAATCCATTCCATATGATCATACACACAAAAAATAGAAAATCAAAAGCAAGCAGAACAGAGAGAAATAAAATTCATACCTGATTAGGAGAAGAAAGGAGTTGGTAGTGGAGATCGAAGAAATTAATTAGGTTTACTCGAGCAAAGATTAGGGTGGGTTAGGGATTACCATTTACCTGCAAAATAAATAATAATAATAAATTAAAAAAAACAATGAATACAGTAATTCAAACAAATCGTTATTCAGAGCAAAACAAACGCCAAACAAAAAAGAAATCTAAAAGAAACAATGAATGGAAGAAAGATCAAAATATTCCTGTTCGATGCATAGTATCAATCAATAATATGAACCAAAAACCCTAAGCAAAATAAATTTCTAAGAAACTACCTGAAACTCGAGAAATTTACTTCTTTGAAAATTGCTGAAACTTTAATTGGAACTCCTTTGATCAGCAATCGGTGGGGCAGGAAAAAAAAAGGGTTAGGGTTTATAGATTCAGAGAATCAAAGAGACAAACAAAAGGTTAGGGTTTACCAACATAAAAAATCGTTAGTTCCTTAATTAAGTATCCAAAAGTTGAATCACCAATTTCCTTTGTAACACGATTTCCTTAATTAATTACACGATTTCCTTAATTAACACGATTTCCTTAATTTAAACTAAGAAAACATGATTTCCTTAATTAATTTTTTTCACGATTTCGACGTAAGTGTTGTCCACCTTAGACGGTGTTACTATCGTACAGTTAAGTATTGATGTAAACACGTAAATTATTCAAGTTTAAATTCTGACATAAGTATTGTCCACCTAGTTTTTTGTTTACACCATTACTAACGAACAGTTAAGTAGCTGATGTAAACAAAGTGTAGCCAAATTTTAATTATTACAACCAATAGAGTTATGCCAAGTGTCCTCACCATATTTTCTACAATAGAAAATTCCTATTTCAGCCAATAAGAATCAAGGGTTTCATCACCATTCAACGTGAGAGCATATTTTGTCAAGGCCTTTAAGGGAGAAGATATAAAGATGTTTAGAAGAACAACCCTGTTTCGGTTTAGGAGGAGAAGGAAGTGTTTGAATCCAGCGATGTTTCCAAATGTGAATCTTTTTACCATCACCAAGACTCCAACAACTATGTTGATGAACAAATAGGAGCTCTGAGCTGATACTTTTCAAAGACCAAGTTGTGTTACTCTTCTTTTTTAGATCAAATAACTCCCCATCTAGAAAATACTTAGCCTTCAAAGATTTTGACATAACAGAGTAAGAATCAGTACAAAGTTTCCATGAAGATTTGGCAAGGGGAGCTCTAAAAGTATGCATGTCTCTTAATCCTATTCCACCTTCTTCTTTTGGATTTTGAACTCTTTTCCAAGTAATAATATGCTTCCCTCTATTTGTTTTTTTATTTCTCCAGAAAGCTTGTTGGGATGATTCCATCTTTTTAATTGTTGAATCTGGTAACTTAAAGTTGGACATGTGGTGAATATGAATAACATTTGAGACATGTTTGATCATTACATTTCTTGCTGCTTCAGACATATTACTACCACTCCACCTAGAAAATCTATGATCCATCTTATCCAGCAATACTGAGAAAGAAATTCTTTTATTTCTCCCAACAAAAAAAGGAAGACCCAAGTATTGTTCTTCTTTGATATTTAGCTCTCTAACTCTAAGAATGCCACTTACAACTTGAACAGTTGATGGACTAGTGTTAGAACTGAAGAAAACTGTCGACTTAATAAAATTTATGAGCTGACCTGAGCAAGCACTGAACTCCTCAATGACCTAAAGAAGCTTATTGACCTGAGAGAGATTAGCCTTGCAAAAAAGTAAACAATCGTCTGCAAATAAAAGATGATTAATCTTTGGGGCAGATCTTGAAATTTTCATACCAGTAAGATGCTTAGTTGATTCACAGTGAGCTAAATATCTTGAGAAAGACTCCATTGCTAGAATGATGAATAAATAAGGTGACAATGGATCACCTTGACGAATACCCCTTGAAGGCTTAAAAGATTCAATAGAAGAACCATTAAATTGGACTTCAATCTGAGTGGTACTTATGCATTGAGAAATCAGGTGAAAAAATCTTTGACCAAAACCAAATTTTTCTAGGATGTCTAGCAAGAAACTCCACTCAAGCCTGTCAAAGGCTTTAGGCATATCCATTTTGAGAGCCAGATGACCTTCTCTTCCTTCCTTGTTTTTTATTGCTTGCACAATTTCATGAACAAGACAAATATTTTCAGAAATAAGCCTCCCTTGAACATAAGTTTCCTGAAAAGGAGAAATGATGTTGCTGATATGCCTTTTCATTCTTAAAGACAAAATTTTAGAAATAATCTTATAAACCGTATTGCAAAAGGCAATAGATCTACAGTTTTCTGGTTTGTGAGGAGTTTGAGTCTTGGGAATCAGAGTAACTATCGTGTGATTAAGCTGCTTGAGTAAATATCCAGAGTGAAAGAAAGACTTGATCATTTTACACACATCTTCTCCACCTATTGACCATCGAGACTGATAAAAACCTGGAGGAAATCCATTGGGTCCTGGTGAAGTCCATGGATCCATAGTCATCAGTGCTTTGTGAATTTCTTCATCAGAAGGTATTGTTTCAAGTTCATTATTGTCTTCAGTTGTGATACAGCTTGGAATGTACTGCAAGAAGTGGTAATTGTCTGAAGGTGATGATGTAGTCATGATTTTCTGAAAATATGACTTGAGAAGATGTGTTATTTCCATCAATATTTGTTGCCTAAAGTTTAGCCATATCCTTTTGTAACTGAAGTATCCAGTTTTGTATATCACCAAAAATAGACTTACTCCATTTAGAGAGAGTATGCCTAGTGTTAGACAGTTTATTGACAAGATTATAAGCATTTGAACAAGCAACATTCACAGACAATGCATTCTTGATTTCTTCACTACAATTAACATTTAGCAGCCAATGTTCAAAAAAATTCCAGTTTTTGCTATATATTCTATTTGACTTATATATATCAAGTAAAATATGGGAATGATCAGAACCATTTTGAGGAAGATGAGTTCGAATAGAATCAGGATATGCTAAGGACCATTCACTATTTGTCAAAGCTCTATCAAGTCTAGACATATTTTTCTCAGTGTCATGTTTATTACTTGTCCAGGTATAAGGATTATCACTAAAACCAAGATCCGAAAGACCCTAAGTAAAGTTATAATTTCAGAAGACGTAACATGACTAGAAGAAATGTTTCTATCATCAGAAGAAGTGGTTATATTTAAGTCACCTATCATGACCCAAGGGATGTTGACAGATTTGCTTAAACTTTTAATGTATTCCCGTTGATCAGGTCGATCATTCCTATAGGGAGTTCCATAAAAACATGAAAGAAACCACTCCCCCTTGCTAGGATCATTTGTAATAATTGCATGGATCATTCTATCAGATTGGTTAACAATATCTAGGGTAAAACCATCTTTCCACAAGAGGATGAGACCACCAGCCGTGCAAAACATTTGTTTGGCATATTTAGAAAACTAGAAAGTTTTAGGATTCTGTTATCATTTATTTTTGTCTCAGAAATAAAAATGATATCATGGGAATAAAAAACATTAATGTGATGCAAATGATCTCTAGTGCCCTTGCCTAAAAAACCTTGACAATTCGAACTCAAAATGTTCATATTTGATGCAGGTTGAATTAAAAAATAAAGACTAAAGCTCATGTTGCACAGATTTAGATCAAAATAAGCATGCAAATGATAATGCAGGAAAATATAAGAGTAAAAAAAAAGAATGAAAGTTTGAGTAAATAGTTACCAAAATAGCAACAGCCTCATCACTTTCATGAAAGTACTATTTTGCACTTTGTTCTCCTTTTTTAGTCATATCATGTTCCATGTCATCAGCGTCTTCATTAGTAGTTGCATTATTATGATTCATGATGTTCCTATTATTATCCTGAGTCTGAGTAACTGGACTATGATGAGAATTTGGATTTGTCACAACATCTTCTTCACTGTTTTTAGATCTCTTAGCTCTTCGAACTTCATCTTGTTTTTCATTCCCTTCATTTATCTGCCTTTGACTAGCTTCATATATTTACTGGATCATTTGGTCTAAATTTTTTTTTGATAAGTCAAATGGATCATTTGGTCTAAGTCAACTGAAATTTCAACTCCATATGTCGTGGCTAGCTCATTAATATGAGCAACATACTCTTCATTTGTGTATCTTCTTATTTTTAAATCATTAACAATATTTTGACATTCCTCATCGCCGTGATCAATTGTAAAGCACTCCTGACAGAGTTTGTGAGGTTGTCTCTCCCAGTAAAATTGAACCCAAGTTACACCCCCTGCAGCTGTATTCCACCATCCACCCCTGAAGAGAGGATTCTTCAAATCAATCTTCACTCTTACTGTTAAAATGCTACAATAAACTAGTCTGCAATTTTCCGGTTCAGTCCAAATTTTGGGTCCTAGTTCTTTCAAAGCTTCATCAATAACTTGCACTGAGCGATGTTCAAGAAGCAGATTCTTAAATTGAAAATTCCATTCTTGATGTGAGAAAACTTAATCTTTGACAACAATGTAGGCATCATACTTTTTAAGGTTAGACGATAGTTCTTTACATTCCATGAACCTTTTATTGAAAATAGATTCTACCACTTCCATGGAGTTAAACTTGAATAGAAATATGTTTTTATATAAAGCTCTGACTTGTCTTATTTTGTATTGCTTCCACGGCTGAGTAACTTCTTTTCTTACAGTATCAGTTTCCACTAGATCTTTTGAGAAAATTTTGCCAATGAGAGTATTACTCCATTCCTATGTAGCTACAGAGATAGCTCTTGAGGAACCAACTGCATGCCTTATATGTCTTGCACAAACATCATGAATTTTAGTCATTTGCATTTGAGATGTGATTGCAGAAACTTGGTTTTTTGAGTAGGAGTCCATAGTTCTAGGGTTTGTATGAGATGGAGAGACTGGAAAAACTTATCTTAAATAACTTTGAGTCCTGGTTATTATAAATGATACATGTGTATCTTCCTCTCTTCGGGAACTAGTGATCCTCAAGACGGATTGAGGATAGACTTGTACTTTAGGTTGGAATACTGATTTAAGGCAGTAACCTAGATAATTAAGGAAATATTCTGAGATATAGAAATATTCCTAGATAAGGAATATTCCTAGACAAGGTAATATACCTAGAAAAAGAATTATTCCTAGATAAGGAAATAGATTCCTAGAAGGTTTGGGAAACCCTTAAAGCTATACATGGAGATATTTAGCTCATAGCTAAGACATCTAGAGCGTGGTTTGTGATACATACACACCTAGATCTAGAGAGTGTGGTTTGACACCTAGAAAAGGAGGTTTAACACAATATCTAGAGAGAAGTTTGTGAGGCAATTAATTATTGTAAAAGCAATCTTAGCAAATACTTGAAGGTTATTTATCTAGAGAGATTGTGAGCGTAACAAAGAGAGAATTGTAATAGTTTTCTTGTTCATAATCTAGAGAAGATATTTTCTTCGAATCTGGTTTCTAGTGTGTTCTATTTTCTAGCTTTCGTTTATTATTATTCTGAATTCCGCCTTTATAATATAATAGTCACCAAGTTACATAGATCAATACGTATCAAGTTGGTATCAGAGCAAGGTTCGTTTCTTTTAGAGAAGATTCATGTGGTTTATGGTCTTCACTAGATCTCTCTACAAACAACTTGGTGATTTACTCGAAAATTGGAATACGTTAGGAGAACAAGGAAATTAAGGATGACTACGCCAGATGATGATCCTAAGCAAAGCGAACCACAAACTATGGGAAAAAAGGTGGCTACGCAATAAATAGACATGAAGTTTATTCAAACTACCCTTAAATAATTGACTGAATGTATTCGATCTCATACACCTAAGCCGAAGACGAAGAAAAAGACTACGTTTTCATCTTGTGTTTTTGAAGAAAAGAACGAGGAAGAAGAAGAAGAACCACTCGAACAAGATTGCGTTATGGAGCGAAGAGTGACTAAGACAAGACAATGAGATATGGACTCTTTTCAAATTAGATGTCAAGGTCAAGTTTCCAGCAATGAGAGATGGTTCAGCAGGGTGAAAGGAACTCTTGAGTTCCCTAACCTCCAAATATAACTTTCACAGGAGTTCAAGTTCTTGGGGGGGGGGGATGATACATGTGTATCTTCCTCTCTCCGGGAACTAGTGATCCTCAAGACGGAATGAGGATAGACTTGTACTTTAGGTTATAATACTGATTTAAGGCAGTAACCTAGATAATTAAGGAAATATTTCGAGATATAGAAATATTCCTAGATAAGGAATATTCCTAGACAAGGTAACATACCTAGAAAAAGAATTATTCCTAGATAAGGAAATAGATTCCTAGAAGGTTTGGGAAACCGTTAAAGCTATAAATAGAGATGTTTAGCTCATAGCTAAGACATCTAGAGTGTGGTTTGTGATACAAACACACCTAGATCTAGAGAGTGTGGTTTGACACCTAGAAAAGGAGGTTTAACACACATACCTAGAGAGAAGTCTGTGAGGCAATTAATTATTGTAAAAGCAATCTTAGAAAATACTTTAAGGTTATTTACCTAGAGAGATTGTGAGCGTAACAAAGAGAGAATTGTAATAGTTTTCTTGTTCATAATCTAGAGAGATATTTTCTTCGAATCTGGTTTCTAGTGTGTTCTATTTTCTAGTTTTCATCTATTATTAATCTGAATTCCGCCTCTATAATAATAGTCACCAAGGTACATAGATCAATACGTATAAATAAAGATTCAGAAAATATCGGTAATAACCAAAAATGGTTATATTATGATAACTATGATATGAGATAATAGGTAAGAAAATATGCTGAAGATTAGGAGATAAATTCATATTATGTAGCTAATGAAAAAGATGCATAACACATTATGCAGACACATTTTGGTTTATGCATCCACTGATTTGGTTATACAACCACTAAAACGATGTATTTACCTAAAAATAATATCCCAACAAAAATTATTGTTACATAACGGATTATGCAACCATATTTTGGTTCATGCATCCACTGATTTGGTTACACAACCACCAAAAATAATGTATATGACTAAAAAATAATATTCTGATAAACGTAACTAATTATGCATTTATTTTTGTAGCTGCATAACATGTTATTGTTAGAGCATTGCTCGGTCGAAATCACAAGTGTTGTTATATCAAGCTTGTTGTCAAAACTATATCTTTATTTCTAGTCTACATTTAGTCAGTCTCGGATTAGGATAGAAGTGTGTAATTGAGATTCGGATATCACAGCGTGATACCGTTTGAAGACGAAGATCAACAAGAGTTGTGGAGAACTTCAACATCAAAAGGTAATTGAAGACTGAACCACCTAAATCTCAAGTTTTCACAATTTCTATCTATGAGACATTGGCGCATGACTAAGTACATGCATAATGGAAATTTCGAGTTAAGTTTATCTTGAAGATCTTCTCGAAATATGAAATTAAGCTTAAGAATATTTGTTCATACTTGATGAACTTGGTTTAGAACAGTTTATTGTTTATAACCTAATTATGGTACGCATACCATAGATAGCTATAGTTCAGCAGCAATTTTGTGGTACACATACCCGATATTCATACCATAAAAAGTTTGTTGCTTGTCAACCAGGAATGGTATGCATACCGTAAAGGAACTGCTGGTTTTGAAACCGGAGTGGTATCCATACCCGGTACGCAAACCGGAAAAGTTTTGTGGGTTCCTGAACTCGTTTTTGTCTTAAGGTACACATACCTGGTACATGTACCATGACAAAAATAGTCACGAACAAGGTAGAGTACACGTACTTACCCTGTCGAATATTTTCAGATGCACCAAAATTATTTCTTTGAGATAATCGGCATTTGAACAACTCTCTAAAAACACTATCTATATATTTTTGATCATATATGTGATTCAAGAAAAGTCTTAAAGTGTTATATGAAAATGGTTAAGCTTATCGTTCAATTGGCTAGTTTCGGCTAACCTTCATGAACATGTCATTGTACACGATTCGGTTACAATCCATCCTAACCAAAATGTATATTCTACTATACTATGTTAATCTCAAAGTCAAGTTTTTCATCTAACGGTGATTATTGATTGCTTGGTTCCAAAGTTATCTTATCTTAAACCTAAAGCAACCTTGGCCTTTAAGTCTATAAAAGGAGAACCTCAAATAACTGGGATTTGGATTTTTTAATCCTGATACTATTCTTGTGTATCCTAGTTTTAAACTAGAGTCGTCCTCTCCTTCAAACCCTTATAGGGTTTAACAACAGAAAAGACTTCACTTGGGGATTCGTGAAGCAAGGTTCATCTATCGTTATCTTGATAGTTTGTGTATTCTGATCTTGTTTTGATTGTTAATCTACTCACTCGGACAAGATAGATAGAAATCACAAAGTTTATTCATCTTAGACTTTGTGATTCCACAAGTTTCGACTTGTGAGGTGAATAAAAATCTAGGATGCTCTTTGGGAGTCATTAGACCGGATTTTTAGGTTTGCTAGACTTTGTCTATTGCAATCGATTTCCAACCTCACCTTGATCTTTAATCAGAATAGAAATCACACTTATATGCTTATTTGTGGGAGGCAGATTGGTTTAAAGTCTTCAATTGAGTTGAAGCAACTCTTAGGATGTAAAGGACGTCAGTTAAGGGAATCGTTTGCGCAAAGTCCTGTTGGGATTCAAAATAAGTAAGGAGCGCGACTGTAACTAAATTGTTGTAATGGTTTGATTCGGTCTCAGCTACATTCTAGTCTAAAGTTATGATAGTAGGCTAGTGTATGTAGCGGTTTAATACAGTTTGGTGTTCAAGTCTGGACTAGGTCCCGAGGTTTTTCTGTATTTGCGGTTTCCTCGTTAACAAAATTTCTGATTACTATGTTATTTCTTTTTCCGCGTTATATTGTTTATCTTTATATTTGAAATGTCACAGGTTGTAAGTAAATCAATCAAAGTAGATACATACATCCTTGTTTGTTGGATACGACTTGATTGATTCTTGGATATTGATTTTTGAGATCGTCCAAGTACTCTCACATATAATCAGGTTCACGAATTTGGTTCTGTAAACTTTTTGATTGTAAGAGAAAGAGAGATAAGATCTTCATATAATTCCTTGATTGAGATTCTTTAAGTTGAACTCTAGGAATTGTATTCGGGTTTAGTCTATACAGGTTGCCTAAGAATAAGTTGTTTGTGTATTTTGGTACCCCCAGTTTTTCAATTGGTATCAGAGCAAGCAAACATGTTTAAGACCTAATAAGTATGTGTTTGAAGCAATCTGACTATATGAACAAGAGTACTGTCTCGATAAACGTACACCAGAATTTCTTAAAGATTCTTCAGAGTTTATTTTCCTCAAGAACTTCTGTCGCACATGATGTTCTCGATTCATTCAAGATTCACAATATCTTGGTTGATAGTAAAGAATCAATAATAAAAAAATAAAGAACCCTTTTGCAAAGGTTAAAAACAAGAAACGTCTTGTTAAAGTAATAAGCTACGCTTTCTTAAAATATTATTAAACAGTCTTTTTAAGGAAAGCAACAAAAGAGGGTCTATAGACGAAGATCTCTTTCTAACTTTTGAAAAGACTTTTAAGTTCTTTAAACACCTTGCATTGATCTTGAGTAAGGAGATGCCCACCCAGTTTTTAGACTCTAATAAAACTTGTTATCAGTGTGGAAAACTTGGGCATGTCAGAAAAACTTGCACTTCTGCAACAGTTTTGACTACTCCTGATGGTTACAGAATATCATCTCTTGATCACCTTGAGGATGAAGAAACAAAGCCATAAGACTGTTACGCCAAAATGGTTTGTGAGCATTTTGCTCATCCAACCTCTTGTTAACAAGATCTTGGCATCACCCTATCGTGTAATTATTTCTTGAGATTGGGCAAGCAGTAGTAAAAGTTTGTTTCTGTTTGTACTTATTTAAGTTCCATGATATATCTATCAAGTTTCTGAAATCTTGATAACTTGGTAATTGACTCTGGATAAAGGAAGGATGTTTGTAATTTATCATGATCAAAGTAAAACATCACATATTGTTGAGCTGGCTCCAATTTCATGGTGTTATAAGATCAAAATAAATTTACAACATTTCTAATCCTGTGAATATCAATATCTCTTGTGCTCTGAAAACTCTTTCATTGAGTTAAGAATAAGATTAAGCATCTTATTATATTGATATTATTAAATGTCAATTATAAAATTTTGTCTGGAAATCATAATTTGATATGATTGTGTACATCAGATGGAATATGTGTATTTCTCTTCAATTCATGGGTTCCCGCACCCGAACCGATAAAATCCCATTAGGGTGTATTTAACAGGGGTACGCGTACTTCTCCCTCTCATTCTTCTTCCTTGCATCACGAACGGAAATTGAAGTTGAATCTAGGGTTACCGAACCGGTGCGATGTCATCTTGAATTGAAGGTTGTTTCTTCATAATCTTTTGTCTTATTTTCTTTAATAGCTAGAAGACTTGTCAAAGAATGAGTGTTAATTGAGCAATCATCTACAAAGGAGTCATTCAAGTAAGATCCATCATTTTTCTTCTACTTTGAATTTACTATAATTGACAAGTATGGGAAGAACTAAAGGTGTTAGTAAAAAACCTAAGTCCATGGAAGTATATGAACTCGATCTCAAAGGAAAAGAGGAACCTAGAATCATCTTTGTTAATGAAGATTGTTATAAGACCTATAAGATAATTTCTACTAGAGAAGAAATTGGTATAAGGTTATATTCCTTGTGATGATTTATCCTGTTTTTATAAGGTTATATTTTTAATGGTTTTGGTGAAGGATTTGTCACACTTACAAGGGTATTTTATGCTAACATTTTTGATGTTGATCTTGAGAAGTTGTGTTTTAAGACCATGATTGGAAGAGACAAGATTGAAGTAGATCGAGAATTGATTTCGGGAATCACTAGTCTCCCTACGGGTAATTTTTGTTTTCCTAGACTAAAGGAAGAAAAGTCGTCTTGTGAAACCATTTCTCTTCTCCTTTGTGGAAAAAGTTTTGTTTGGAAAGATGAAAAGTTTCCTACCGAAGATCTTATCATGGCTTTTAAGGTCTTTGGAAAGTTTGGTATTCCAAAAATTTGTCCCTCCACGGTGGAAGATGCTCGCTGGAGTCGTGACTTTGCGGAGTTAGTTTACTTTCTTGAAATGGGTACTCAAGGTCTTGACATATGTGGTTGGATTATTCAACAAATGGCAACAATGACCTTATCCAACAAGACGTTGGGTTTTCCTTGTCTTGTCGAACGCACATGTGGAGAATACTCCATTGGTCCGATTGGAAACTCTATTGGAACTCCTACTTTTTGTTCGTGGAAGTACAGTCAAACGTATGAGAACAAATGAGAAAAAAAAAAGAGGCATTTATCTCACCTCTTGACGGTTCTTGTGATCTAACAACCTTGAGTCTTCTTCAAAAATTTCACAAGGATGTTTGTAAGATCAAATCCAAGGTAAAAGGTATGCAAAAATAACTATACGTGCTTGTTAGAAAATTTCCCGACATCGAGAACGAAATATATAAGATTCAAACTTCAACTATGGGTGATTCCGATGATGAAGATAATGAGTAACCCTTTCTTTTTATGCTTATTTTGTCTTAAGTACTAAGAAGCTTCTTGTGATAATTTTTTCTTTCTTTTAAGAAGGATAACTAGGGTTTGGTGTAGCAAATATTGCGATTACACAAACTATTTCCAACGTTTTTCATCTTGCATGTTTTTAGATTTATTTATTTAAATGCTAGAGTTTTTGGAAGATGAACTTGCAGTATATAATCATTATTGGTTTAATATATTGCAAAGTCTTATGAGATATATATGTGTCCTTTGCTTTTTATAAATTGAACTGATATCTCATATATGCTCAGAAGTTAAATCTATTATGTTTTATAAACTAAAAATAGAAAAAACTTTTTGAGAATGTTTCGCAGTATCGATCTACTCATGATCACACTTTTGTGTTATTACTGAACTATACACACCATAAGATTTTCTTATGTTGAGTCATACCGATTAAAATTATCTCTTTGTTCGTAACTGGCTTTGAGATTGATTTATGTCGATATTCAAGATACAAATCCATGTGATTTTTTAATGTCCGACAAAATCCTTATTTTTCATTAAAGTAAGGTCACTCATGTTGTTCTCTTGGGGATGACATCAAATGAGGGAAAGTTCTTAAATGAACTTGTGCTTGTGCTTAATTGTTATATCTTTGTGGGGAAAGTGGATGTGGAATTTATAGGGGATGTTTGTATCTTAAATCTCCTAGATGAGTGCTAAGTATTTTATACTCTGTGACATCATCTAAATAAAAGTTGATATGTAATTCCTTTAAATCTTAAAGTTTCTTTTGGTTGAATTCATTATGATCCCATAATTTTCATACCTTTGCCAATTTTTATTGACAAAAAGGGGGAGAATTAATTAGTAGTTTCACACTACATACATATGGTTTACGGATCATCATGTAAGGGGGAGTGAATCAATATATATAGGTTTCACCTATTAAGCAAAATATGTAAGTATTGATTAAGGGGGAGAAACATATCACCGTAGTATTACTTTGAACCTGTGATACAATTGAACTTTGGAGAAGATATAATTCTATGTTTCTGTATAACAACGATTGAAAATCTCTTTTCAAAGTTGTTATCACTACGGATCTTCAACATAAATGATGTTGATTCGAACACGTTTAGAATAATTGCAACTTGAAGTAGCGAAGAATTCAACCAAGGAAATCAAGCATGGTGGATTCTGGAGTTTTTAAGCTTTATTTTTTAATCCATATGTATTGATAGTTTTGTCACTAAAATTGACAAAGGGGGAGATTTTCAGAGCATTGCTCGGTCGAACTCACAAGTGTTGCTATCTCAAGCTTGTTGTCAAATTTAGTTGTCAAAACTATATCTTGATTTCTAGTCTACATTTAGTCAGTCTCGGATTAGGATAAAAGTGTGTAGTTGAGAATCGAATATCACCGAGTTCTACCATTTGAAGGCGAAGATCAACAAGAGTTGTGGAGAACTTCAATATCAAAAGGTAAGTGAAGACTGAACCACCTATTTCTCAAGTTTTCACCTTTCTATTTATATCATTGCCGTATGACTAAATTAGACAGTACATGCATAACAGAAATTTTGAGTTAAGTTTATATTGAATATCTTCTCGAAATATGACATTAAGCTTAAGAACATTTGTTCATACTTGATGTATTTGGTTTAGAACAATTTATTGTTTATGCCCTAATTATGATTCAAGATTATCATTCGATAATAGCCTGGAACATTGATATGTGTCATTGATGTTATTTAAGAATGTTTCAAATTGATTTAGAGAGAAATATAGAAATATTGTTGATCTGGATACATGATAGTATACATACCAGTTCAGATGCTGGGAGAACTGTTATAAGTCCAGAGCCGTAGTACATGTACTCAGTACACGTACTGGAGTAGCTATAGTTCAACAACAATTTTGTGGTACGCATACCCGGTATCCATACCATAAAAAGTCTGTTGCTCGTGAACAAGGAATTGTACGCATACATAGTATGCATACCGTAAAGGAACTGCTGGTTTTGAAACCGGGGTGGTATCCATACCCGGTACGTAAACCGGA
The DNA here is from genome assembly GCA_023531105.1 of Papaver atlanticum. Lineage (NCBI taxonomy): Eukaryota > Viridiplantae > Streptophyta > Magnoliopsida > Ranunculales > Papaveraceae > Papaver > Papaver atlanticum. Next base: position 1,250,242 of record JAJJMB010015449.1, on the reverse strand, counting down.
AAAGTTATGTGAGTTCCTGAACTTGCTTTTGTCTTAAGGGTACACATACCCGGTACATGTACCATGACAAAAAAAAGTCATGAACAAGGTAGAGTACACGTTCCTGGTACACTTACTTACCCTGTCGAATATTTTCAGATGCAACAAAATTATTTCTGTGAGATAATCGGCATTTGAACAACTCTCTAAAAACACTATCTAGATATTTTTGATCAAATGTGTGATTCAAGAAAGTGTTATATGAAAATGGTTAAGCTTATCGTTCAATTGGCTAGTTTCAGCTAACCTTCATGAACATGTCATTGTACACGGTTCGGTTACGGTCCATCCTAACCGTAATGTATTTACAAATATGTTGGTACATTTGTTTTCCTTCATATATCATGCCATATATGGTACGTTATAGATAGGAAGGAGATTTACCATTAATTGATGGTAAATCGTGGATACATATATATCCTTGACATACTGAAACGACTTTCATTACTGGTATCAACCAATAGTGATTCATACAAGCTGAATCCTCTAATCGATAATTTGGACAAAAAAAATAAATTCAATTTTATAAATTTATTTCTATCTCTATCTAAATTTTTTGGATCTTTATCAAGATGCTTGCTCTCCTCCAAAAAAAGTACCGCAGTTCTTTATGTTGTTCTTATCGTAAAATGTTTTCTTTCTATCCAAAACATTTATTTTTTACGAGTTTTAAAAAAATTGAAACGCTTGGTGGGTTCAACCGAGCAATACTCTAACACAAACCGCTCATGTTTTCATATCAGGAAAGATTATCAAAATAATTCTTCCCCCGGTTTCTACAACCGTTCTCCCCATAAAGATATGACGTTTAAGCATCAGTTCAGTATAGATCTCTCCCCTGTAAGTTGTTATTCCCTGCTAGACAAAAGAATAACAAATAAGACAACCTTTACCAGAGAAAGGTCGACAAGGTCTTAGCTATTACGTGCCAAAGCAAATATGAGAAAGATAGATCATAAAGATAAAACATAAGAGTCACATAAAAGAGTCATATGATAAAGCATCCCACAAGGTTAGATCCGAAACCTGCTTATATCAAAGACTCACGTACATCATTAGAGATAATTACATTATGAGATCAGAAATATTAGGGTTTGTGAAAACCGAAACAGTATCTCATAAACCGAAAGTTAAGCAAAAGGGATAATCATTCAGATCAAGAAACAATCGTAACTATCAAAAGAATGACACAAAGGATTTAAAATAAAAACTTAATCATTCATATTATTGATAGTTCGAATAAACTTTACACAAACATTGAAATAAATCAACAAGTGATTAGTCTATTCATATAAAAGGTAAAATAAAATCGAATCCTATTCATCTTTTGATGCATCAAACAAACTGAAAGCATTCACCTTAGAATATGATGAGAGACAAATTATATTAATAGATTTCAGCACAAGTTGCAAATCTCTCGTTTTTCAAGGAATCAAGATATCTTTCAACCTTGTAGAGACAACGGTCACTAACAAATTCACCACAAATTATCCCATTCACATTATATAGAATGTGATAACACTTTCCCTCATCCATACGAGAAAGTTTGTTTGTGAAGACCAATGATATCAGTCTTCCTCTTAGATTTTCTTTAAGTACCATTCTTGATAACTTATTTACGAAAATTTTTAAGATGAATACTTTGAAAAATCAAAATATTTTTCTTCTTCGAAAATAACTTAAAAACTTGCAGAAAGGGCCAAGTTTTTATATTTTTTTTCGAAAACAAAAATTCGTCCTTATTCCAGGAAACAACATATTTTCGGAAACAAGAACCCTTGTTATCTAAGAAGATACGACCAACATGTGGGCTTTTACAAACTGAACAGGTCCATACTATATGAGCATAGTATCCAAGAGTGATACCAAAGCATATGACAAGAACATAACACAGTGGGAAATGTGAGTCATGTTCGAAAGAGTTTTAGACATAAGAGTACGAAGATTCTTAATATCACGAACTCTGTTTAAACTATCACTGGTTTCAAAGAAACCATTATGTGGAGAATGCATATTTCTACTTCCAATAAAGAAATTGAGAAAATACTTCTTTTTCCGATTCAAAAGTGTAAAGTAGTTTCTTAACTCGAAATATATTGCGATACAGGTTTTTTATCGCAACATAGTTTTTTAATATAAATAATCTCCTTATCCTATTAGAAAAAGTTCTAGTTAAAAGAGAATGGTAGTTGTCTTGATTCTCTATTTGTGAATAGCTTTTTCCTCTGTTGTTTCTGAAATCCAATCCATTAGGACTACCTGTGAGAACTGATGACAAGTAGGCATAAGTTATAATATTCACAAGATAAAGAATTTTATTTCTCATAGTAATACAAACAAATATACTGTGAGAATTTGAAACAGTTGAATAAACATTGCGTAACCCATTCAAATCAACATTACTAATTAATTCAACTTTTCATGGTGAATTAAATTGATTCCGTTGCTTGACCATTTCAAAAGACGAAATAATACTTGGGGTTGTCTCTTACATATAAGAGAAAGTTTATTGGGATACAACTAGTTCTTATTTAGTTTCCAAAAGATCCATGGAATGAGAGTTTTGCTTCCTTGATAGAAGAATATACATAGTGGTCCGGGTACGTAAACCGTGTATGATGACAGTTCTTTGGCAAATATGCCTTATGAACTATAAGCAATTTGATGTTCATTTAAACATTTAGAAATTTAATCATGATACATATACACAAGTGTTTTAGTGATCAATGATGTCTTAGATGTGTTTATGATAATCATAGCAATGCTAAACATATTTAAAAAATATTCCCTTTGTTTCACTTTAGATGATGTTCTAGAGTTTTTCATGCAGATTAAGAAACATCAAAGAGAGTAATTTTTTTCCAAATCAACCCATATTAATATCTTCCTAAAAATTTAAAACTCTAGTATTTTGTTTCTAGATTCTATTATAAATTACGAATTCCATTGTAATTCTACTAGGGAATGACCCATGCCGTAACGGCATGGGCTATTTCACACTGTTTTATGCTGGGGTGTTAGACGGTCTCTAAAAGTTTGTGAAAGAAGATCACATCAATGGACACTAAGAAGATGTTGTAAATTAAAATAGTTTTTTTCTATTGTTTTCATTGGACATTAAGAATATCATATCAGTTTCATTAAGTTTAATTATTTTCCCTCTTTTTTACTATCAGTTTCATTGATCTAAATCAATGGAGGCTTCTGATCATTTGAGGACAGTTGATATGCAACAACAAGTCCTTTGCTCTTCTTCGTGAGTTAATTGTAACTATCAAGGACTGCAAGTATTTTATTTGAAGTCCGAGATGGAAACCTTGATACGCCGCACGAAGTAAAACTGGATTTTTTTGTGAGTTACATTTCAGGTTAACGATTATTTGAGGGGCATTTCATGTGCCAAATTAAATATAATGGGATTGCTCGGGAGTTCATATGAATTCATATGCCTGTAGCATGAAATTTGATCATAAGATGATAATTTGAGTTGTAATAAACAGTTAAGATCCCCAAAGGGCGATATGTATTTAGAAAACTACAACTCCAAATGGAACAGTTAAGAACCCCAAACGACGATATTGTTTGTTGATGACTTCATGTTATGCACCTGAAATGCTGAACTTGGAATACCTTTCCCCATATGAAATATCGGTCATGGTCCAACCATCCATCTGGACGAAACTACTCTGCATCTTCACACCATCTGTATTTTACTCAAATCTATGACTTAGCTCATTCAGTTGGGAGTTTGAATCCAATTGAAAGCTTGTTGAAGACAGCTTGTTGGTCTTGCCATATTCTGACCTGATTGAGCACAGCTTGCTGGTACATCGACATCCTGAACTGTACCAGAAGGTGAATAAAGATCCGACTGAAAATTTAACAAAGCATACAGTAAAATGCTAGAAGCAACTGAATACTTATGTGTATAAAGCATACTGTAAGATCAATAAAAATCGGAGTCACTACTGTACATGGTCAGGATTCAATTAACAAAGCCAAAGTCAAAACACAAATAATTTAATTAAAATGAAAAATGAGGTAAATTTTGGATGATTGATAACATTAGACACCGCTTCAAAGAACATAAACGACTGTATCTAAAAACAACAAATGAAACTCTAACAACCCAAATAACCCATTCCTCCTTTTAAACTCCAACCTACTAAAATCCTATAACTATATCAAGGCTGTAAGCAACATTGGTAATCAGAGTGTGCAAACTAAAGAAAAAATAAAACACAAAACAATACTGACTATCCCCTAAATATATGGAATGTCTTGCAAGATAAGGCTGAAATCATTAATTAGCTTCATTATCTTCCATTTGAATAGTTTCGTCAAGTCGGCTTTCTTTGCGAGCAGTTCAGTTCCCAATTCAACTTGAACAGAGGCAAAAATAAACTTGCCCGATCCTGAATGTGCAGACAGAGTATGTCCATGTTGTTGCAGAGAGGGTCAAATTGTATGTTGCATTACCGCAAACAGTAATGCTTTATGCTTTTGTGGGCTATAGATGTGCCAAAATATAAAAATACATAGTTGTATTAGGTACAATGTTTCAGACTGTCAGGATGGTCGTATCTAATGAGTATTTTTGTAATGGTGGCATTGCACATGAATATATTTGCTTCCTGTATATGCTAGTTGTACATCAACAAAGATTGTCAAGAAAAAGGGTTGGTTAGAATGGGTGAAATAAGCATACTTACGCAAACCGAGCGCTAGTCTCACCGGGTAGAAGGGGTCCCATTTAATAAAGATGACCTAAGGCAATGGCTTTTATATTATCAGTATCCAAAATCTGAGTAGGCATTTTTCCTTTCTTCATCGGCATGGTGATATGGCAGGCTGGTCCTGCATCCAAGTATCAGCAAAAAAGTATAGCCGTCAAACTGGGAAGCCAACTGAAACCGGTAGCATTTCTATAGTGATTATCAAAATTTTAAGAAAAAGATCCAAGAAAAATGGAATTTGTTAATACCCGGTACCAATTCCGGGATCTAACTGAAATTGTATTCGGAGCAAAAAAATAAACTTGCTTCTACAAATGTTTTTGTGGCTTTATAGGTTTCCACTTGAAGACAAAATCCGATAACCGTAATAAGAATTGGTGGCAAACCAAGTCAGTAATAACGGGTTATATAGTATGTAACTATGAATTGTTCGTACTGTGACAATAAGTTGCTTGTAAAGTTACTTGGGAGAAATCAACAAATCACACGAACTTAAGGAAACATCAAATATATTGACGCACCGAGATATAACCCTATCTAATCAAAGATATTCCCATGGCTTGGAGCTAAACCTAACTCCACTGTTTCCATTTCATATTTCTTAATTCCTACAAATTCGAAAAATGAAAAATTCTTCATGCAATTGCTTCATCAAATTTATATTACCATCTCATAAAACGTCATAGCAAACTTGCCTATTCCATGAATATTACCAATAGACCCAATATTAAAATCTCACGAAGTACCTCTAAATGAAAGTTACCATGAAACGAATCAACTTCCATAAGATCTTTTTTGTTAATTGCCAAAATTATTCTCAAACAGATCTTTTAATTTACACATGAAATTATAGTACAATTTAAGAAACCAATCTCAGAAACTTACCTAAATGATCCTACGATGTTATCGTTCATAGGAACAAAGATCAGCTATGAAAAACTCAAAGGCCCCAGCAAAACCAATCCAATAGCAGTACCGAACACCACCTTGGTAAAATTGTACAATACGAGACAACACAAAAACAAAACGAATCCATTTTAATTCACAAACCAAAACAGAAAAAATACACAATTCTAATCCAAACACAACAACATCAAAAAAAGACACCAAAGTTAACGCATACTCAGTAAAAGGATGTAAACCTACACATCTATCAGTGATGAACACCGACTAGTTTGAGGTTCTATTTTCCTTTAAATTTCTAGCATTTTACTGATAAAGATCCGAAACCAAAATTTAAGGTAAAATAATACAGAACCCAAACCAAAATTTGGTGTGCCAACTTGCCCTTTTCTATGATAAAAAAAAAAAAAAAAAAAAAAAAAGAAGATTATTGAGAATTTGTACTACATATGATCGAACAATTGTATGAGGGTTCACATTTTGATGATCCAAAAGAAAAGGAAGATGATAAGGTAGAAATCATATTTAACCTAACAGTCTAATCTAGTTTTAGGTTTCAATTTGAAATTTACAGGGAAGAAAACATACCAAATCAATCGAAAAATTAAGTCATTTACAATCTACATCGGCAGATAAACAAACCACTAAAACAGAATCCAAGCTACACCACTATAATCTAGCGAAAAATCACAAACTAAAAAGTAATAAAAAAAACCTACTCGTTAGAGGTGTGGAACCGATACTGTTTTCGATAATGGCATATCTGGAGACGCCATTAAAGTAGGCCGAAACTGCAAAATTGGAAAAGGAAATTCATCAGAAACCTAATTCAAACATAGGAGTAGTAGACACAGTGCACACCTAACAAATGATTTTTAAAAAAAAATCTGGAAAAATAACATTAAGAAGGGAAAAACCAAAACCACTACACAATATTCTCATTGGATTTGAAATCGTAAAGCTAAGCAGTTTTTGGATGTACGAAACGAATATTAATCACCGGATAGAAAGCGAATGTAAAACGAAATTGGAAGCTAGGGAAAGAAGACTTACATGTTCGATTGAACTGATGATGATTTCGATTCGGATTAGCCATTTTATAGAGAGATCCAATTAATGCAAGGATGAACGTTTTTTTTTTTTTTTTTTGAGTAGCAGGTAAAATTAAATATGGATTGATCATACATACTGTTATGGAATAGAGAATAGATAGGCATCTAGGGTTTATGATACGTTATGAAATCTGGAAGTTAAGAGGAAAATATTATACACAGGAACACGATGAGATATCAATCGGAACCTGAACGAATTCCAACGGAAGGCATCTGTGCATTACATACAATGAAAACCCTTTATATGATTTGCTTTTAAGTTAGAGAATCAATACATATACTGTGGGACCGAGCGACGGGCAACCATTGGATTAACCAAATCCAGTATGTTATTCTAGGAGGAGAGGTCAGATCACAGCCGCTAGTTGGAAAATCCAATGTATCCTGACCGCAGGGTGACACAACAAACACTACTGTTGTGTAAGCATTGACTTGGGATAAACCAAATATTCTAAGATAGAGTATATATTCTCCATGGAATGTATTTAAGTTTTAAATTGGATCAATTATCTCTCACTGATCAAAGAGAATGAATGTTATGTTGTGATTCCAAAGCAGGAATAAATCAGTGAGAATTTGTGAAAAATAGTTAAACCATCATCTATTATGGAACACACACACACACACACAAAAAAAAAAAAAAAAAACTAGAACATCATCTAGATTGGAAAGGAGGGAGTAAGTCATTAAGCATCTGCTAAACTTTTACTGGGACCATTGGTAATACGGTTCGTGGACTGTAAGGCATAATTCACGAAATAGGATACTTCGTTTGGTGAACCGGGTTCGCCAACCCTAATCGGCTCGTGAACTCAGATGGACACAGTTCGTGGATCGGGTTTGCCAACTATTAGCCTTTTTACACCAACATGAAAAATTCCGATCAACGTGATTCGTGAACTATACCTTTCTGAACTTAGGGTTTCGAACTGGTTCGCCAACCTACCCTGAGGCAAAAAAAAAATCCTTTTCTGAATTTATCTCTTTTGATGTTTGAAACATTCCCAAATGATAAAATCATTGCTTGGGTTATTTTCAAATTGATCCACAAATTAATTCTTGAACAATAAATAGTTTGGAACAAATTTTTTTAAGGACCTTTGAACATCCAATGCTTGAGTCATATTTCGAGATGATTAACAAGACAAGCTTTACTCGAAATTTATTCTTTGCAATAAATCTACTAGAAGTCATACGACACAGTCTCATATAAATAGAATGAAGATGCATGTGAGAAATATAATGGTTCAGTCTTCATATACCTTGTCGATGAAGTTCTCTAAATGTCTTCGTCGATCTTCAGTCTTCGAGGGTGATGTCTGATACTCAACTACCGAATTCTAACCTAGTCTGAGACTTGACTTAGTAGACTAGAAATCAAGATACAGTTTTGTTCAACTAACATTGACAACAAGCTTGAGCTAGCAAAGTTCAACCGAGCATTGCTCTAATACATCCGAGGGCCTTGGACTCAACAACAAACATGAATATATTATCTGCCATTTTGAAGTTTACTGAAATCGAGATTTTCCAAAAGACATGCTGCATTACTAGCCGAAACAGGTACAAATTGAAACCAAAACGAAAATAAATTACAGAACTGTAAATTAGAGTAACAGAAATGGAGTATAAAGAGTAGAAAATGATATCAATTACGCATCTAAGCAATTGTTTGTTTCCATCACTTGATTAATAATATGAGTATATTGCAATGATATTATCATATAGCATATCTATTACACAAGAAAATATACTCCATTTGATGCTAGTATATTTCGATTAATTCTCGATAATCAAAATATAAACTCAAATCATTCATTACATTTACCATCAAAAATATATTCATCAAAAATGATAACGAGGAGGAGCTGCCTCCTCGACCCCCATAAACATGGATAAAGACAGTACAAACAAAAATGTACTAATAATTCAACATTAAACGATAAATACAAAAGTTTAAGTGGATCTAAATCATAATTTAAAGGCTTGCGAATCAAAACTACTAACATGTAGCCTAGTAATAAGTTCAATTCATACTCCCATTATCAAGATTCATACCTCCAGAAGTTTAATACCATGTTTTCACACCTTGTAATTCGTCTAAAAACAAATTCCAACCTAAAACCTAGATTTTGTGATTTAACCGTTAATGTCTCCACCACTGAATCGTACCACTAAAACAATCAGATCTATTAAAACTCCATATCACTAACACAATCCCCAATCCAGAATGTATAAACAATTACATGATTCTCGTTTTCTATCGAATTTTTCAAATAAAATAACAAAATATACTGAATTCTTCAATTGTAACATAAATTTATAAATTATGAATATGAACCCCGACCTGACAAAATGAAGGTTAAATTTCGGGAAATAAAGCTTGTTTTGTTTAGTTCTTCACGATATACAAGAAATTATGTTGTTCGGGTAGAATTTGTGTTTGTGGAATCAAGATATTTGGATCTCAGATTAGAATCATACCCAAACAAACCCTTAAAAAATCATCATAAGACGAATATGAAGAAAGAAACATAAATTGAATCAACAACAAGTAAAACAACTTACCAATCCAATAATTCAAACTTGAATTCACAAATCAGCTCAAAAAAAAATCTTCATTGTTTTTTCGAGACAGAAATAAGAGAGAAATGGAAAGCACAGTAAGACACATTATTCTCTAGACATGGGGGCAGCTGTGGAATTAAAAAAAAGTACACAACAAGGCTTACATAGATCACCGATTAAATTATCTCTAATGTGGACCACTCATTAAACGGGTCATCAAAAATGGATTAACCAGTAATTCATGTATTTGTATTTTCCCGTTTCCTTTTATGATCAGGTACCGTTATCTGTCTTGAGGTTATGAAGGTAGGGAAAACGTTAATATGAATCATAGTGTTGGCAAAATTTAAAGCGAAGTATGGGATATCAAACAGGCGCACACTTTTACTATGAATTATGGTGCTCCTGTAATGTTTCGAGCTTAAGCTTTGGATTTCAAGCACTCGAAAGCCTATTTAGCAATTCTCCGAATCATACGCGAATTATATACGAATTTTTCTGAATCCGGATTATATGCGTATCATACACATACGTATGGAACCCCGACTTAGTTTTGCGATCAGTCTGAAACGAAATATACGCGTATTTACGAATAACGAACTATACTTCTTCACATAATAATTCTTCACATCATCACCACATCATTTTTTTCTATCATATTTTAATATTCCAGCATCTATTTTTTTTAGAAAATGCGAATAACGAAGTGTTTTGAACTAATGGTCATGAATATGCTAATGGAGCCCATTAAAATTATTAAATCATAGTAACCAAAAGTAAGATTATATTAAAAATGATATATTTTACAGGTTAATGTATGTCGAGCTTATCTTTCCGAGTTCATACTTTTAAAACGAATTATACATGTACGAATGTCCCAAATTACTCTCGAATCACGAGCCATTGACAGAATCCAAACTGAATAATACTCTACGTTTGCTGTTCCATGCGTTTCTTGAATTCCCAATTCCTATCTAGGCTAGAAAGTTGTACTAGTCGACCAGATGATTCGGTATAGATAGTCAGTTAGGTAGTACTTTGAAACCCGGTTATGGAAAAAGATTATTGTCATGGGAGAAGGTGAGATACATCTAGCTGTTTGATACTGTCTGAGCCAAAATAATTGATTAATCTGGACTCCAAACCCAATACTTAAAAGCCAAAACGTACACCGGAATTTAGATAACGCTCTACACAGTTTAGGTAGGTGAACAAAATCCAGCAATTGTATCCATTTAAGTCCAACAGCTAAACCAATATTTTATGAACCCGACGCTACATCTCAACGTTTCTTGTTCACTTTCAAAATTAAGTTACAAAAGCATCCTATGGATCCTGTACCACAGTAAACCAGTGGTCCCGGAAGAAGAGAAAGGGATCTGATCAAGTAGTTTATACCGTTGGGTCCTATCGAGAACCCCTAAATGGGTGACAAAGAGATTACTTTAGAAATGCTTCAGAATTAAATCTCTTTGTCGGATGGAAACAGTTTGTAAAGGACGAATAAGTAGTAATCAAAGGTGTCACATTTAAATACACTTCATCTTCTTTCACTCATAATCCCTTTTGGTTTTCATAACCAAACGAAAAAGAATGGAGCCTTGTTGACTCCATTATTACTTCTTCCTCTTTGGGGACTTCTTTGTTCATGTTATGGGCCCTAATTTTCCCTCTTTTACTTTTATCTCTATGGAATGGTTGCTTTATAGTATACCACCCCGAAAGAAATAGCTGAATCGCTGCACTGAGGAATATCATTGACGTTGCCATATCCGCCCTATCAAGCCATGATGTATTAGTGTTTCATTTATGATGCAAGTGACAAGTCCAATGCCATTATGCCAACACATTGAGATTTTGTGTCCGGCATAATTAAGTAGATCATGGAGTACGTTATAAAGCAAGGCGCATGCATGGACTGTCACGCGATGTACATAATCAATAATATGTGCGGGGCTTTAGTGTTTCTACTGCAGTTGCCCCTTGAAGCCAGAAGAAACCCGACATTTTAGTTGATTCTTGTGAGACTATGCATCTAAAACTCCATCCACAATTCTTAGTTTATTGGAAAATATATATATGACACGTATAAGATGAGGTAACGACCGCGTGCGCACTTAAAGATTAAGTCAAATATCTAGAAAATATGTGTAATATTTTAATTTCGTAATATGCATATCCTTATATTAATTAGGAATATATTTTCATTTTCTCAACTCTATAAATAGAGTTCAAATGTAATTGTAATCTCATCTCAGAATGTTCTGGTGATCATCAATATAATTCACCCTTATGGGTTTCTCCGTTGACGTAGGTCGAGATGACCGAACCACGTAATATCGTCGTCTCATTTGTCTCTTATTTCATTTTGGTATGTAGATTTATTTACTTTATTATTTTATCATTGATTAATGTTTATATTTTTTGTCAAATCAATGATATCCATGTTAGTTTTGATCTACATATCAAATTCTAACATGGTATCAAAGCAGAAATGCTCTCGAATCAATCGCTTCCGCAATCTGTTTTTATTGACTCTGATAATTTCTTTTTAACTAATCAATATTTGTTATTCTATTGATTTTAGCATTAAGAGTCATCATCAATCCAATCTTTGTTGGTGTAGTTTAAATCGTATCCATCAACAAATCTTTTTATATTGATTTTCATGTCATTGTTGACTTGTTGGTTTCACATATCATCCATTTCGTACCAACAATACTTGTCAATTCGACATCATCAAAAAATGTCCTATTTCATTCTCATAATATCAAGTTTATAATTCACATCAAGATGTTTCATGGCTCAGTTTGTTGTTTTCAGCAACACCTTCCTTCTACCATTTCCGGTAATAAATATTAGTTTTATTGATAAAACAAGAAAGTTTGACCAATATCATTGTTTCCAAAGGCCAATTTATCTAATTTTGGATTTTATCCAAAACATCACCTGGATTAAAGATCCATTCAAATCCGGTATCAGTAAGCAAAAACACTGATATATTTGTATAAATTTCATTTCCAACGCAACATTTGATGGCGTTGTGTGTTGTGTGGCGACTGGTGACTCCGTAACCAAGTTGTTGTCGGCTAAGTCTAGTATCCAAAATTATCCTAAATTTCTGGCCATACCATTACCCATTATTTTTGGTATGATTTTATCTGATCTATTGTCAATATTTACGAGGATAATATATCCTCGTAACTAGCTCACTGCCATTTGGGCAATTGTTTTTTGGTATTCCAAAAATAATTTGGGAATCACAATAAATATATCCTACCATTTTGGGAAAGTTTTTCATTAATTCTATGATATATTCATCTCTCAAAATCGTTTCATATCTTCTCTTTCCGAGAATTTTATCATTTAAGGAACATAAGATCATTTCGGATCTTATTTTCGGTAAGTTTTTTACACGGTTCATGATTATTCTTCTACTATGGACTCGACTTAACATGAAGGGTGGTAAGGTTAGTGGTTGGCCAGCCAATCCTATTGGCCATTCAAGCCAATTCCCAATGCAAAATTTATATATGGTATAAAAAACAATCTTCCATATATATATCACAAAATCAATTCAAAATATTTTCTCTCGTGCTATATAATTTTCTTTCCAAAACTCATTATTTTCTGCATATTCAATCCCAATTAATTTTATTTAATTTTTAAATCTGGAATTTTTGTTTAAAAAAAAAGTAAAAAAAGGAAAAAAAGGTGAATGATTCTTTGTTTTAGTTACTTATGAAAATCAGCGGTCAACCTAAGTGTGGTGGCCCAAAGATCAAATGAAGGAGTAGCTAATCAAAAGTTTCAACAACAAAATTCAACTTCAAGATTCTTTCAAAGAGATTATTCAAGTTGTACACTTCAATTTTCTCCGTGTCCAACTTGAGGGGGAGTATTGGAAAATATATATATGGCACGTATAAGACAAGGTAACGATCGTGTGCGCACGTGAAGATTAAGTCAAATATCTAGAAAATATGTGTAATATTTTAGTTTCGTAATATGCATATCCTTATATTAATTAGGAATATATTTTCATTTTCTCAACTCTATAAATAGAGTTCAAATGTAATTGTAATCTCATCTCAGAATGTTCTGGTGATTTTCAATATAATTCACCCTTATGGGTTTCTCCGTGGACGTAGGTCGAGATGACCGAACCACGTAATATCGTCGTCTCATTTGTCTCTTATTTCATTTTGGTAGGTAGATTTATTTACTTTATTATTTTATCATTAATTAATGTTTATATTTTTTGTCAAATCAATGATATGCATGTTAGTTTTGATCACATATCAAATTCTAACATAGTTCAGGATTAGTTCAACGCAACACAAGGATTTAGCATCAGCATTTCTTGCGCGAGCCTTAATTTCTGGCGGTGAGCTATTGAAATAGTGAAAGAGGGATATATTAAGTATTGAATTCGCCCGAGACACAAAGGACGCAGATGCCATGATTATGATTCCGACAATAAGGATGCCAGATTATCCCCAGTCCCCTTTCCTTGAATGAAAAACTAGAATAAAATCTGCCAATCATATAATACTCACTACTAAAGAAGACACTAAAGTATATCAGAATCAATGATACTGAGTTGTCAAGGAACATACCATCATTTCCTCCACGCATCAGTATATATCTTTCCCAAACAACAGCCTAGATATTTCCACGTGGCGTTTCATGTATTTTGGACCATCTAAACTTTTGGTTTTCAATGCCATCAAGCTTCTATTTATATATACAACTTCATAGACTCTTCTTACATATTGCTCTTCATATCAAATAACCAAGGCAAAAAAATGGAAGAACAGAAGATGAGTCCTGTTCTAGTTCACCTAAAACCGAAGAATTCAACTCTAGATCACCAAGAACACAAGAATCCCACTCTAAACCACCAAGAACAGAAGAATCCCACTCTAAACCACCAAGAACAGAAGAATCCCAGTCTTGATCACCAAGAACAGAAGCACCCTACTGTGGATTACCCAGAAAAGAAGAGTCCCACGCTAGATCACCAAGAACAGAAGAATTCTACTCTTCCTGTCAACGTTGATGATACATTTTCATTCTCGTCCGAAAATGAGTCATTTCAACACCAACAAGATGAACAAGAATCCGATTTTGAATTTGGGTCGATTACACCAGGCTCACCAACAAGTGATTCATGCAAGAATTCTCCAGCTGATTTATTGTTCTTCAACGGCCAACTTCTACCTCATGTTTTCCCGTCATTTTCAAGTACAGATTCTTCAACTCGGACAAGTCGTACCGGCAGCATTAGAAGTAAAGATTCGTTTACATGGACATCTAGAAGCAATAGCAACAACAGTAGAAGCAGTTTCAGTAGTAGTAGCAGTACTACTCAAACTAGTAGTCCAATAAGTCATGCATTAAGCCCCAACCCGACATTGAAGTATTCATTAAGTAGTGGTAATCACATTGATCTTGTCAGTGCCAAATCAAAGCCCATTGTTGGAGCCAATAAGAACTCCACCACCAAGAAGCCAGTCCGACTACAACCTTATTCCACTATGCCAAAATCAAAGTGGCAATTTATAAAACCGGCACCAGTTTTAACAGCTACAACTGATATTTGTCGAAATAAGAAAATTGAGACAGTGGCCGTTCATCAAAAGCCGAAAATAAAGAAGCAAATAAAGACAAAGAAGAAAAAAAGTAGATCAGTACGATCATGGTTTGGGTGGAGAATTTTCAGGTCAATTGTATGGGCTTGTCGAGCATGCCATGCCCTTGAGCCATAAAAAGATTTAGGGGGTTAATCCATTTAATGGCCATAAATATGCTTAATTTGGTGTGTATGTGTGGTTTGTTGGTCGTATATATGTAGCAAATGTCAGATATTCAGAACTATTAATTAAGTGTTATACCTTTACTGGATTAATTAATTACAATTAGGTTATTGGAAGTATTTTCTATTTCCATTTTTCTTTCCGAACTTTTTTGAGGAAAGAAAATGCATTGAAATTTGTTTTTTTTTTATAAGAAAATTTAACTAATATTTAAAATGTTATTACAAGGAACGGAAATGCATTGAAATTTGTTGGACTACAGAGTTAATAGCAATCCTTTACCGAAAAAGAAAATTACGATGAGGAGTTGTATGTCCCAATGCATCTGCTGCCTCTGATATGTTATCCCATTGGTAAAGGTAAAATTAAAGGAAGTCCCGGCCCAGTTTGTTCTTCTTTTTTTCTCATAAAATATAGAGCAATACAATTAAAATATAGTTCGTAATATAATTTAAGGTACTAATAAAGAATAATTCGTGAAGAGAAACAACGAATTACCAATAAGAGTATCAAAGGCATCCGAAGATTGGGAGAATGGCTTTAAGATTATAATCCAGCCATTTTGATCGAATTTCTTCTAGAAAAAAAGGTTTTCTCATAAAAAAGAGAGTAATAATATGCCCAAGCCTTGAATCTTGATCATCACAATTGAACTTCCACCATAATCTTCATTAAATTTATAAAGAAACGTCATGAAAGCGCATAGAGAACCTCCATATAAAGAAGACGACACAAACAAAGTGGGCAAAACACCCATAAAAACACCATGGAAATCTCCTAAAAACAATGGAGATTGAAGCAAAAACTTAAATTAACCTAACCTAAACTACAAGCTACCTAAGAAAACAAGAAAAAAGGAAGAAATCTGCTCAGATCTGGCCCTAAATGGACCATATCTGAGTAGTAAGGGTTAATGGTGGCGAATGTTTTTTTAGGTTTTGGAGAAGGAGCTATAGTGGAGAGAGTGAAAACTGTTTAGGGTATCTATGCTCCTGGCTCACCCTGCCGGTTAAGTTTTATTTGCTTCTCTACTGGATCAGTACAATCCTTTGAACCCTAATTTGGGCATATGCAAAACTTTTGGGGCATACATAGTGATGACCTAACAAGTGTGAGGTGATAAGGGGTGGTTAAATTATTTAGATACCTTTGATTAATTAACTAATTCTGTAAAAAAAAAATCAAACGCTAAAAAGAAAAAAAATCTTCCCAAGTCTTATTTTCTTATAGTCAAGAGTAATTCCTACAAACTCAAGTCTTATTTTCTTATACGCGATCGATAGATTAATTTTAAATAAATAAAAAAGGATTTTACGGCAGTTACAGAGTAAAGTTCGGCTGACAATTCAAACAAATTATTAGTTGAACTTCTCATTGTTCTTCGTTCTGGAAGTGCTGAGCTGTTCGTTGACAATTAAACACGAAAATGTTAGCTGAACTCCAATTTATAATGAATAATACTAAATTTGGTTGTCCTATATTTTGCTCGAATCTGCCGAACCTATGTATGTTTCACAAAGCCTAGGTACGGCTGACAACTTATAAGCCGAACCTCTGAGTATTCTTCATATACGAAAAACATCCAAGGTTTGGCTAACAAGTTATAGCCGAACATAGGTACGTTTTAAAAAAAACTTAGGTTCAGTTGATAACTTGCCAGTCGAAATTAGGTTTTGTAAAAAAAAATTTTTTTTTTTAAATAACTGCAGTTGTCATTATAAAAAATTGGTAGAAAGGAGCTATGTACTGTTACTATTTCATGACCTCTTTTTGTCCTATTCAGTATGCTACAAAAGTGTTGGGTACGCCCTAAATTACGATTCAATCCTTGTTCACACATATAGATCTTATCATGCTTCAAAAAAAAATTATATAGATTTTTTTTTGAAGTATGTTATTATTAAACTACTTCGAAGCTATTATATTGGGATATGTGATATCCAAATAGTTATCATTTACACTTGAATCAATATGACATGAATCTTTAATAGCATGACAAAGGGGAAGACTATAAGCAGCAGATCCCCGATCAACATTGCAAAGGTGGTAGCTGCTGAAATCGGTGAGATGGATACATGATAGGTTGTCGAGGGTCCGTAGGCTTCGAATGCTTTCCACATAAAAAAACAGTATATTTGATAGGCACATCAGTTCCCAAAGGAACATGAATGCTGGTGGTGGATTCCATTGCACTTGATTCGATGTGTTAGTCAGGTACTTGAGTCCAGCCAGGCTGTTGAGGTGTGTTGCCTGGCTGTTACCTGTGCATCTCCTTTTTGCCCTGTTTGATCTATTGTGATTTCTTTGACATGATTTTTTTGGGTGTATAAATACCATTATGATCCCAGTGGACCCAGTTATGTTACGAATCTTCTGCAATAGGTTGGGGAAAACTTGTGCGCTTTTGTGAGAACGTGCAATAGCCAGTACTGGTATGAAATATCTATAATGAGCTAGCTTGGTGATGCAATCAAAGCAACTTATACAAATAAATATTACAAACTAGTGTCGTCTAACTCTTAACGACGACGACGAAAAAAAAAAAAAAAAAAAAAAAAAAAAATTTAAAAAAAAAGGTTTCAAAAAAAAATTAACAACAACAAAAAAAAAAAAAAAAAAAAAAAAAAACTGATGTCGAAAGAATCAGGTTACAAATAAAGGTTAATCCTGAAATAAACCTACATATTTAGTACACTTAAACCTAAACAATCACTATTAAATTCTATTTATATGAGAAACAAAACCTACGGATAGAAATAGGAAGCAGGTAATTAAAAGCAAGAACTTCTCGATGAGAGGTGGTATTCCACCGACCTGTAAAGTACACACATAGAATTGCCGCATGATGTTGTCATATCAAAAATAAAAAAATTACACTTGAGATTCTTGGATCCCCTTGTCCTGGTGAAATTCCTGTGAGTTAATTGTTTACTGCTTGTTGTGAACAATCTCTTGGTGAAGCACTTGTTCTTGAAGATTGAAGCTATAAGCGTGAAGAAATAAGGGTGGGGGTTATTGATTCTAAATAATCTTCATGATGTTTCGTTGAAACATGTGAGAGTCCCCAATATTCAAAGTTGAAAAGACAAGGGTACCCAAATACACCACAATCTTTTAAATATCAACCTATAGGTCCTTTACCAAGTGTGATCGTCTATGGACAAAGTCGGGACAATACGACAATTACGGTATACACTTTGTGTGATCGTCTATGGATACGAGATCAAGACAATACAACAACAAAGTGTTCACTTGATAATAGGTTCAGTATTAAACCAAAACATTATAGGATCAATATCAAGTGATTAGGATTAACGCACAAGTGTATTTACTTTATTATAATATAAAACAATTATAATGCGGAAGTAAAGTAAATAACACAACACAAGATTTTGTTAACGAGGAAACCGCAAATGCAGAAAAACTCCAGGACCTAGTCCAGTTATGAATACTCTCAGAATTAAGCCGATATACAAAATCTAATAACAACTTCGTATAGTTGAAACCAAGTAAACTACCCTTAGCTACTTAGTTTCCTCAGTATCCTTGCGCTTTTGACTTCTAGAGTCACGCACGTGAATAACTACTCCTTTTGATCGTATTCCAAACAGCAAAGGAATGAATCTGTTTGGTAACCACTCTAATCAATCTTTGTAAAATATATGTTGAGTTGTTGATAAAGGCTCTTCCATTTAAACTAATAAACTCCTTTGTCTGGTTAGATCAATCTAAAACTTGATTACCGAAATAACTAATTTCTAGATTCGCAATCAATCAATATAGAACTCAAAGAGTAATAATAAAGCGATGCTGATCTTACACAACCAGACAATCAAGTCTATCAAAGATAAACACGATTCTATTTGGATCCCATATGATCAAGGTTTGTGCACTAAATTCACAAGATACATAAACTAATAAGAAAATCTTCTTCGTCTTCAAATCTTCAATTGCCTTCTCAATAAACTGCACAACACAACTTGAAACTTCTTGTGATCAATCATACACAGAACAGAGTCTTTTAACAATGGATTATCACAAGATGTCTTTAGATCTGAAAATGGTTTTAAAGATCCCGTCGATACTTTGATATAGTTTGAGTGACCCTTAAGTCAGAAGAGAAGGCTCTCAAGAATAATCAAACTAGGTGCAATCAAAGTTTCAACAACCGTTAGTCAATCGAATCAATAATCGAAAACTAAAATAACAATGCAATTATATAGTTTCCCACCAACGGTACTCGTAGTGCTTCTTGACCCCACATAAGTCATTCAACGAACGGTCGTAAGAGATTTCGCCTAATTAGGGTACTTTCCTCTCCGGATATACTGCTCCACCAGAAACAACACGAATAAAGTTTGCCTGGATCTTAGGATAGATTGTAAGAAATGCAAACTCAAGTATTTATAGACCAAGGTTGTTCGGACAACAAGGAAATTCCATAACCGAAAATATTCTCATGATATTCATTAAAGTACCTAATTTCGGTTTTCCTATTTCCAATAAATGTTAACCAATATTTTCAAAAAATCTCTTAGAAAATTTCTATTATTAGTGTAGCACATTAACTAATAATATTTTCCAGAGGATATGCTTTAATTGCTGGTAATTAAAACATATATTATGAAAATCATAATTAAATGATTTTCAATATTTCATTTCGGGATCACCTTGAGTATCAAAGAATATCTTTGAACAATTAATGATAAGAGTTATGTACATGTTCAAATGATATCGACATCTAGAAGTTTCTCTCGGTAAACCCTAATTCCAAGATCACACAAAACATAAAGAGATATGTGAATATTGGAAACTCGGTTTTGCTCATTGGGATCGGTTATACCATGACTCACAATTTAAGTTGTGACCGGTTATAGCATGCTTCCCAAATTAGGTTGTGACCGCTTACACCATGGTTCCCAAAGTAGCTTGTGATCGGTTTCACCTTACTTCCAAAATTAGCTTGTGATCGATTGTACCTTGCTTCCCAAAGTAGCTTGTGACCGATTACAACTAACTTCTTAATGTAGCTTGTGATCGGTTACACCTTGCTTCACAAAGTAGCTTGTGACCGATTACACCTTGCTTTCCGAATTAACTTGTGACCGGTTGCACCTTGCTACACACGATAGGCTATGACTGGTTATACCTGAATTCTCAACATAAGTTAAGATAGGTTCTACCTTGTTAACTTATATTGGTCATCCAAAAGATATTAAATAAAGAATCAAACCAATCATGATTTCTCTTTCGATTATGAAACAAGTTCATACATCTACTTCCTTAAACCAATATAATAATACATAGTTTTCTGGGATGAAATCACACCTATATCTTACACATAATCAAGTACCTAAATATAAAGATTATGTTGATGTCGTATTTACGAAGTTCCAAAATATAAGCGTTTATACTTCGTAATTCAATAAATCTCTTGACACTTTGATCATAATGATATGACCAAGTCTAACCACTAGAGTACTATATATATATACAGCTTCGCATGTTATGTTTTCAATATAATACGACTTAAAAGATACGTTAGGAATGGAAACAAGTCAAGTCAGTATTACTAACCTCAAGTGGAAGGATGATGTCTTCGTTGCAGTCGTTACTTCTTCTCATTCTTCAGGTCTTCAGAGAGTAATACTTGTACGTCTCAACATTCCTAGACTTTCTACTCTAACCTAAACGAAGTTGACTCTAGTAATTAATCAAGCGACTCTAGATGAGTTTTGATACTAAAATATGACAACCAAACTTTACATACCAACGCTTGATGGGTTCAACCGAGCTATGCTCTAATAAAAGTTTTCGTAAAACATAATCTTGGTCGCTTGGATTATGGTAAGAATTATCCATTAAAAGTAATCATCTAAACTGACCCATTCCCTAAATGGTTGCCATAAATATGTTATATCGATGTTCAATGATTTAAGCAGCCCTCATAGTTACTCATATAAATACTCATGGTAAAGATTTAAGCAACTTTTCACAAAGCCTCATTCGGATTGACGGGTATGTCCCAACTCATCATAAGGACTAAGAACATGGAATAGCTAAAAACACTTTCCATAAACCGATGCAAACCAACTTACAGGTTCTAAATCTAAGCAAGATAGGATGAATTTCATACAGATAATTGAAAAACCATCGTATCCATTAACTTAAACAAGGCACAAAATACAGGAAAAAAGATGCCCTTCAAAACATAAGTTCATTTCAAAATTTAAGTGGGTTAACAGGAAGAAAAAATAACATGCAGAAACCATGCCATAGAGAAACCAAAAAAGCAAACCAGGAAAACTAAAAACATACACAAAAACAAACTAAAGGGGATGAAAAACTATGGATCTGAGGAAACGAGGGGTTGAATAAGAAAAAGATTGCCCATGGAACAGATACACGGGTACAGATAAAATATTTCAGCATATAGATGGGGTAAGATTCTAATTTGAATTTGAATTAGGATCAGGATGAGTGTGATTAGATGAATATGAGTAATCAGATAATTGACAAAACCAAGTCATAAAGGATGGTGAAAAAGCGGGGTCTAACAACCACACCCAATATTTTTGCTTAGCAATCTGTATGGACTAACTCCAATATACTTTCAAGAGAATCAACTAGACAGTCAGACTCAATCTTAAGAAAAGTATATCAAAGAGTTGTATCTCAATTTCTCAATTCAATCCGCAATCAAACAAATAGGAATTTGCGAGCCCGATTAAATTTTAGAAATAACTTGAACGGTACAAAAGACCAATGCTCAAGTGTCAATCAATTTATATCAACAACCAAAGGTTGGATTATCTAATTGATTGATCTTACGCACAACCTTTGATATTCCTATTATATAGACAAATATAATGCGGAAAAGAAATAACACAGACACCAGAAATTTTGTTAACGAGGAAACTGCAAATGCAGAAAAACCTCGGGACCTAGCCCAGATTTTAACACCATATTATATTAATCCGCTACATACACTAACCTACTCCAAGTTAACTTCGGACTGGAATGTAGTTGATCCCTAACCAATCTCACGCTGATCAAGGTACAACCGCGTTCCTTACGCCTCTAGAACCATGCCGGATTCTGCGCACCTGATTCCCTTAGCTGATCTCACCCACAACTAAGAGTTGCTACGACCCAAATTCGAAGACTTGATAAACCAATCTGTCTTAAACAGAAAAGTCTATTGTATAGATAAATATGTCTCCCACAGATAAACCTATGAGTTTTGTTCCGCCTTTTGATAAATCAAAGTGAATAGGAACCAATTGATATACCGGACTTATATTCCCGAAGAATAGCCTAGAAATATCAATCACCTCACAATAATCTTAATCGTATGATAACGAAACAAGATATTGTGGAATCACAAACGATGAGACGAAGATGTTTGTGACTACTTTTTATCCTGCCTATCGGAGATTAAATCTCGAGAAAATCTTAGAGAAGATAGTACTCAATCATGATATAAAAAAGCAAGATCAGAACACGCAACTATAGAGAAAATAATTGGGTCTGGCTTCAGAATCCCAATGAAGTCTTCAAGTCGTTAACCTACAGGGTTTCGTCAAAACCTAAGGTTAAAGGAGAATTGACTCTAGTCGCAACTAGTATCACACATGAGGTGTGGGGATTAGGTTTCCCAGTTGCTAGAGTTCTCCTTTATATAGTTTTCAAATCAGGGTTTGATAATTTTGAAACAAAACAATCAATATTCACCGTTAGATGAAACCTGATCTAAGAGCCAAGATAAGTTTGCTTGAAACCAAAGCAATATCTCTCCATCGTTAGATGGTCTTAGCTTGTTACACACAAATGAAATGTACCTTCATTTAGATATGAGTAACCGTACCTAAACGTGTACACCTTGTTGGCTCAACAATAGTTAACCGAAGTTAGCCATATGAACACTTTCTTATCAACCTTATTCATCTTATCAACAACTAGTTCAAATGACTCAGATGAAACTAGTTATAGAGTTGTTCAATTGTTTATATTCTCATAGAAGTATACAAGACACAATTGAAGCAAAATTGATTTTGATTCACTCGAATCAAGTAATTAAAATATAGCCACGATTTGTAAAAGGTTGCATTCCTTATTATATAAATGTATTAGTGCATGAACAAACCGATTCTAGAACTTAACCCACTCAAGTATGCAAACGGGTACGCATACTTAAGTAGTCGGACTTGGACTGTGTCCGACAGTATGCGAACGTGTACGCATGCTATCACACATCCAAAACAACAGTTGAATTAGTACGTGTACGGGTATGCATACAAAAGTTCCCGTACTTCAACTGAGTTCGCCAGTGCTCGTACGGGTACGCATACCAAGGCTCCCGAACTTTCCCTGACCTTCCTAGTACGCATACGGGTATGCATACTATACCGGTCTTGGATCAACATATATGCAAGTACGCATACTATGTCTATAATCCAATTATGGTTCAGTGTTTTAAATTTTATTTCAATCATTGAAACATTCTTAGAGGATGACAATAGTTGTTTTCACTAACTATTAGCATCAAAGCAATTTTCAAGTTATTGAAATAATCAATACGAAACACTCCGAGTCTACATCAAATGACTATATCACACAAATCATGTAAGATGTTACTTGGCGATTTTCACATGATCATCTTTTGACTTGCGTCAAGAATATAAGATGAACTTGGTTGAAGCAAAATCTTACCAACACATATTTCGAGAAATATGTAAGCGAGTTAAACTCAGTTCGAAATATCAAATGTGTATAATCGAATATTATATAGTAAAACGACTTTTGTTTCAAGAAGGAGTTAGAGTAGAAATAGACTTTCTGAGTGATAGATGAGTTTCACTCTCCACATACCTTTTGTCGATGAAGTTCCACAAGCTGTCCTTAGTAGTTTTTCGTCTTCAATTGATGAACGTCGTGAAGTCTAAATCTCAACTACACAATCTATCCTAGTCCGAGACATTACTATAAGTAGACTAGAAATCAAGACTTATAGTTCGACCGAGCAGTGCTCTAACAATCTCCCTCTTTGTCAATTTTAGTGAAAAAACTATCAATACATATGGATTACAAAATAAATAAACTTTGTAGCTTCTCATCCAAATGCTTGATCTCCTTGGTTCTTCAACATTACTTGAAATCTTCGTCACTTCCAAGTACTCCGGTGATTCTGAACGTGTTCAACTCAGCATCATAGTTGTTGAAGATCCGTATCTACAACAATGAGAAAACAGTTGCTCTCAATCATTGTTATACAGTGTCATGTATTATTACACATCATCAAAGTTCAATTGTATCACAACTTTGACAACAATACTATGGTGATATGTATCACTCCCCCTTAGTCAATACTTCATCTCACATGAAAACCACTCCCCCTTACATAATGATCCGTAAACCATATGTATTTGTAGTGTGAACTACACATTAATTCTCCCCCTTTTTGTCAATATAAATTGGCAAAGGTACGAAAACTAGTGGGATCCTAATGAAATTTTCATAGAGATACTTCATGACCAAAAGAGAACATATCAACTTTGTTTCGATGATTTCACATAGCCGAAACTAGTGTATTCATCAAGGAGTTTATAAAGATACAAGAAAAATCCTACAATATTCCACAGCCGCACTCCCCACAAAGATTTGGCAATTAAGCACAAGTTCAAAAAGAACTCTCCCCCATAAAATGTCATTCCCGAAAAAACAACAAGAGCGACCTTACTTTCACAAGAAAAGAAGGATTTCTTTGGATTTTAACAAATCACGTGAAACATGAATTCGTAATCCAAAGTACTCAATTAAATTAACCATAAGAGAACCCATGATTAATTTAATCGGAAATGCTCAACATAAGAGAACTTACGGAGCCACACAGTATATTCATAAGAATGTGGATCAGGGAAAGACCAATACTACGGAATATTCAAAGATTCATTCTATTTTTCATCAATATTTGCATAGAGACATATAATAGACTTAATCTTTGTAGACAAAAGTTCATCCTATCTTCCATCAATATTTGCATAATGACGTAATAGGATTAACTTTTGTTGTCAAAAGTTCATTATATATTTTATCAATAAAGACATATGATAGACTTAACTTTTGAGCAAGTATGGGACAATCATAGTTCACGGACGCAAACACACGTATCCCATAACAAGTTGCAATATATAAAACCATAAAGATTAATACTGCAAAATCATCTTCCAAATAAACTTTAGAATTTAAATAAATAAATCTAAAAACATTGCAAGATGAAAATCGTTGGAAATAGCTATGTGTACTCACAATAATTGCTATTCCAGACCCTAGTTATCCTTCTTAAAACACAAGAATAAATTCTCATAAGAAGTTTCCTAGACAAAATAACTCCTATGAAGAACACAACTGTGAGTCATCAGATATGACCAGCAACCAGAGATCGAACATAAACAAGTTCATCGGTTGCTTTCTTCAGAAATTTAAGATTTTTTGTTGCAATTTTAAGTTGTTCACGTACTACCTCAAAATCTCGAAGAAGATTTCCTGCCAGTTGAGATGACATCTGAACTGGAAGTGATTTTTCATGATCAACAGCATGATATCAATCAATGAAAATAGGGTTCTCGTGAAACTCAATAACCTTGCCCTGTTCAACTTTGTTTTCCGTTTTGCATCCATCCATTGTGTGCGCCAAAGAGTCAGAGAACTTTCAACGTTACGGAATGTGTATGTATCAAGGGAAGAAAACCATGATACATATATATGAGTGTATCATAGGAAAACCCTAGGCGTACTCATTTACGTTCGGTACAGGTTGGGTGCACGTACGCTCATGGTTGAGAACCAGGTTCGAAACCAAGAGGGTGATAGAGCATAATTTAGAAGAAGTTTTGATAAAACAATCAAAGACAAATTCTAAACATATTGACATATGATCTTAGCTCAAAAGAGCATAAGATAATTGTTGATGAACATCAACCCACTCGTCAATGAGTAGAAAATAGAAGTTTTTCAAGGTAAGCAACAAAGAGTCTATTCTCAGGAATTATTGATCAAAAATATTACACTATGTAATAATATACTAGAGCATGGCTCAACAGTAAGATGATCAAGAATAATAACAATAATAATACAACAAAGACCACTTTCTCAAGACAAAAGAACTTCTTGAGAATTATGAGCATCCTCACACAGCTTCAAAGAGGATGCTATTTTGGGCAGTCAAGTTGTATTTTGATGAGCACATTGCTCATCAATGATGTTGACATTTTCCATTTTACTTTCTTGAAGATCTTCAGAAGAAACGAAAGGGTTAGTCAAAAGAGAATTATCAAGAGGAGGGCACGAGATACCTGAAAATGCCGCCTTCCTTGCCTTCTTAATGTTGCGTTTGAGTCTATTTATACTTGTCTTGAGCTCCGAAACACGATTATTGATGTGGATGTGATCAGGAGTAGACAATTTAGATTCAGGACTTTCTTCTGTGAGAGGCAAGGAGTATGAACTCTTCTTCTTCATTCGATGACTTTTTCTTTTTACAGAGTGATTTGAAGAGTCAGTCGTCCCTATGACATTCTTCCTTTTAAAATTGTAAAAAGGTATTGAGTCATATTTACAATCAAGAATTGGCTCATCACATCATTTTTTTTTATTGCAGACAAGACCTTTTTCTCCAGCAAAATGAGAGGCAGGTTTGATTACTTCTTTAGACATCCATACGAGAATGTTATAAAGTTTTTCATTCCGCAGTCGAAAACGACATCTCCTTTCAAGGTGACCTTTGTTCCCGCAATAATAATAGTTGTAGGGAATGTTTTTGACTGTTCTCATATGAGCTGTTTTCGAAGGTGGGCGGTCTTTGTTCATAGGAACGTCAGCTGCTGAAGGAGTTTTTTCACTTGGAAACTTGTCATTAGCATGGACAAAATTTATCTTACTAGTACTTGGAGCGTCTATTCCTTTATAGCCCAGACTACGTGTATCACGATGTTCTTTACATGCTCCCAGCATAGTAGATAGTTTTGTATAGCTAGTACTGAATCTTTTCAGATTCTCTTCCAGTGATTTGACTTTATCAAGAGCAGTAGCAAGATCAGCCTCCAATTGTTTTTGTCTGGCGAGAAGGCTGACTTCTCTGTCATTAAAACTTTTTTGTTGAGAGTCATATTTTGCTTCAGATTCTGCAAGTCTTTCTTTCAACACAAAGAGATTTTAACGAAGATTATCGCATTCAGAATTCTTTGAACGCACATCTTCTTCACGATCTTTAAGAATAGATTGTAAAAGTTTGTAACCGTAATCATATCCCCTAAAGAGTTTTCTCAATTTTCTGTTTTATTGACAGAGAGGAATCAGATATTCAGCCAAGCAAGCTGTAGACTTCTTTTTCTTTAAGAGATGATCAAAAAGCTTGATATACTGTGAGACTTCCCATCAAGATCTTGTCCTTCTTCAGAGTCACTTTTATCTGAAAGTTCATCCAACTATTAATCTAGGCATTTTTCCTAGTCGAACACAGTTTCAGTCAAAGGAGAAGATAAGAGAGATTTCTCAGGTGACTCAAGACTTTTAACCAAATCAGAGAGCTTCTGAACTGGTGTTGCGCTGTCAGAGATAACACTACTGTCCATAGAGTCAGATCGCTACAAATACAGACTTATGAGGTCTTAAACGTGTTTGTCTGCTCTGATACCAATTGAAAAAGCGGGGGTCTAACAACCACACCCAATATTTTTCTTAGAAATTTGTATGGACTAACTCCAATATACTTTCAAGAGAATCAACTAGACAGTCAGACTCAATCTAAAGAAAAGTATATCAAAGAGTTGTATCTCAATTTCTCAATTCAATCCGCAATCAAACAAATAGGAATTTGCGAGCCCGATTAAATTTTAGAAATAACTTGAACGGTACCAAAGACCAATGTTCAAGTGTCAATTATATCAACAACCAAAGGTTGGATTATCTAATTGATTGATCTTATGCACAACCTGTGATATTTCTATTATATAAACAAATATAATGCGGAAAAGAAATAACACAGACACCAGAAATTTTGTTAACGAGGAAACCGCAAATCCAGAAAAACCCTGAGACCTAGTCAAGATTTGAACACCATAATGTATTAAGCCGCTACAAACACTAGCCTACTCCAAGTTAACTTCGGACTAGAATGTAGTTGAGCCCTAACCAATCTCACACTAATCAAGGTACAGCCGCATTCCTTACGCCTCTAGAACCATGCAGGATTCTGCGCACTTGATTCCCTTAGCTAATTTCACCCACAACTAAGATTTGCTACGACCCAAAGTCGAAGACTTGATAAACCAATCTGTCTCACACAGAAAAGTCTATTGTATAGATAAATCTGTATCCCACAGATAAACCTATGAGTTTTGTTCCGTCTTTTGATAAATCAAGGTGAATAGGAACCAATTGATATTCCGGACTTATATTCCCGAAGAACAGCCTAGAAATATCAATCACCTCACAATAATCTTAATCGTATGATAACGAAACAAGATATTGTGGAATCACAAACGATGAGACGAAGATGTTTGTGACTACTTTTTATCTTGCCTATCGGAGATTCAATCTCGAGCAAATCTTAGAGAAGATAATACTCAATCACAATAGAAAACAGCAATATCAGAACACGCAACTACATAGAAAATAGTTGGGTCTGACTTCATAATCCCAATGAAGTCTTCAAGTCGTTAACCTACAGGGTTTCGTGAAAAACCTAAGGTTAAAGGAGAATCGACTCTAGTCGTAACTAGTATCACACAGGAGGTGTGGGGATTAGGTTTCCCAGTTGCTAGAGTTCTCCTTCATATAGTTTTCAAATCAGGGTTTGATAACTTTGAAACAAAGCAATCAATATTCACCGTTAGATGAAACCTGATCTAAGAGCCAAGATAAGTTTGCTTGAAACCAAAGCAATATCTCTCCAGCGTTAGATGGTCTTAGCTTGTTACACACAAATGAAACGTACCTTCATTTAGATATGAGTAACCGTACCTAAACGTGTACACCTTGTTGGCTCAACAATAGTTAACCGAAGTTAGCCATATGAACACTTTCTTATCAACCTTATTTATCTTATCAACAACTAGTTCAAATGACTCAGATGAAACTAGTTATAGAGTTGTTCAATTGTTTATATTCTCATAGAAGTATACAAGACACAATTGAAGCAAAATCGATTTTGATTCACTCGAATCAAGTCATGAACATTATAGCCAAGTGTTTGCAAAAGATTGCATTCCTTATTATATAAATGTATTAGTTCATGAACAAACCGATTCTAGAACTTAACCCACTCAAGTATGCAAACGGGTACGCATACTTAAGTAGCCGGACTTGGACTGTGTCTGACAGTATGCGAACGGGTACGCATACTATCACACATCCAAAACAACAGTTGAATTAATACTCATATGGGTATGCATACAAAAGTTCCAGGACTTCAACTGAGTTCGCCAGTACTCGTACGGGTACGCATACCAAGGCTCTCGGACTTTACCTGACCTTACCAGTATGCATACGGGTATGCATACTATACCGGTCTTGGATCAACATATATGCAAGTACGCATACTATGTCTATAATCCAATTATGGTTTAGTATTCTAAACTCTATTTCTATCATTGAAACATTCTTAGAGGATGACAATAGTTGTTTTCACTAACTATTAGCATCAAAGCGATTTTCAAGTTATTGAAATAATCAATACGAAACATTCTGAGTCTACATCAAATGACTGTATCACACAAATCCTGTAAGATGTTACTTGGCGATTTTCACATGATCATCTTTTGACTTGCGTCAAGAATATAAGATGAACTTGGTTGAAGCAAAAGCTTACCAAGGCACAGAGGAAGCTATTTATGAATGAATAATTGGTAACTATTCTATTTTTCTCTAATTTGTATTTTATAATTCACTCAATCACTACTTTGTAGAATTTTAATTGTTTGCATAATTTTTCCTAATTAGTTGTGATTCAATTAGATAGGTTATATTTTGGTTAGATAAGGGATACAATTAATGTTTGAGAATATGCTTGATCATTTGTGAATTAAGAAAAAGAGATTTTAAAAATAATTAGAGTTTTGGAATTTTTACCATCATTCATCCATGTGTAATAGTGGAATCTAGTGTCTTGGTTATTTTCAATCTTGAAATCAAATTTGGAATTAAATTTTCTCTATTTTTAGTTTAAATAAGTCTAAAATCAATTGCTTTCACAAGTCTTACGAACCTATTACTACCACTATTCAAAATTTGATCAGTAAGCGAGTTAAACTCATCTCGAAATATCAAATGTGTATAATCGAATACTATATAGTAATACGACTTTTTTTCTCAAGAAGGAGATAGAGTAGAAATAGACTTTCTGAGTGATAGATGAGTTTCACTCTCCACATACCTTTTGTCGATGAAGTTCCACAAGCTTTCCTTAGTAGTTCTTCGTCTTCAATTGATGAACGCCGTGAAGTCTAAATCTCAACTACACAATCTATCCTAGTCCGAGACATTACTATAAGTAGACTAGAAATCAAGACTTATAGTTTGATCACTACACTTGACAAACATGCTTGAGATAGCAACGCTTGCGAGTTCAACCGAACAATGCTCTAACAGATGGAACAAAAAAATAACGACAGCCTTAGATAATCTCATGGAAGATGTGCTTAGTAGTGAAATCAATAATTCAACGAAAGGTTACATGTTGACTAGGATAGACAAATCTATGAATAGAACGAAGAAAGCAAGGGCAGAAAATTCTTCTGCGAAGAACAACACTGAAAGAAGAAAAAAAAAACCATTGAAGATTATAGACACAACATCACAGCAAAAACCTTGATTATAATACTAAACTCGTGAATTTGGATGGAGATCACAACAGAACTGCAATCAAAACATAGTTGTACTTGTATGACCAGTGGAAAGCGAAAGATTAGCCTAGGAATTGAAGGTTTTCCATGAAAGAATTATAGATCTGGTTTTTCAAAATGGGAGAACCCCCAAGTTAACGGGTTCAGGCGTGAGAGCTTTTTTTTTTAGAGAGAGAGGGGTTTTTTTCCAAAGAAAAATAAATAAAAAACATATAGATCTTATGTTTTTTATGCCCCAAGGGCGTCATACAAAAAAAATAAAAAAAATAAAGATCTTATCCGCAGTTCCTGAGCCTACTTGATGGTTCCAAAGCTCTTTTTGCTTCTGCTTCCATTTAGTTTGCTTGTCCTATCACCCTGCAATGGCCCAAAAAATTCTTAAAACAAGTCCCACTTACTCCTCTAATATTCAGTAAGGATGAGCAAAAAACATCCAAGTCTGCAAACTTTTCCAGACCCAATCCGTATTTTACGGATGGACATGAGATTCATCACTCGGAAGATTGGACGTGGATGGATTCTTGAACCCGCAGTTTTCACGAATTAGGCACGGGTAAACTTTTCAAACCCGTAATTTTTACCGATTGGACGTGGGTAGAACATCACCCATCCTTGGGACACCCGACCCTAAGGGTAATGTTTATACTACACACACATATACACACATCACCCATTTCATACGACTATGTTCGTTTTTCTACAACTCTCATAGACACTTCTAAGACAACTTTATTCACTAAATTATTTTGTGTTTGTGGATTATTGATTAATCTTGAGTGTTATTTAATACAGATATGTGCTACGTAAGTTCGAAGGATACTTAGC
This sequence comes from Papaver atlanticum, assembly GCA_023531105.1. Taxonomy (NCBI): domain Eukaryota; kingdom Viridiplantae; phylum Streptophyta; class Magnoliopsida; order Ranunculales; family Papaveraceae; genus Papaver; species Papaver atlanticum. The sequence goes on along the minus strand of JAJJMB010015449.1, from coordinate 1,218,338 downwards.
CGGTATGAACCATCATTGTGCAAGGTTCTTGAACCTTTAACCATAATGTATATTATTTTGTGTAATTTCAAGGAAGACATCTCACATGCTTACATGAATTCCTAATAATTTTATCTAAACTGACAAGGTGTTTGCTTGAATTCCAAGCAACCTTAACTTGAATTAAAAGCTATATGCATCCTTGAAAATTTATAAATACAGAGACTCTTGCAATAACATTTCTTAATCTCTAACACTCTTGTATCCTAGATGCTATGCTAGAGTCGTCATTTATAACGTAGGTTCTTCATCGAACTGTTTTTTAGGTTATGACTTTGGACACTTCTCTTAAGGATTTGTGAAGCCCGGTCTGACTATCTTTTACCTGATAGTTATTGAATTCATATCTTGTTCTTATTGATCTTTAATACTTTCGTAACCTTGGATCAGGAACGAGAGAGATGAAAATCACAAATATTAGAGCAACGCTCGATCGAACTCGCAAGCGTTTCTATCTCAAGCTTGTTGTCAAGTTTAGTTTCCAAAACTATAAGTCTTGATATTCTTGTCTACTTATAGCTAAGTCTCGGATTAGGATAGAAAGTGTAGTTGAGCATTAGACTTCACGGCGTTCATCGATTGAAGACGAAGAACTACTAAGGAGAGCTTGTGGAACTTCATCAATAAAAGGTATGTGGAGACTTGAACTCATCTATCACTCAAAAGTCTATCTACTTTATCTCCTATTTGAGACAAAAGTCGTATAGCTATATAGACTTCAATAATACACATTTGATATTTCGAGATGAGTTTAACTCGCTTACATATTTATCGAAATATGTGTTGGTAAGCTTTTGCTTTAACCAAGTTCATCTTATATTCTTGACGAAAGTCAAAAGATGATCATGTGAAAATCGCCTGGTAACATCTTACATGATTTGTGTGAGACAGTCATTTGATGTAGACTCGGAATGTTTCGTATTGATCATTCGATCACTTGAAAATTTATTTGAAGCTAATAGTTTGTGTGATACAGCTATTGTCGTCTTCCGAAAATGTTTCAATGATTAAAATAAGAGTTTAGAACAATTGGATATAAGCATAGTATGCGTACTTGCATATATGTAATCCAAGTCCGGGAACCATGGTATGCATACCCGTATGCGTACTGCTTGGTTTGGTGAAAGTCCGGGATCCTTGTATGCATACTGGTACGCGTACTGGCATGAGGTTCAGGTCCGGGAATTTCTGCTAAGTTTGGAAGGTATGCGTACCAGTTCGCGTACCGGTGAACCCAAACTTAGTCCGACCATTTAGGTATGCGTACCCGTTTGCATACCTGAGTGGATAATATTCTAAAATCGGTTTGTTCATGAACTAATACATTTATATAATAAGGAATACAATCTTTTGCAAACCATGGCTATAATGTTCATGACTTGATTCGAGTGAATCAAAATCAATTTTGCTTCAATTGTGTCTAGTATACTTATATGAGAATATAAACAATTGAACAACTCTGGAACTAGTTTCATTTGAGTAATTTGAACTAGTTATGTTTAAGATGAATAAGGTTGATATGAAAGTGTCCATATGGCTAACTTCGATTAACTATTGTTGAGCCAACAAAGGTGCACACGTTTAGGTACGTTTACTCATATCTAAATGAAGCCACTTTTTATTTGTGTGTAACAAGCTAAGTTCGATCTAACGGTTGAAAGATATTAGCTTGAGTCTAATCAGGTTTTCATCTAACGGTAAATATTGAATGCTTTGTTACCAAGGTAACTTAGATTGCAAACCCTGATTTGAAGACTATATAAAGGAGAACTCTAGCAACTGGGAAACCTAATCCCCACACCTCCTGTGTGATACTAGTTGCGATTAGAGTCGATTCTCCTTTAACCTTAGGTTTTTCACAAAACCCTATAGGTTAACGACTTGAAGACTTCATTGGGATTGTGAAGCCAGACCCAACTATTTTCTCTGTAGTTGCGTGTTTTGATCTTGCTGTTTTCTATCGTGATTGAGTACTATCTTCTCTAAGATTTGCTCGAGATTTAATCTCCGATAGGCAAGATAAGTAGTCACAAACATCTTCGTCTCAACCTTGTGATTCCACAATATATTTTTTCGCTATCATACAATTAAGATTATTGTGAGGTGATTGATATTTCTAGGTTGTTCTTCGGGAATATAAGTCTGGTATATCAATTAGTTCTTGTTCACCTTGATTTATCTAAAGACAGAACAAAACTCATAGGTTTATCTGTGGGAGACAGATTTATCTATTCAATAGAATTTTCCGTGTGAGACAGATTGGTTTATCAAGTCTTTGACTTTGGGTCGTAACAACTCTTAGTTGTGGATGAGATCAGCTAAGGGAATCAAGTGCGTAGAGTCATGATGGGATTCAGAGACGTAGGGAGCGCAACTGTACCTTGATCAGTGTGAGATTGGTTAGGGCTTAACTACATTCCAGTCCGAAGTTAACTTGGAGTAGGATAGTGTCTGTAGCGGCTTAATACATAGTGGTGTTCAAATATGGACTAGGTCCCGGGGTTTTTCTGCATTTGCGGTTTCCTCGTTAACAAAATTTCTGGTGTCTGTGTTATTTTTTTTCCACATTATATTTGTGTATATAATTGAAATCACAGGTTGTGCGTAAGTTCAATCAATTGTGAATCCAACCTTTGGTTGTTGATTAAATTGATTGACACTTAGATATTGGTTTTTGAAACCGTCCAAGTTATTTCTTATATTCAATCGGGCTCACAAATTCCTATTTGTTTGATTACGGATATAATTGAGAAATTGAGATATAACTCTTTGATATACTTTTCTTAAGATTGAGTCTGACTGTCTAGTTGATTCTCTTAAAAGTATATTGGAGTTAGTCCATACAGATTGCTAAGCGAAATATTGGGTGTGGTTGTTGTACCCCCATTTTTTCAACAAAGTTCTCTTTGTCTCAAACTATGTGATTCCTATAAATAGATATCTAAACTATTTTTTGATTTGTTTGGATTGTTCTTGAGAGGTGGTTAGTAATCCAGGCTTCTAAGCTAACTGAGTGTAAGTATTCCGCATTCGTAAGGTTTGCTTAACTTTTTCTACTGCAAACAAATTTTCAAACCTTGATTGAGACATATCAAAAGGAAAATCAAATATGCTTGTCTGTTAGAGGAAGATTGGTACCAAAAATCTTCACGGAGGTTGAAGTAACTCTTAGGATATAAAGGACGTCAGTTAAGGGAATCAAGTGCGTAGAATCTTGCAAAGTTCAGGGGATGTAAGGAACATGACTGTAGCTGAATTGCTTAGAGGGCTCGGTCTAAATTACATTCCAGTCCGAAGTCCGATAGTAGGCTAGTGTCTATAATAGTTTAATATAGTGTGGTGTTCATAGCTGGACGAGGTCCCGGAGTTTTTTTACAGGTGCAGTTTTCCTCGTTAACAAAATTTATGATGTCTCGTGTTTTTTTCTTTTCTGTATTATATTGTTTATCTTTATAATAGGAATAACACAAGTAGTACGTAATTAATTTAGATATTTTATGTCCTTACTATTTGAGATAAAAAGAAAGACTGTTCTTGTTGAATTCATATCTTGAAAGATACATTGCAAGTTTCATACTTGTTAGACTTCAGATCCTCTTAATTCAGATACGACTAGATTGATCCCTGATATTAATTTTTGAGATCGTCAAAGAACAGTTCTGCATAATCAGGTACACAGACCTTTCTTCTATACAAATTTATTGTGGAAGAAAATAAGAAAACTCTATATAGAATCTTCTCCAAGGATCTTTACTTTGACCTACTTGTGATTGTATTAGGATTTGTCCGTACAGGTTGTCAAACGAAAAAATTGGTGTTGTACTTGGTATCCTCTCCTTTTCAACTATTCATACGACTTCTACTAAATAGATCTCTCTTAACCAAAAACCAATTTAATGTTATGATGTAATTATTAAGCTTAAATAAAAAACATAGATTTCTATTCATATGACTCTACTAAATAGATCTCTCTTAATAAAAAACGAAGTTCATGTTGTGATGTAATTATTACGCGTAAATCAAAACCCTATCTGTTAGAGCATAGCTCGGTTGAACTCACCAAGCATTGGTATGTCAAGTTTGGTTGTCATATTTTAGTGTGTCAAAACTCATCTAAAGTCGCTTGATTATATACTAGAGTCAACTTCGTTTAGGTTAGACTAGAAAGTATAAGAATGTTGAGACATACAACTATTACTCTGAAGACCTAAAGAATGTGAAGAAGTAACGAACTACAAGGACGACATCATCCTTCCACTTGAGGTTAGTAATATTGACTTGAATTGTTTCATTCCTAACGTATCTTTCAAGTCGTGCTATATTGAAAACATAACTGCAAAGCTATATCTACTGTACATATTGTATGATACTCTAGTGATGTGACATGGTCATATTTGTATGATCATAGTATTAGGGAATTAGACTACGAAGTATAACACTTATCTTTTGAACTTCGCAGATATGACATCGACATAATCTTGTATATACTATTATGATTATGTGAATGGGTTATGGTGAAGATTTAATCCTAGGAAACAATGTTTTACATTTGTTTAAAGGAAGTACATTCATGAACTTGTTTTGTGAATCGAAAGGGAAATCATTAGGCTTATTGGTTCGGCTATTCATTGCAAATATTTGGATGACCAATATGTGTGAGATGGTAGAACCGATCTTAACCTTGGTTATGTATCTTGGTATAACTATTCACAATGCCTGACTTATGATTTGGTATGACTAGTTTTCATTAATTGGTGTAACCGATCCTAAGTAATCACCATGAGATGGTATGATCGATATTTGTAATTGGTGTGACCGATCACAGAGTATTGTATAATCGATCCTTGTAATTGGTAACCGGTCCTAGTAACTGTTTTAGCAGGTCCCGGTAACTGGTGTGACTGATCACAAGCAATACCATGGGAATATGGTAATCGATCCTGGTAACTGATGTAACCGGTCCTGGTAACTTGTGTGACCGATCACAAGTATTTCCATATTGAGGTATGATAGACGCATTTATGTGTCTATTTTGATCTCAATTATATATATTGTTAGTGCTCATTTTTGTACTTATTATGAGTTTTTATGTCTTTGTAGGCATTTCTAGAGAAATAAGCTTTTGCGGAGAAATTGGCTCGAAAAGTGGCATTTGAACCTCCGGAGATTGGCACCCCAGATATACGCTAAAGGCACCCGGAGGAGTTGATAAAGGTATTCAGAGAAAAGTATAAAGACACCCAAGTTTGGTTATTCACACCCCTCAAATTGATAAGGGGCACTCCTAAGGGCACCCACATGTTAACAACACACAACTTTTGGATCGGGGAAGACTCCACCTTCTTCACAAGTTCAAACAGTTTTGGCGGGAAAATTATTTCACAGCTGCGAAGCTTTCTGGCCGTGATTTCGAGTAATTTATGTCGGAGATTTTCAAGGGATAATGTTATTACCAGATATACATAATGATTACGCCTTTTAGAGATACAAAAAATGAAGCAAATCTCGTCATTTATGGTGGTATCTTTAAAACAGAGAAGAAAATTTTGACACGGGATTTTTGCTTTAAAACAGGAAATATCATTACTCTACGTTAATATGATTTGATTTGGATCTATCCAAAGGAAGTTGGAGTGTGGAAAGGAAACAATGATGCGTAAAGAAAATACAGAAAAGAGAAAGTCCGTAACTTGCAAGAAAAGGAAGATAAAAAATTGTGAAGATTTTCTCGAGTCTCAGGGTTGCTGTCTGGTATAAATAGGAGGTATTGGTGTCATAGAAAGGATTATCGGGAGTTTGGGGTAGTTTTGGAGCATAAACGATCGTTGTAGAGCGATTCTGCAGCAGCAGCAGAAAGAAGGATAAGAAGAAGTCGCAGACGGTAGAAGAGGATTGTCGTTCTCAAGAACATAGAAGTCATTATTCAACAACATAACATAAGTATCGTTGTTCATCATTATTTGCTAAAGGTCTTCGGTGACTATCGTCCAGCTCTCTGAAAAAGACTTTCTGCAACTATCTGTTGAAACAGTGACGTATGTAGCACTATAACAGCGTTACAAATTCCTGTGTTATATAATTTCTTCAATAGAAACACCTTTTGAGCTATGAAATATTATTCTGAGCGTGTTTTCACCATGAAGAGCTAAACCCAAACACTGGGATAGATAACGGGGGAAGACCTTTTTCATCGTTGTAGTAATTCTATTAATTCTTTATATGAATTTTTGCACTAAAATTAAATTGATTTATGATTTCTATTGAATGGTTGTGATTTCAATTGATGGGTCATACTTAGCTTAAGTGTTTTGATGTCTCATACTTTAGATTTACAGTCATTACTTTCAAGATCTACCTTGGCAAATAATCAGAGTCAATGAACCTTTTTCATATGAGCTATAATTGTGTAGAATTGATTTTTGAACCACATGAGTATGAAAATTGATGAAATCCTGAGTCTCAGTACCTCTCGTTATCGTGACAATCTTGTATATATATATATATATATTTTTTTTTTTAAGTCTTAAACCCAATCTCAACAAGTCTGAGAATCGAACACTTTATTTACCACTTTCAAAAACTACTTCAAGATATAACCGATCCTAGTGATTGATAGAACCGATTGAACCCATGTATGTGATTTGATATTTGATCAATCACATAGTTATCTTGGAATACATGTCAACCAATTCTAAACTTGTTTGGAATTATGGTATAACTGATTCCAAGAATGTAAATCCATGTAAATATGAATAAGGATTTACAGTGAAGAGATGTCAATATACTTTGAACACGTACAATAACTCTTATCATTTATTGTTCAAAGATATTCCTTAGTACTTAAGGAGATCATGTGCCGAAATAAATTAGGAATCTTTTAATTAAGGTTTTTGGTTTTATATGCTTTAATTACCAGCAATTAAATGCATATCTCTAGAGAATAAAAATTAGTAATGTGCATTTACTAATTAGATATTTTCTATTGAGAGATTTCAAAAAAATTGGACAAGCATTTATTGGAATTAGGAAAACCGAATTTTTCCATTCATTGCATATTTCGGTTTTGGAAATTCCTTGATGTCCAACCATCCTTGGTCTATAAATACCTAAGTTTGCATTTCTAGCAAACTATCCTAAGAGCCAGGCAAACTTCATTTCTTGTTGTTTCTGGTGGAGCCGTCTAATCAGAGAGGAAAGTATCCTAATTAGGTGAAATCTCTTACGACCGCTCGTTTAAAGATTCTGTGGGATCAAGAAGCTCTACGAGTACCGTTGGTGGGAAACTATATAATTACAGTGTTATTAGTTTTCGATTGATTTGATTGACTAATGGTTGTTAAAACTTTGATTGCACCTAGTTTGTTTATTCTTGAGAATCTTCTCTTCTGATATAAGATTCACTCAAACTAGATCGAAGTATCGACGGGATCTTTAGAACTGTTTGTAGATCTAAAGACATCTTGTGATAATCCATTGTTAATAGACTCTGTTCTGTGTGTGATTGATCACCAGAGATCCAAGTGGTGTTGTGCAGGTTATTATTGAAGATTAAAGAAGATTTGAAGACGAATAAGATTTCTTATTAGTTCTCATATCTTTGTGTGTGCACAAACCTTGATCGGCTGGGATCCAACTAGAATCGGATTTATTCGATTGATTAGTTGCGTGAGATCGGCATCACTTTATAGTTTCTCGTTGAGGTCTATACTGATTGATGGCGAATCTAAACTTAGCTACTTTGGTAGTTATTGGATAGATTGATCTAACCAGGCAAAGGAGTTTATTAGATTAAACGGAAGAGCCTTTGCATATGACTTGAGATATCTTTATCTTGAAAGAATCGAAAGAGTTGTTACCAAATAGATTTGTTGTTCCTTTACTGTTTGGAATACGATCCAAAGGAATTGTACTAGTGCATGACCTTCGAAGTCGGAAGCGCAGGGATACTGAGAAACTAAGTGAACTAGGGGTAGTTGTTTGGTCACAACTATACGAAGTTGGTGTAGATTTTGTATATCGGCTTAATTCTGAGAGTATTCAATTCCGGACTAGGTCCCGGGGTTTTTCTGCATTTGCATTTTTCCTCATTAACAAAATCTCGTTGTGTCTTTTACTTTGATTTCCTTTATTATAATAAAGTAAAATACACAAACGTTAACTCCGATATACTTGATAGTGATCCTATAGAGTTTGGTTAAGTCCGAACTTATTATCAAGTATCACACTTTGGTAGTCATATTGTCTCGATCTCGTATCCATAGACAATCACACAAAGTGTGAATACCGATTTGTTGTATTGTCTCGACTCTGTCCATAGACGATCACTTTCGGTTAGAGGACTTATAGGTTGAAACAAAAAGATTGGGGTGTATTTGGGTACCCTCGTATTTTCACTATCATTTTAATATTATTTTAGTAGAGGTAGATATATGTATGAATTTGTAAATCAAAGGGTAACATAGTATTCAGACCAACCATTAACCCAATATCAAACAACCTATCTTAGATAGGAATGTAGGGAGGAGGGTTGTGCAAACTAGTGTTGTTGCGCAAACCTCTTGTCAAAATATTATACATGTAGAAAGGTTACTAACTATGTAGTACGCACTAGAGATGAGCATGGTCAGGATTAGACCGGTTTTAGCCTGACCATATCCAATCCAACATATAACGGATTTCAAGTTTAGCATTTGCATCTGATACAACATCCAACGGATCTTCCTCCAATGGAGTCACAGATAAACAAATTGGATGTGGATGATCCAATGATTTATTTTTCCAAATTCTACAATTGATGAGCAAAATAATAATTATTATTATAATACAATAAATCGTTATTACAAATGGCAAATATACAGTTATTACCTGTTCTCTTTCTGCTTCCCCGATTTGAAGCCCTAAAAATTCGATGCAAATAAATGATGAAAAAATAAGATGAATGTATAATGTTTCTTACGTAATCAATATTCTAAGTTCATATTTTACGAAAATTCCATATTTAATATAATGGGTCCGGGTGTCTAACGGATTCTTAAGACAACATATACATCCAACCAAAATCCGTTGGATCCCACAAATTACGTACTCATCCAATTGATCAATGTCATCTAATTGATCAATGTACAATTCAGACAACCACCCGCAAAAAAAAACAAACGGATGAGCCTGATAGAATTTGCAGATTGGGTCTCAAATGCTCACCCCTGTCACTACACACCACAGCTACTGCCAGGCCCATACTGGCTTTAGAAAGGCCTAGCTGCTTATTGCACGATGCCTTGAAGCTTCGACTGAAGCCCGATAAAGCCTGCCTGTGGAGGTTTATGATCATTATTATTGGCTGATGAATCCAAGTATAGAAGCGAACCGTTCAATTTTGAGAGCTGTACTTGAGAGAGTCAGCAATGTATCCGATTTAAAATCCTAGTCAAGATTCAAGAATCAACTCTTTTGAAGCGTCAGTTTATGCGGATCCTAAATTAAATTAACAAAAAACAAACAAATGCTGCCTAAATCAACATATGGTAGATTTATTTATTTTTAGTGACACATAAGATTTTAGACCCTCATTTGGCATAAATCCATCTCCAACAATAGGGTCCTACAAGTTAGGAGGGACCAATTATTAAATATAAAGGTGCTCAAGAAAATGTTATCTACACCTCCGGTTACACCTCCACGTCATGTTTTAACTAATTTTCTTTTAATTATAAGGGTTGAAATTCTCACTGTTGGAGATGATTTTTTAGATATGAGGTACTATATTTACTCTACGTGTAGACCTTATAAATAAAAGGACTAAATAAAAATTTACATAAATCTTTTTGCATCTTCTCTTGGAGATACTCTAACAGTACGATTACAAAGTCCAGAATATTAAGCAAAGATTCCAACAACCACCAAATACTATTCTCTATACTGTATTACTGTCTCTGTGATAATCTAACATAATTACTACTGTGGAAACCCTAAATAACAGTTGATTATAATAACCAAAATCTTTATTTATACCTACTGTTGATCCAAAACAGTTTGATTATTTTATGATTACCAAGAAAGGAGTATCAGTGTGAATGGTTTTAATTTAATTTACAATTAGGAATTAATTTTTAATTAAAATGGAACTTGTTGTCTATATCGTAAGAATCAGATATTATGTTCAAAGCATAGCAGATGAAATTGTACTACATGTTAAGAAATATGTTAGTCAAAAGCTTTTTAGAATTATCACATTGGGAACTTCATAGATCTTGATTAAGATGCTTAAACTCAAACAAAAACATTAGTTATAGCTATTTTAATTCGATAACTTCTTGAAGTTAGGAATGGGTTATATTCAATGAAGGAGATTTCTTTTGTCTCCGGGAAAATATTCTGTCGGGGGTAAAGATTTTTTAATCAAGTAGATAAATGGTAAGTCAATTTGACCAAGAATCCGGTAGTTATTGGGTTAAAATTTTAGTTTATGGAAAATTAAAAATTTACATATAAAATTGCCTCGCATTTTTAGCGGTGACCCTGAAAGGATTAGGGGCGACTAATAAAACGAAATAGGATCATCCAAACGTAAAATGAACCCACCCCATATCTCCCGTTTTTCATAATGGCGATTCTACCCTTAATAATCGGTAGTTAAATTTACAATCGGGAGAAATTTGTTATATAGAGGAATTGTTTTAATATTTTTTTAGTTTGAATGCCATGAACAACCCAGAATCTCCATATCTACCGATTGTAAACTACTGAGCCAAAATATATCTATAATCGGTAAAAAATGACTTTTAATTGGCATCCGATTACAATGTAGCCCCAAAATTGGATTTTGCCAAAATCCTTAAATTTTCGAATTCTCTACACAAACATAATCGGTAGTAAATGAACTAACATAATCGGTAGCCCCAAAACTATATTTTGCTAAAATCCTTAAATTTTCAAATTCTCTATACAAACATAATCGGCAGTTCCATGATGTTCATAATCTACTGATTGTGATAGTAACCCCAAATTCAAAAATTTCAAAAAACCAATGGAATTTTGAATTTCTCTATTTTCACAATCGGTAGTTTCGTGATGTTTATTATCTACTTTATACAATCGATAGTTTCGTGATGTTCATTATCTACCGATTATGGTAGTAGCCCCAAATTCAAAATTTTCAAAAACCAATGAAATTTTGAATTTCTCTATTTTCACAATCGGTAGTTTCGTGATGTTTATTATCTACCGATTGTGGTATTAGCCCCAAATTTAAAATTTTCAAAAACCAATGGATTTTGAATTTCTTTATTTTCACAATCGGTAGACACGGTTGGATTTTATCTACCGATTATGCTCAAAGTTTAGCACAGAAATTTGAGGTTTTTGACGCAAAAGTAATCGGTAGATAACAATCTATTTTACCTACTGATTATGTTTCTGCAATTGTAAATCTTAGAAAAATTCCCGATCAATCTTTTTGATTTCAAGCAATCAAATCCTAATTTTGGATCACAACTACTATCATTTATCCGTTTTGTTTGTTTAACTCGATTTTTTTTTTTTTTGATGTTCTAAGTTTCAATTTTAAGGTTAATGAATTTTGTTTTGATTTGAAACAATTAACCCTAAAGTTTGATAGACGATATTTCGTTTCGTTTCAATCAAAATTAAAACGATGGGAAAAAAATCAATCGGTAGAATAAAGAAGAAGAAGAAGAGGAATGTTATGATTATGAAAATAAAGGATATAGGTTTAGATTTAGTATGAAGGTGGAGGAAAATATAGAAAATTTTCTATTTTAAGACACCCCATAGCCATCTTCCTTGGATGGGTATAAGAAAGTCGCCCCTAATTCCTTCAGGATCGCCCCTAAAAATGCAAAGTAAAATTATGACTATTTTATCTTCGGCATCATCAAATAAAAAAGGATACGCTCGTATTATTATTTTCATACTATCTCACACTTTAGATGTCATTTTTTTTTTACAAAACTTAAACAATAAAAAATTTGAAGTCAATATTTTTGGACATGTACATCTTACGAAGCCCTATATTCCTATAAAAATGAGCACATTCCGAGACGTATAACACCACCATCTACAATTTTGAAAATCAACCATTAGAAATCAACGGATTTTCAATGATTGATATTAAGATTGGTAGGTAATGATGTTTGGTATTTCAGAATGCAGTCATTTTTGATAAAATGTAAAGTTTTATATTAGTTACAAATCCATTACCGTTTGTTTGTTTTTCTTTAAGAATGGCGTCCAAAATATTAGATAGTGTGAAAATCAGTGTGAGTGGATCCTCTCCCTTTACTAAAATAGAAGGCTAAAAGTAAAACTGAGAAAAAAAATTCTAATATCATGTAACGTAAATACGATATTACTATACCATAAATTCAGACCGAGGCTTTCAATCAAAATGGAAAGAGAATCCTGGAAATCATTGCATGTATTATCCATAATTATTTATAACAAGATTTTTAATCGAAATACAATGATAGTGGTGACGTCGTGTCTCCTGCAGAAGTAATCACAATCAAAGCCGTAGGTGGATATTCAAATAAAGGGGGTATATCATAAAAATGCCAGCAGTGACCATAGTAGTTGCATGAATCAAAGCGGATACTGGGGAGTACATTCGCAAGAATGTAACTCAAAGGAATTGACCAGAGCCTGCACAAGCGTTAGAGCATGTGGTTTAAAGAAGAGGGTACCTATTACACCACCAACCTGTTCATTCATGAACATGTATATACAATTCCTTGTACAACCATTAAGTATAGATCAACAGGAAAGATCCTTGTACCTGATTGTAAAACAAGTTCCTTGGACGATCTCATACATCAATATCCAAGAACAACCTAGTATGTACCCGAAATGAGTTCTAACAAGAGCAAGTCTTGTAGTCTATATTTCAAACGAATTCACAAGAAAAAGTCTTGTAGGTTCTATAAAATTTGAGCTTAAATACTGTTTGGGATGATTAACGTACTATTTATGATATTTCAATTATAAGGATAAACAATATAATGCGGTAAATAAATAAGACAAGACACCAGAACTTTTGTTAACGAGAAGACTACAATCTTGTAGAAAAACTTCGATACCGCATCGTATTAAGCCGCTACAAACACTAGCATACTATCAAACTTCTTGAATGAAATATGGTTGAGACTGAATCGACACTCCGAGCAATTCAGCTTCAGTCGTGCTTCTTATGTCTCTTGGATCTCGCAAGACCCTACCCACTTGATTTTTCCTAGATGACGTCCTTTACAAGCCTAGGAGTTGCTTCAGCCGCAACAAAGACTTTTAACTATTCCGCCTCTAACAGTCATCCTTTTAATTTCCTTTCGAATCAAGGTAATGGAAATTTGTTTGCATATAAGGGATCTTCAAGGATAAATAAGTTATCAAACAAACCTTAATAATTATTATAGCTTACTCTCTTCAAAAGGTTATACAGATGCCTAATCGATTCTACCTCACAAGATCAATCTAACATATGAGAAAATTGTGAAATTTAAAAGTCTGAGACGAAGAGAACTTTATAATTTTTATCAATCTTATTTCCTAATCAATAGTTCTTGAATGGTCGTATAGCAGAAGAGACGGACCTTAGAATAGAAAAGAACTACGATGATCCAAAAAAAGAAAAAAACGGATATCAAGAACTATCAGGTAAAAGATAGTCTGTCCGGCTTCAAAAGTCGTAGCCTAATATAGTTTAGCAAGGAAACCTAGGTCTTTAGAGGACGACTCTAGCCACAACTAGGACACATAAGTGCCAGGATTAAGATTCTAGCTTGCAGAAAGTCCTCTATTTATAATGATGAACAAGGCTAGGTAGCTTACAATCAAAGATTCCATGTTTACGAACTATTTTGACGCGAAGTAATCTCAACTTCTCAATATAGATTGATCATGCAAGCATGTAAGAAGTTTTCCTTGAATAATTACAAAGAATAATGTACACCCTCATATCAATTGATATAAAATTTGTGCATCAAATGGTTAGCTCAAGAGCAATGGTTAAGTTGTGAACTATTAAGCAGTCGTGGAGTTCAATAACTCTCAAATACCAAATCAGCTTGTGAACTGTCCAAAACAGTTTGTAAATAAATTATCATCTTGTAGTTTAGGAAATTATATATATATGTTCGCAAACTGTCCAAATCAGTTGGTGTACTCAATTTACAAAAAGTGTCCAGAAACCTTTAAAACTAATCAGTCGCGTACTGACCAAATCAATTTGTATACTTGATGATTCAAAACTATCCAAGAACATCTCAAAATCAACCAGTTCGCGAACTGACCAAAACAGTTCATGTACATGAGTTAATAAGAGATTTATTAATCAAGTGTATTATAGATAATAAGCTCAAAGTTCGTGTAATAACCAAATCAATTCGTGAACATGAATATAACTTGATGTCTCCTATGAACTTCTTCTGCAATTACGATATGTTGAACAATAAATTGTTCTCGACATATTATGCGATAAGTTCTCTTAGAACTTTAATTGCTTGAATTATAATCCGAGATTCATCAAGTACTGGCTTGAACTCGAAATTTCTTATATGCAATTTTCATCATAATACTAAAGTCATACGACATTGTCTCAGTAGATAAAACGGTAAAAAATATGAGTAAATAGAATAATCAGTTTTCACATACCTTTGTTCATGAAATTCTCGTAGATGTCTCTATTGTTCTTTAGTCTTAAATCTTCGTGGTCGAATAGTGAATTCTAATACTCAGCTACCGTGCTATATTCTAGTCAGAGACTGACGTCAGTTTTTTTTATAAAAACCTAAACGATACCGCATCTGAAGCTAATATTTGGAGATATGTTATTTTTACAAAGATGTACATTCCTAAAAAAAAAATATGAGCGCATATCGAGACATATAACACTTCGACAAAAGCCAGTTATCTATTAAATTATCCATCCTAGGTGGTTCATATTCATACTGCTAAAAAGTTTTACCATGCCTTTTTAAACTGTTCCCATTTTCAACATGACAAAATGTGACTGGCTTCATCAAGATACTGTTTACTAACACAAGTGGATAGATTTTACTCTAGATATTCCTGGTCAATTTATATTTCATATAAGTTGAGAATAAGTATTTATATTTTTCCCTTTTGTTTTTCCCAAATAAACTCTGAGAAAAATAACATATTTTGCTTAGAAAATATATTAAGAGTCCTTATAAGAAAATTCCATGCAATCATTAATTTTCTTTTTCTGTTTAGTTCTAGTGCAGCTAGTGGTGGTTTTACTTCAGTAACAGTCACGCAAAAAAGTTACAACCTTTTATACTATGTTTACCTATAAAATGATTTTCTTTTGCGATTATGTGGACGAGTAAAGGGATTGGGCTCTAAGAACCATGGACTTATTGGAGCATAGCCTCAAAATAATTTCCAACTTTATTATCCCAATTAGGGATTTATTGGAGCATAGCCACAATTTTTTTTCTCCAATTCTATAATCCGGAAGGTACTTCTAATTCTATAATTCTGCTCCAGTACTAGCCATATGGTCGAAAAAGTTAAAATGTACTTCATACTAGTTTTACAGGAGGATAGTCAATTAGAATTTCTGGATATTTACAGGAGGATAGTCAATTAGGATTTCTGGAGATTTTGAGAAACATGTTGTTTGAGAGTTTCTTTGTAACTTCATAAACTTTGAAAAACTTTCAATGACTTTCATGAAAGATTTTTAGAGACTTAATCTCCTTGGTTTGTAGAGAGTTTTACTTATTATTGTAGAGACAAAAAATACTAATCAAATAAAAAAATATTTTTGATCACTATTTTCTTTTTTAAATGAATTTAATGTTTTACTAATTAATACGATAGTATTTTATAGAAAATTCGGTAATAATAATTTTGTGTGTGTTTACGACACACGTAAATATGGCATTTCCTTTTCAGGGTTTTATAGTCCCCAAAACATACTTCCGGTGGTTTGCTAGTAAAAATGTTGTCAGGTGGTAAAGGTTTGTTGCTATATCTGGTTTCCTCTGCCAATTAAGCCAAGCTGTTGAATTTTACCGGCAATTTTTAACCGGTATTTTGCCCTACTACAAACTAACATGGAAGTTTTACCATTGTACCAAACTTGAGCCGGCGAAAGAAAATCCCTTTCGACTAGAGAAAAGCTAGTTATGTGAAACCCTCAAACCAATCAAGATAATGGAACTATAGGGGTTCATTTTCTTATAATTTTAATTATTTATAAGTTAACATACATATTCTTAAGACATCTAGGCAGGCAGTTGTTCTGTTTCTTTGTAAAATGCATAGCTAGTTTCAAGAAACACAGAAACAAAAACAAAAGCTCGAGGAACAACAAAGAATCAAAGAATTGAGCCAAAACAAAGCAAAATTGATACGCAACAAAGAGGGTCGAACCAGAAAACAAGCTCCAACTTAAAGCGAAGGAATATGAGCAGTAGATGAAAAAGCGAAAGCTTGTTCGCTATTAGATACAACTTTCAAAACCCCTTCACTCTAGTACACAGTTTTTCTTTCTAGCATGTAACTACTCTAGGAAATTGTCGATGAAATCAGAGTACATACCAGCTTCAGTGTTTCTATTGTAATCTACTGGATGATGTGGATGGTGTTGATCCATTGAAGACGAAGAAGATGATGTGGCCATTCTTGCAGGCAATGTAAAACTCCTCTTGAAATTTTTCTCCATCTTCTTTACATTGTGACCATGGCTCTCTAAGCTCAAGTAGTCATTCACGTTTTCACCGCTCGGATTGTTTTCGCTTCTGTTTCCGTGGTGGTTATGTGAATTCGAAGTTTCCGAATTTCCCTTGGTTTCATCGGCCTTGCTAGAAAGATTTATTGCCGAATTTGAATTCTTCCCTCCAAGATTGGGATGGTGATGCTGTTGCTGTTGGTTTGATTTGTTTCCAACCCCGTCTGCCCCAAATAAAAGTTTGGCATCATCAGCTCGTCCAGTGAGAGCATTGAAGAAAGATAACCCATTAGGCCATTTTATGTCAGCTTCATGTTCGGCCATCATATCTTCCATTTGTGCATCAGAGGAATTTGGGAGCATAAAGTGATGGGTTTCATCTTTGTTCTGTGGTAATCCTAGTCTCGTCATGTTTTGGTAATTCTGCGAAGCAACAGATGGCAGTGGCCTTTGGCTCCAATTGAAAATAGGGGGTGGAGGACGAATTGGAGTACCACATTGCTTCATAGGCATAGAAGACGACGATGAATTCCTTGTTGAAGAGAATAGTTGGGATAGATAAAACCCAGACTGATAACCAAGGGATTCAAAAGTATGTCGCATTCTGAGCACAAAGTGCAAGTCTTCAGCTATCTGAGGATAAAAATTATGTCCAATGTGCACATAAGAATCAAAAAACAAAATCAGTTCTTTTAAATTTCAAAAGTATTTACATGACAAGTAAATCATAAACAAATCTGCACATACCAAAGGAGAAATATTAAAACCAAAGCACTTACTATCTTGCAAGAACCTAGCTGCAAGAGACCATGACCAGCTTGTATAACAGCTATTGTCTGTTAATGAAAACAGCATTATTCAATCTAAACTAAGAAAATTTATGAAAAATCAGAAACTTAATGAAGTCTAACGGAATGTTATGATTCAAAACTTACCTGAATACCTGAGTTAAACTGATCAGTCCATTCAGGAGGAATCTGTAATGAGACCAAAAACATTTCAAAATTCATAAAATTAATGTTGATTGTCAAAACCTAGTAATAAATCGGAAAAGCTAAAACGTGGACCAAAAACTGCAACCCAAATGCGGAGTAATTACTTACAGCATCAAAAGAACTCTGCCAATAATTAGAGATATTAGGTTCACATTCAGAAGGTTCTTTGAAAACCCATTTATGACATTTATCAGAAGCAACCTTTCCCATCAGCCTAATATATCAATTAATCAAACCAATCAAATCACAAATGAAAGTGATAAGTTTTTTTTAAAAGAAATTTATCTACAAAAATCCATAAAAACATTTTATAATTATGAAAAACTAAAAAAACACCTACCCAGTACCCACCCTTCTCCATAGTTGTACAACTGAATGGACATTTTGCTGAAAGCTTTCCTCACTGGATCTTCTCCATCAATTTGTTCAAGACACTCAGTTACTGAACTCCCTCGGCAAAACCCATCTTCCCACATCAACATCCTACAAAAACAAAATAGTACCAAAGTTCAAAAACCCACTTTCAAAATCACTCTTAAAACATGTCTTTTCGTTTTGCCTATTTGTGTTCCCTCTGCCCAGACACTCCAAAGAGAAAGAAAACTTACAAGCTACCATTATCATCACCAACTTTGCAGCCATTACCACCTCTGCTTCTCCTATATGATGAGAAAAATAAAAACAAATCAACTATTTTAAGTAAAATTGAAGTAAGGACACATATATACAATGAAGTTTAGTTGAAACAGTATAATAAGGAGGGAAGAAGAGAGAGTAGTGAAACAGTACGGGCGAGGTCTTATTGTCCAGAAAACGGAGTAAGTCCAGTCTGTATTAAGACAAACACTTCTTAGAGCCTCATGAAGTGCCATCATCCCAACAGCTTCTTTGCTCCTATCTGATACTCCTGATCCCACCATGTCTCTCTCTCTCACTCTCTCTCTCTTTCTATAGCAAAATCACTTCAATTTCTAACTGATGAACTTCCCCTTTCTTTTTTATCTCTTCATCAGCAAACACTCACACACACAACATAACTTCTGTGACTTTCTTTTCTTTATCCTAAACTATGCACTGCAGGCATGTAATGTATAGTCCGAGGGATTTTTAAAGAAGAAACAAGTACTCATTCGGTTTTTAAAAAATAGGTTTGTTTTTTTATTTGGGTAAGTCAAAAAAATAGGTTTTTTTTTTCATATTTGAAAAGTCAAATGTTATGATTTTACTACTATACCCATAAAGGGACCACTTCTCTCTCTTCTTTCCTAATACAAAAACGGGATCACTTATCTCTCCTCTTTCTCTAATAACAAATGAGTGAAGACCAAAACAATAAATTAGGAAAAAACATGAAAAAATGGATGTAATGATTAGTGTTCTTAATTTTTATGAAAATCAAACAATTCTATATTTTAGAAACAAAATGAGTAAAAGGAAAAAAGAGAATAGAGAAAGAGAGAGACCAAGAGAGAAATGAATGTATGTATGTGCGAGCGAGCGTGTGTGTGTGGCACACAGAGAGAGATGATGTCTAGGGGTTGTTTGTTTATCTTTTGTGATCATCAAATTCGTAAAACAAGGAAGGAAATGATGTCATACAAACTGGCTTCATTTAATACTACTTGTTTCTGCTCGCAATGGTCCTACACTTAATATATGCGACGTGGATTAAAGTTGTTGGGTCCACAATATATATGTAGGAGGGAGACGGAATCCGTAGATTCTAACCACCTGATTGCAAAGCATTACCACTTTGGTTTAAACCTTTGTTTTTTTCTTTACTCATCAACAACAGAGATTTGTTTGGCTTATTTTCTGAAACTTTCATCTTTTTCCATTAATGACCCCCCTTTTCTTTCTTCCTCTGGTACTGATAATGCTTGCTTGCTTGGTAATCAAGAAATATACTGAAACATAAATTCCCAATCAAGCCTAAACAGCACCCAACCCTTCGGCTGAACATTTCCACATTTCTATTAGAAAAAACATCTAGTTAGAGCACCCTATGTTTTGTTATCCCGTGTATGTGTGGGGGGACCCTAAGATCTGGTGGACAGGATCCTACCATTGCAGATCAAATTGGTAATGGTGGTGGTGGGAGCAGCTACTGGATGAAGTAACATATGGCTTTGTGTATACAAGCCAATGTCCCACGCTTCACCCAAAAGATATGAGGCCTGTCCTTCTTTGAGCATGCAACTAGCATGAAACAGGGATGCGTGTGATCTTTCAGTCCTATACAAATCGGACAGTTCAAGAAGAAAGCAAAAATGAATTTCTAT
This sequence comes from Papaver atlanticum, assembly GCA_023531105.1. NCBI lineage: Eukaryota > Viridiplantae > Streptophyta > Magnoliopsida > Ranunculales > Papaveraceae > Papaver > Papaver atlanticum. The sequence goes on along the minus strand of JAJJMB010015449.1, from coordinate 1,198,311 downwards.
AGATAGATTTGAGTTAGGGACATGATTTTTCATTCGTATTCTTCATATTTATATTTATAATTGTGGTCGATTGAGACAACTTTTGAACAGAATCAATTTGTACGCTATCTTGATATTTTGGCATTATTTTCTCTGAATTCATAACTCAATAATTGTCTGTGAAGAGGAGATTTGAGAAAATCTGTGTGTCCAATGTCTGGATCTCCCTACCCATTGGATTGAGTTGGGTGTGAGACATGGAAAGACAGTCCCTGGTAAACAAGATTAATTTTCTAGCTAGGTTAGGTTTAACTTTAAACATCACATTAAGTCTTTGACCATCACATTAAGTCTTTGACCATCACACTAGAAAGCCTTAACAATCACATTTGCTGAAAAAGAAAATTGCATTAAGAAAACAAAAGAAAAAGCTTATTATCATAAAGTAGTATTGTCATACATAGAATCTTTTACTGGTCAAAAGACAGTGTATGAGTTCTGTAGTTGAGATTCGTATCAAATACTATTTTTTACTAAAGAAGATTATTATACTGGTTTTAAAATCAAAATTAAGAAATTTTGGTAATGTCAGACATAAAAGATTTATAGAGAAGCACAGAAATGTCAAATAACATAACTACGAACTTTGTCGGTAATTACTATCTGTTTAAGGAAGTTAAAAAGGATTAAGTTGAAAGTGAAAGCGAGAAACAAAGCTGAGAAGAAACGAGAAAGAAAGATCACAGGTACACACGTGAGTGGCAATGGGGCGGTGCATCCTTGCCCATTATTAAAAAAAATGTAAGGACGAGAGAAGGAAAACCAGAGAAGAGGAGAAAATGAGAGGGGGAGTGTGCGCATGAATTGCGGTGTGTTGCACCCATTTCTTTGGACATACTCCGTCAGCCATTCAAATTATAGACCAAATTATCCAACCACAAAACATGCATATTACAAGTACAGATTATTTTCGACTGCGTTTAAGACTACGCTATCCCTGGTTAGTTTATCAACTTCAAGCCTCCTAGTAAGTCGGCAGTTGGCGGTCTTTCTGGTTCTCTACGCTCCACCACCAATCACCTATGTCTAACAATGAACTTAATCAGCCGTAAATCGGGATAGAGTAGAGGTCCAAGCTATTCAGATCAGAGTACACACACTGATCAACACTCACTAATTTGGTCTCTGTCCGGGTTCACTTGCGCACGTGAAAGAGCAGTATTTTCTCTTTTTGTTATTTTTATAAGTACCTTTATATACAGAACTAATAAGATCGTACGAAATGTCAGAACCAAATTATATACTAATCTGCACAGACCACTCTAAACCCTTTAGATCACACAACTTTTTTTCTGCTTACACATCTTTAATAACAACCTTTTACAGTTAACTACTATTGTTAATCATAAGTTTGAGATAAGTATACCAGTAACTGAATTTTAGTTGATAAAGTTTGACCATGATCATGTGCATTTAATTTGTCCGATCCATTGCACTAACAAGTCATGAAGATTACCATCTCAAATTGACTTAGGAAACTTGGATAGATTGATCATTTGATTGAACTTATGGTCAAACAATGGGGTGCACCTCACTCAAAATAAGACCCTAACGGAATATCCATGGGCATTCAATTTCGCCCAACAAGGATGAGGGTTTTTCTGGGACGGAAAGGCTATGGACCTACATATATAGCACTGCACTCATTATCTTATTATTACGCCAAATATCATCATCATGATGAATTTCTGTCTCAGCTAAGGGAAAGAAGTTAAACCTAACATTTCCTAATTTTGCCTGTTTGTCTGTCAAAAAAGTAACATCCCTTTCTAAAGCCAAACCCTTTATGAAGAAAAAAGATAAGGATAGTTTTTTAGCTTTCACCATCCTGCAAAATAAGCATCCAATGCACGCCTCAATCAAATGTTTCAAATGTAAACTGAACTTACAGTATCTTATGCAGCATAATTCTCTCTTTGACCCAACGTTTCTGAATCACAAAAAAACTGGCAATAGGTTGGGAAGATGAACTTTTAATACGGAATATATATTTGATTGCCCGGCAAAGATAGAGATATATACATGCTATATGTTAGATTATAGCTCAGCCAAAACTAGACTACTAATAAAAAGCGTGGAAACTTGAACAGAGAAAACATTGACTTGGCCGCACCTATCTAGACAATTGGTTAGGTGACATTGCTTACACCCTCTCCCTCTCCACATGCATGAGCAGTTTGCTGAGCTCTCTGCACTAAACCCATCTGGTGCCTATTATTCCACCCAACGGTTTACAGTCACAACATGGATTACAAAATTGCTTTAGGGCTATTAGACGTAAAAATCAATTATAAAAATTACCTGCAACTCTCATCTAGACAATAGCTCTGATGAAGTCAAACCACTTCATCCAGAAAGAGCTATGCCAAGTGTCAACCTACTAGTGTGGGTAACCTGAAACCGTATAGTGTGACCTCCATTTCTTAAAGTAAGTCTTTATGAATTAGAATGTTGCAACCACAATTCCTTACTGAGGTTTTTGTTCACCTTGGTGAGCAAGCAAGTTTTAGTGTCCCAACGCACAAACCGCCTAAACTGAAGAAACAAAATAAGGACGAAGTGATGTACAAATCAAAAAGAGAATAATGTGTCTTGCCAGAAAAGAATAGACATGCGACATGATGCGAAACAATTTTTGAACAATTCTTTACAGGGTTCATGAATGACAACCAAAAAAAAAAAACCTAGTCTAAAAAGTCAGTCACAGAACCTGGAATTGTACGACCCTACAATGTTTTGAACAGTCTAGAACGGAAACTCACAAGAAAGCTGCAACCTTGAGTAAAATCTGTTGGATATCCAGCACTCCTGATAAGTCCCAAAACACAGGATATCTGCCTGTGTATTTCACCTCTACTTTCGTTACTTGATACATTTCAATTAGTGGAAGACCACTGGGCCACATAACTAGATGCGATATTGTGACATTTGATGTAAGCTAAATTAACAAGAGGAAATACAAAAATCCTTGAAATTTTACCTACTGCTGTAGGCCTTTCAAACTGATTTTTATACGCCATGCTGAAATGGGAATATAGAGTATGGGATCGATTCTCTATTTGGACTCCACAAGAATACACACACACGCACACCGAAAAGCGAGGGAAGAAAAAACCCGGAAATGTATCACAATAGTAATCAACACACTAAACACCTACTTCGGGATTTAACAATATACCCTTTTTTCCAGAGTTCCATACCTTTCACAAATTTGGATTCAACGGAGCTCCACATCCCATAATCCAGTTATTTAGCTTGGGTGCTGATAAAAGAGGAGAGTTTCTTCACCGTGGGAGAGCTACTTATGATCCAGCTAAATCCAAATAACTGCAGTGCGACACTCGTGGTCTCATACTGCCAACAAAACAATGTAAATGTTAAAACAACAATTCCATCAAGAACAGTCGGCCAAAATTCTGAAATTGCTGTAACAGTAAATATAAATGTTAAAACATGGAGAACCATTACCACATTCCTGTACTACTTTCACATGATTTTTATTGCCACAATTATGATCTTCCAGAATAATGCCAAAAATATAAGTTCAAAGTGCTGCTCTTTTTCAGCCAACTTTGAAATCTTCAGTCCTTAGAAATTCCAACAGAAAACTAAGAGTGTTCAAGCACAGATGATGCAAAGAGCAATCGGCTAATATTCCTAAAAGAGGGATTATCCATGAAGGAAACAAAGCATGAAGAAATTCCCTTCGGAACGAGCAGTTGGTAAATGCGCAAGCTGGAAATGATCAAATGATCTGGGACATAAGGATTAACATTAATTTGCCTACATCTGAGAAGCAATTACTTCCTCAATCACATATAAGCTGTGTTCATCTATGTCATACCACCTGAAACAACAAACGGCATGAGTACCGCCCTACAAGGTAGCAGCACAACCTAGTACTTAATAATTAAGCTAGTATCATGTCAAGGCATATATACAGACTTCCATTACTTCCGTTGCAGCTCAGAGTTCACATATTTACTAACATATCCCTGAAAATAAAAACAAGAACACCATCACATACAGGAAACTGAGCATAGCCTGAAATCAGAAATTGGGGATCCTACAAATCCTCAAATGCTCACCTCAACAAGCTTTTTAAGTTTAGGAAGGGATGTAAGAAGATACTGATCAACAAATTGAGGTGTGCTAGGAATTTGATGCGGCTGCAATGTGCTAAGGACCTTCTCAACTGCTTTCTTTACAATCACATTGTGCATGTCCTTGCTAAGCTGGCCTTCAAGCCAATACGGCTTAACCAATTCTTTAACAAAATCAATAAGTGAAACACGAAAAACTTTCTGTGCTTTAGTTTCCTTCTTCTGTTTATACCCATCCATTTGTCCATGACTACGATCAAGGCGTACTTCCTTGGAATTTGAAGCAATCACAGCATGATCATGTTTTAAAGGCTTCTCATCTTTTGGCACAAGAATATTATTTTGTTTCCCAGCGACAAAATCTCTTGTAGCTTCACTTGAAGGTGCATCCGTTACTAGACCATGGCTGCATTTGCTGTTGTCTAAATAAACACTCTCGGTATGCTGGTCAAGGCCGGCAGAATCAGCATTTATTTGTGATGTATTTTGGAGGACGACGTTTTCAGTTAAGGAAGAAGATTGCAAGGACCTATCACCTACATTAGGTAACTCAATGCTATCAAGAAGAGGGTCGTATTGCTCTTCAGGAGATGATTTTAAGTTTGACGGAAGACAGAAAGATGGTTGAAATGGAACAGAAGGTTCCCAGTTATACTCGCGAGCGTATCTAATATAATCCATTCGATCGACTGTGGCAATATGTGAAGGCAGATCGTCTTGTTCAGGCCTAGAATAGAAAACTGAAGAGAGGGTTTTAGGTAAAGAGGTGGATCTGGAAGAAAAATTTCCCCGACCACTATCAAATAACGTGTAATGTCTCATAGGAGAGGACCTTTGAGAAGGTGAAGTTCTGGAGGATTCAAAAGGACGCTGCAGCGATGTCATGCCCATAGAAGGAAGAAAATGTTCAGATCTTGTGTTCAACGAATTATAGAAACCTGGAGAAGCATGGCCATCAAAGCACACGGAATTACTTTTTAGATTCTGATGCGCATTGGTTTCGGCACCACACTTACCATAAGCAAAAGAGGTAGGCTTGCCATAAATGCTTGACGGAGCACCAGCGCTACTTGATAAAAGACGATGATTTGGAACTATGTTATTTTGCACCAAGCCATATCCACTCACAAGTTCCTTATTCCTGGACATGAGATTAGAATGAACATGACGGTTACTATTAAGCGAGGGAACTTGAGAGGACTGCTTATAGTCTTCTTCAAGATAGGAATTCCATGGGATCAAACTTGATGAAGAAATAGTTGGATCTTCAATCCTCGGATTGATGGATTTTTGAAGAACACGTCGAACACCTGGTGAAGCATCAATGGAGCACTTTTCAAGAGAGGTATTTTGTTTCACAGTCTCATCGCCCACATAGTCCACCGATAAGAGGCCCGGATCATCCCTTGTCAAAGGCAATTGTTTATGATCTTCAGAAGTCTTACCTAACCTTTGGCTTTCTTCATGCTCCTCGAGTAGATTCCTTTCGGAAGAAAAATGTGAGCACAAGGAAGGGTAACCAACAACTGCCGATGACATTGACTCGGGAGATGAAAATTTGGACTTTTTAGCGATTTGTGTTAACCCTGATACAAAGTGAGCCAGTTAGAGAGTTTCACTAAAGAAGAACTCTACATGCATGATGCAACTCCAAAGCGATCTAAAAGTACCTGCATCGACCCGCAGTCCACCTTTCAAACTTTCAATAACTTCGTCATCATCCTTAGCCACGTTGCTAGTATTGAGAAAACTATCTCTTTTATGAGCAATCCTACCCCTCTTGGTGCACCGACCCTTTGCAAAAATCTTGCATGATGTTGCAGGTATTTTGTTCTTGTCTTCGCACTCAACGCTAGAGGATTGACTCCTTGGTCGTATCTGTGGAGTGATTAGACTGAAAAGTCGATGTATTAGAAACTAATCTATACACTATAATAGTTGAGGGAGCAAAATGGCGTACTGGAGAAAATCAAACTCAGGTTTTAAATGATATGAAACCACCATATGTCCATACCTTGATGACCTTAGATTGGTGTTATCCCCTGATTGACTGTTTTTTTCCTCAGAGCTTACTTGCACATTACTCAACAGCTTACATCCAGAACGATTTCTAACCAAGGAATTGATAGCTACATCTTTCTCGTTAGAGGGCAAGATATTGTTTAAGTGAGTTGCATCACCATCGTACTTCACTAAACTTTCACGATCCTCCTTAGATGCTTCTTTTCCTAGTTGAGCACCAACACCTTTATTATTAACAACGGACGAAATCCCATTATATTTAAGAGATGCTAGACGTTTATCCAATTTTTGAACCTTGGAGAGTCCTTCACTTGACTTACCTCGTAATCTTGGCATCTCATCAACGTGATCATGGGCAAGATATTCGGCCACATTTACTTCAAGAGCAACCCCTTTCAATTTCCCTAGTTCAAGGTCTTCATCGTGTCCCTTAAACTCGACTTCTTGGCTAGAATCTACATAGCAGAATAGGAAAAATCATGAAAGGAAATAAAATGAAGCTTCCTACAGAAAATCTCTAGTTATTGTACATTACTAGTCCTGATATTGAGATCCGAAGTAGAGTTCAACAAAATATGTCTTACCCAGACAAACATCTAAAATCTTTCCTGTGACTAACCAATCTTTTCTATTTTTAAACGATAAAAGTGCTATCAAATGATAACACTTCCAAAGTTTGAAGAGATGGTTGCCGCCCAAGCTATTCTCGGTTAGCTATTTCCAAATCATATATTTTAAAGTTTTCAAACAAATAAATGTGACGTTGATGGATTGAATTGAAGAAATAATCACTTCTAAGTCAACCATTGAGTACTTATAAAAGCACCCAAAAAATTATAGCAACTCATTTTTACCAAAGAAACATTACTGATAATTTTGGTTGATCCAAGTTTTGCGAGAATGCCAACCGTTCCTTGAATGCGTTTATTAGGCAAGTAAAACCGCAATAAATCCAATTTTACCCATAAGTTGTGCCTCCAGGGATTTAACATGGACAACCGACCATATAATACGAAGCGTCAAAATTAGCCAGCACAAGCACAAAAGAAAGCGTTAAGAATGAAATGAGATCTGAGAAGCATCTAAGGAGGATCGTGAAATTGGTTACCAATTTCGTCTTTTGTTCCGCTAATGCCATCATAATCAAGAAGCTACACAAGGACCAGATCCAAAAGCTTAATATGAGAGAATTTCTAAGCTGAAAACCCAATACATTTTAACGAAAAGGTTATAAATCTTTTCAACATGATAAAAGAAGTATATCAACTCTCTTTCAAACATGAATGATGTATAGGTAACTGAAGAATTATGACATCTAAGCAAAAAGGACCGACTAGAAGTTCAGGTATAGTGAAATTCAAGATATCTTACCAGAAGATTTCAGAATTCCCAATTAACAGGCCAAAATTAACAATTGAAACTGAAAAGGTTCAGCTTCAAACTATTAAACGTGCATACACCTATCCGAGAACATATGAAACATTCCAAGACAATCAAAATGCTCAGACAAGGTACAATCAACTAATCTAAAACATGTATCAGGTAATAGAAATGAACCGGGTAATCAGAATACAATTGACCAACCGTCTCATTTTTGGTTTTCATCACCATTCTCCTAATTCTCTCCCATGTAATGTCCTTCTCCAATGCGCATTATTATTTTTAATTGTTTGAGATAAACAGTTGCATTTAAATAATTAAATTAGATTACAGCTTATTATTAAATTTCAATTATTCAATCAACTTTTCGACCTATTCAACCACAGAGATGTTGCCACGATTTTACACTCTCCAAAACTTAACCACCTTCCTTTACTTGCACTAAAATATTCCTAAAAACCCGATGCAGGTCGAACCAAAAGGCCATATGATACGCAATACCCCAATTCTCTTCCCAGCTTAGTGTTAATTGGCAGTAGTTGAAATTATCTTAGTATGTCTACCCACGCAAATGTATCTATCCTAATTCCAGAAAGAATCATATCGACCATAAATGTTTGACGTAAGCACCTACCCAAAACTTCGTCGATTGACATAAAAAAGCTCACCTTTGAGCAGTCTTAAAGAGTCCTTTACCAACAGAATGTGGAAAGGTCCCAAAGTTTCTCCTGAACAAATCTGCCATAATGTCTAGATGTTCCTCAAACCACAACTCTTTGTATTCTACATGAAGACGACAATGAGGAACGACTAAAATTCCATCCCCAAGACCCTTTTAAACTTACAAAACCAATATCCAGTTCAAAACATCTAAATTTGCTTACAAACCCCGTGAAACTTTAGAGCTAACTGTTTAGTTTAGTCTACCCACCAAATAACCCCAACTCCCCAGGCAGAAATATTGTTCCTCAAACATCTAGAAAAGAAATCCGTCCAACTCATCAGTCACACAAATGTTCGCACCAACTCCCCAATACCTCAGTGGTTGTTATCATGATCAACCATCTAGTAGGTTTGGGATCAAGTTTTGGTACCATCATCATCATGCAGCATCATAAGTGTATGCAAGTGATGTCTCAAATTATAATATGACAAGTCAGATACAACTTGAACCTCGTCATTTCTGCCTTGGTGAGCCCATATCGACTAATGTAGCTCCCAGTGCAACCTCCAATTTTTGGAGTCTAACCTTAACTCAAATCCAAACTCTTGATTTCTAATTCTTTTCTAGAGTAAAATAGATAACTATACAACTTCGGATGAAAGCATGTACACTGTTTATTATGTACCGCCTGAAAAAAAACAAAATTACCCAGCTAACTAAAATTCAAAACTGTAAGTCATAGACTTTTAGATCATAAACTCCATCATAAGTCAAATACGGATTCAACAATGATGAGGTGTATAATTCTTTCCAGAGATCTAAATGATTAAGAGATCCCAATAATAAGGAGTAATTTTTATCACAATTTTTTGCAATTTTACTTAATCAAGTCACAACTCTCAAACCCCTAAATGAATAACTAACACAAGCAATAACAAATTTCTGCTCAGAAAAAACAAAACTCGGTAGATACAACAAATAAACAATGATTTTAATAGCAGAACAAATCGAAACTAACCATTTTGCTCAGAATCCATTTTATCTCCATCATCATCGTCCCCATTGCCATCAGATTCGTCTGGTTCTTCTTTTGGATCCTCGTCTGGTACTTCTTCAAATCCGTTATCGTAAGACGATGAAGGTTCAGTGGTAACGAGCATGTCTTTTTTACTTCTTCTCTCTACAACGCCGATTAGGTTAGAGAGAGAGCGAGAGTTGTAAAAAACAATAAAAACATAAAATTTCTAACATTTTAGGGACGACGATAAATAGTTCACTATTTCCCCGCTTTTACCTATTCTTGTTATTATTGCAGTTTCACACGTTGTTGTGTTGGGCCTAACTGACCCTAACACTGGTGTTAAGTCGAGTTAAGACTGTTAAGTACTCTGTACTCCGGATGGAATATAAAGACTTAAAAGGTCTAAATAAATAAGAATGATTTTGTGGGGACCAGCCTTTTTTTGGGGCCATTGTTTTATTTTGTGGAAATTGAACTATTATCCCTCCTTCTGATGGGCCTTCACAAATATCCCTAAGCCTCTTTACAAATATCCTTGATGGCAAAATTGATTATTTTTTTCTAAAAACCTAATTATTATAATTCCTTATTTAGCCTGATCTCTTCGTTCTTCTTCACTTCTCATAACAGAGAACAAAAATGCATCGCTCCCACCACCATCTTCTCCATCTCTCCTCCACCATCACCATCTCGACTGCCTCCACAACAACCAGCACCACCACCTCCGCCACCGCTATCAACATATCTATTACGGTTATGTGCTTTTTTTATAAATTTCAATTTTGTTAATATGTTTTGCTGTTGTTAAATCTAAACTGAGAGATTGAAGGCCGGAAGGTGAAATTAAGGTTCCTGAGATGAAATTAAGATTGGGGTCGAGTTAGATTAGCAAAGAAGATGAAGGATCTGTTCGATTTTGGGTCACAGTTGGTGATGGGAACTGTTGGTGCTGTTATAATGGGGTTTGAATCTGTGTTCGAGATCGATTTGAACTGGGTACAAAATTGTGATGAGTTTTGCATTGTTTCTGTGAATAAAGAGAAGAAGAAGTTGATTCGGTATGCAATCGATCTGAAAATGGTGGTGAAGTCGAGATGTTGGGATCTGAACAAAGAGAAGAAGGAGTTGATTTGGTATGCAATCGATCTGAAAATGGTGGTGAAGTCGAGATCTGAAAATGATCTTGAAGCTGTTGTTGTTTATGAAGCTACAGGTGATGATCATTTGTTGTTGTTTACATGTTTTTATGGGATCAATTGTTGTTGTTGACCCAATTTTTTATGGATCAACTACGGTTGTTGATCCCATTTATGGGATGAACTCATGTTGTTGACCCAATTTTTTATGGATCAACTACGGTTGTTGATCCCACTTATGGGATGAACTCATGTTGTTGACCCAATTTTGTATGGGATCAACTACTGTTGTTGATCCAATCAACTCCTATTGTTGACAACATTTTCTTGGATTAGTATAATCATGCTTGTAGTTTAAATCATGTAAATTTCTTCCAATGTTGAACTTGTGGTGCAATGGTATAATGACTGACTCCATGTCAGATGATGCGTGTTCGACTCACGCCAAGTTCACTCCATTTACATGGATCAACTTCTACTGTTGATCCTTTTTTTTTTGGATCAATTACCGTTGTTGATCCCCTAAATTGGATCAACTTCTACTGTTGGTTCTATTTTTATTTGGATCAACTACTGTTGTTGATACAAAAATATCTGAACCAGCGGCGGCGACGGACTAGTGGTGGTGGAGGACTGGTGGTGGTGGTGAAGGAGTGGTGGTGAAGGAGTGGTGGTGGAATATTAGTGGTGGTGGCGGTTGGTAGGTGGTGGTTGTTGAACGGTGGTGGTGAAATGGTAGTTGAATGTTGGTGGTGGTGGTGCTAGTGGTGGTGATGAAGTGGTAGAGGAAGAAATTTGTTCCATTTTGAAATAAAGAAAAAATATTATATGGGTGAGGGTGTTAAAGTAATATAATTTTAAATGGATAAGGTTATTAAAAAGTAGGGACATATTTATTGGGTTTCAAAAGTAAGGACATATAAATAATGTACCCTTTTATTTTGGGTAAGACATTAGAAGTAAATCTAGGTCACCCCTTATCTAGATATTTATATTAATTCCTAAATTACCCTCCTGATTAATTTTGGGTAGTGATTAGCTAGTGTAATGATTAGTGAAATGATTAAGTTAAAGATAATTAGTGACAAGGTTTTAAAATCGTGAATCATTTTTTAAATTTGCGAATCGAATCGTATATTAAATCGTGAATCGTAGATTCATGGTTGATTATTAAATCGTAAATGTATGCCTAAAAATATCATTGAATCATACAAAATATTCTTGAGGTTTGATTTTTGACGTATAAATATAAAATATATTGAGTTTAACACCTACAACCAAGTTAGAACAATGGCTTAGGGGTTGCGTTTTCCTAGTTTTGGTATTTGGTTTCTATATATTCTAATAAAGTTCATTAAATATCAACAAAAATAGAGGTGGAACGGTGGTTTGAGGCTTAAGGCGTGACGCAGGAGGTCATGGGTTCGAAACCATACGCTCTCATTTTTGAAAAAATATGTTTCTACATTAGAATTGAGTCAAGAAGCGTAGTCAAACAAGGTTGACTACCGATTCTTGGACAAAACGATTTATGGATGCGATTTGAAGCGAATCGTGACTACCGATTCTTGGACAAAACGATTTATGGATGCGATTTGAAGCGAATCGTGAATCGCACGATTTTAAAAACCATGATTAGTGAGATTAAATTAATATTGAGAGAGTAAAGTTAGAGAAGATGAAGAAGAAAAATATGAAAATAAAATAAAAATTGAGTTCACTAAGCTTGAGTATTCAAGTGATGATAGCTCATCTGAATCTTCATCTCCTTCCTCTCCTAGAGTATTCGTTAATCTTCACAATGATCCGGATATGAATTATTTCTTAGATGGTGATTGTATTCTTCCCCAAACTCAATCTCAAGATGAAAACGATGGATTTTACCAACCACAACCGGAGGAAGAGTATTTGGGTACCTAGGTATGCTTCAAACTTAGATAATGTTGGTTGAATTGGTCCAAAATTTCAAAAAAATGTAAATTTTTAAAGTAGATTTCGGCTAGGTCAAGTAAGTTCGGTTACCTTATGTGAAGAACAGGTAACCGAACACATCTGGAAGTGTAGTTCGGCTACTTTTTCCAAAGACGCGGGTAGCCGAACTCTCTTTTAATGGAGGTTTTTAGTCGTTCGGTTAACAGACATGTTGCCGAACTTTTTTTATAGGATTTACAGAGTTATGATCGGTTTGCCCGCAATGTTGCCGAACTTTAGGAGTTCGGTTGGTTCGCAAAATTCAACCCAACCAAATATCTAACCGAACGTTATGTTAAAAATAAGATTATACCAAGTGTAAGAAGTTCGGTTGGTTCGCAAACTTTAACCCAACCAAGTTCCTAGCCGAACTTCACATACCAATTTATTTTTAAGAAAACCGTTAACTTGGGTTGGTTCGCAAAACTGCTTTACCAACCGAACTCGGTGTTCGGTTATTTCGTTAAAATTATCTTCTTGCCGAACTTATTTGTGATTGCAATTGATGCTGTTCCATTTCTTGTAGATTGAATGCCAACCTATACCAATGGATGATCAACCTTCTCTGGTTGATATGTTGTTCGAAGATACATCCCATCACTATGTTAATGAGTTGGTATTTGACTTACCTATTGATGCGAATAATTGGGCTAGAGAACATGCCAAGAAAGACATGTGCATATTAGTTTTGAATGGAAAAGAAAGCAAATCTCGTTTTCAAATAGTTTGTAAGAGAAGTGGAGATCCCGATGTTAGTCACAAGAGGAAGGGTTATGTGTATAAAGGAAAGACGACGAGGAAGAACACAACGTGCTCAAAGAAAATTAAATATCCGTTCAAGCTAGTATTTAAGAAGTGAAAAAAAAATAAAGGGATGGGTTCTATCTAACGATGCTGTGGAAGGTCGTCATAACCACCCTCGTCCGGAACATCTTGAAGGACATTCAATGGCCGCAAGGCTCACTCCTCAAAAATGGAGAAAATAACTAAATTTAGGAGAATGGGTATTTCACCACTTAATATGCTTCGCTTACTAAAGGATGATAACAAGGATAACGTATCATCTTTGTCCACCGTTTACAATGCAATTGAGACAATTAAAAGGCATGAATGGAAGGATAGACAAGTGATGCAATAATTGTTTATTTTTTGGATCAAGAGAAAGGCTACGCGGTTCAAAAGAAGGTAGGTCCGGAAGAAGAAATAACACATCTATTCATTGCGCATCCGAAGAGTGTTCAATTGGCTCAATTCTTCCATGAAGTTCTTATAATGGATTGCACTTACAAGACTAACAAATACGAGATGCCATTGTTGAACATTGTCGGTCGAACGTCGACGAAGTCACCTTTTACCGTTGCTTTTTGTTTTCTAAAGGACGAGCAAGAACCAAGTTACACTTGGGCGCTACAACAATTGAAGGAGATCTACCGAGATGATGATATCCCCGGGGTTATAGTGGCGGAAAATGAAGTAGCATTAATGAACGCAATAGAGAAAGTCTTCCCATTAGCACATAATATGCTTTGTACGTTCCATATATGGTGTAATGTGATGAATAGGTGCAAGCCTCAAATTTGTCCACCAAAGAGGAAAGCATTTGAAGAGATTAGTAAGATACCAGAAGATGAACAAGCGGATGCAAAAGAGGAATTTGATAAACAATACATTCTAAATCACGCTAAATGGGTTGCTTTCTCCGGTGAATGGGAGTTATTGACTTGGTCTCTCACCGAAGAAGAGTATAATCTAAATCTTGCCACATTTATCGACCATTAGTCTAGCCCCGATTATCCTTAGGATATTGTAACGTATGTGGTTGAGCAATGGTTGGAGCCGCACAAAGAGCGGTTCGTTTATGCATTTACCAACCACCATAAACACTTTGGGAATCAAGCGACAAGTTTGGTAGAATCAGCTCACTACCTGTTGAAGAAAAATCTTTTTGGATGTGTCGATAATTTTGTGATTGTGTTTAACGTAATGGAAAATTACTTCAACCGCAAGATTGATAGAATTAAAGAGAAGTTTCAAAAAAGCCGCATCATGAAGTACAAGAAATTGAAGGACCTTCGGTTGTTCAAGGGACTCCATTATAATGTTTCACATGCTTGCATTAAGAAGTTAATGGTAGAGGTGAATTTGATTGAGACATGGGGAACCAATCCTGACGAGGTGTGTGTTTGTAACATGATGAAGTCTATGGGACTCCCTTGTCGCCATATAATAGTTAACTATGAACATGGCATAATCCCTTTAAGCGATATATCCATATTGGCAACAATTAAGTTTTGTCCCTCCTCCAAAGGGTGATGCCGGAGAAGAGTTTGGTGATAATGAAATGGGAAGAATCGTTCTCAAGATGTACCGGAACATGAACAAACTCGAAAGGAAAATCTTTTGGGATGACATGCGGACAATCGTTTATCCGCACACTTCGGAGAATGTCCAAGAACCGAAAAAAGGCAAGGGCAAAGGTAGGTCAAGCACCAAAGAAACAAAAAAACAAGTAAGATAATATGCAAAGGTGTTGGCTAGGAGGCAAAGTGAAATGAACGCTTTTACTATAGATCCTTCGGCGTATGAGCATACCGCGGAGAAGTACCAAGAGGATTCTAAGAAACAGTCTAGGAGTATTATGGAAAAGGGAGAAACAAGTGAACGGGATACGAATAAAAAAGGACCGATGTTACACTCGCCACCAACCCAACCTACTCCATCATAACCGAGCCAACCAACTCAACAAGATGTGAAGCTTAAGGCTTCAATGTGCCCCATCCAATAAAGGAGTCGACCAATTGATGATATACCACCACTTGTTAATAAAAGCTATTTGGAAGAGCTACCTCTTTACATTAGAGAGTATGTCATATCCACCGACGACGTCCCTCCGGATGGTAATTGCGGTTTCCACGTTGTCGTACAACAACTAGGGCCTTTTACCCAAGGTTCCAAGATATATAATGATTGTCTAATCACTTATGCCCGGCAAAGGTTGTTGATGAAGCTAAAGGAGAACCCGGAATTTTATAAGACAATGTTGTGCGATGGGGATGCTAGTCTCAATGTGCAGTTTGTTAGGTATCAACGCCGTCTCCACGGGGATAATCCAATCACAAGGGATCATTGGATGGGCATGCCGATATGTGGGCACTTAATCGCCAACACATTCAATGAAATAGTGAAACTTAAACCATATGTGTTGAGCAACTTAAACGTAGGAGATTAGTGATTGCGTTGATTAAGAAAAACCACTTTATAGGCCTCCGATTAGAAGACAATTGTCAATTGCCTCCGATATCCGGAAACTCTTATTCGCGTGGATTTAATCCCGACACAATGTTGGGTTGGTGCATTATGTATGAGCATAACATGGAGATGTGGAAAGCTTTGACGAAGTCGGACGAAATTATACACGAATGTCAAATTGTCCTTGAGGATGATTAAATGTACCATTAATTAAACTAAGTATGCTTTGAACATCAGATTATGAATTAAAGATTGTGTTTTTTGGAATTTGGTATTATTTTTGGGTGTATTATAGTGTAGTTGTATAATTTTCTTTTTCTTTTTTAAAGGTTTACAGTGATATATTCGGTTAGGAAAAGAAGTTTATGTAGCAACCGAACTGTATTGTTCGGTTGCCTGGTACAATTTCGCAGGTAACCGAGCCCAATGCTGAACTGTCATTCAAAGTAGTTCGGTTACGTATTAAATTTCGCAGGTAACCGAACTACTTTTACACTCTCTCTTGTTTTGGAAGCATTGAGTTCGGTTACCTGGTAAAATTTTACAGGTAGCCGAACTATGAGTTCTTTTGTTTTTATAGTGGCATTTGGTTAGCCACTATATTTAGCGAACTAACCGAACCCGGAGTTCGGTTATCCTAGAGTTTTGCGAACCTACCGAACTTGCTATTCGGTGTGATATATAACTTGGACAAACAACCGAACTTTTAGCTGGACAAAGCAATTACACTAGTTTTGCGTCATTAAAAGTTCTATAATTTAGTTAAAATTGAAAAACAATAAAAACCAAACAATTTTAATTGAAAATTAATTAAAAGGAAACACCAACATAACAAACAAAGGTTGAGGGTGATACTAAAGCTAAATTTTAAACTTACTAACACTCAATATAAATATTGATGGCACAACGTACTTAATATCCGAAACGAACACAAAAGAACTTCCTAAGAACATAGAAATGAGCTTCATATTTGAAATTCTTTCTTTTCCATTTTCGCCATTCATTTTGAGATCTTTCTCGAATGTTTCACCTTTAAGTCGATACCGCTTCACAATTCGAACTAAACCAATAAATTCTTTGACCCTATCTCTTATCTTTGCAAATCGAATAAGTAAGGCTGCACGATCACGGTTATGCGGGTTTCCGGTTTCGGAGCAGAATTTCTCATGAATCTTTCCCCAATAACTTTGAATCATTACGCCATTCATTCGTCGTTCTTCACCCCTCTTAGGATAGTACACTACGTAATTCCTGCAAAGAGAAAGATCTTCATCGAGAGTAAATTTAGGACGTCGCACTGCCATTTTTAAGAGGTTTGATATGGAAAGTGAGGAAGTTTATTAGTATATATAACAGAGGTGGGTAGGCATCAGCTATTTTTTTCAAAATAAAGTTGTGGTGTCTCGATAAATGTGCAATGCAGCTAAAGTTCGGCTTGCAGTGTGATTTTTCGTTGTAACCGAACCCAACCGAACTTTCTTGAATTTAAAAAAAAATCAGTCTTAACGGCTCTATTTCCCCTGGTTTCCAAATAGCCAAAAGCTTTGGACATTAAAAGTTCGGTTACCTGCTAAAATTGCTCAGGTAACCGAACTTCATGGTCCCAAAGTTCGGTTACCTGAAAAATTTCAAATATAACCGAACTCAACAAACAAACAAAAAAATCAGAAGTTACAGAGAGTTATTCGGTTACCTAGTAAAAAATGACAGGTAACCGAACTTAATACTTAACAATTTCTTTGTGTTCATCTTGTTAGTTCGGTTACCTGCTAAAAATGCTCAGGTAACCGAACTCATAGTACATTAGGACTGGTTTTTGAAGCACGGAGTTCGGTTACCTGAGCAATTTCAGTAGGTAACCGAACTAAGAAGACGGACTCAAAGAAATTTGTTAAGTATTAAGTTCGGTTACCTGTCATTTTATATTAGGTAACCGAATAACTCTCTGTAACTTCATATTTTTTTTGTTTGTTGAGTTCGGTTATATCGGAAATTTGTATGCTAACCGAACTTTGGGACTATGAAGTTTGGTTGCTTACGACTTTTGGCCTACTAGCCGAACTACCTTATTGTATCTCAAAAAAAATTGTGTAATAAAGTTCGGTTAGATCAATAAATTAGCCTAATAGCCGAACTAATCCTTTAAAACACACATTAAAAACCAAATTATCAAATTCCTTTACTAATCCACAATACCATAACTAATTGTTGGAAACACACAAACATAAGAAAACAAACCACCAAATCCGCAATAAAAAAGTTTTCTAAACATAAGAAACCAAACTACTAATTGTTGCAATCATTCATTCACGACGACCACTACGACAAACTCTTTTATTCTTGCATTTAGGAGCTTTAGCTTGTCCTTCGTCGTCACTTGGAGTGTCCTCTCCACTGCTTTGTTGTTCAACCATCTGACTTGAACCTTCCCCTTCTCAGCGAATCCTCTTCACCGGCATGGTCTGGCTTGGATCAACAATGTTGGGTGATAAAACCTTAGTCCATTGGTTGTAGAGGTCTGTCTGTTCTCGAGTGTTCATCGGCTCTCCACTCCGGATTTTTGCCATCATTTTCTTCAACAATTTCGTACCTACCTTCACCTTTTTTCAATCAAAAACATAAATAACTATTATTTTTTTAATATTTTATAATAATTTGAAAAGAAAAAATAAGAGAAAATATCTTATTGTGGCATTCCATAAGTTCAAGGCCTCATCACTACAGGTAGGCACATGCTTCTGAATTTTCTGAGCCTCTTTCTCCACTGCCTTCGCTTTCGCTTTCTCAGCACGAGCTTGTTGGACTCTGTTTATTACAAGAGGATGAGAAATATTTTCATACCATTCCATATATCCCTCGTCAGCGGCATTTGGATCATCATACGAATCTTCACACTCTTCAGGTGGAAAAAGATAATTCTCAAAGTTGTTCCAGTGGTCCATTGATGGAGCAGGTTTATATTTTGGGGTAAAATATTTGACGGTGTTCTTAGTTCCCCACTTCTTCACCTTGAAGTTTTCCACTTGTGGGACAGTTTGGACACAAGAAAGTTGTCTCATTACTCTTCGAGGATTATACATTGTACACCCGCCAGGATAAAACAACGGTCCATTATAACCCGCGATAGGTGAGAAATCAATAACCTCGACTTCTTCCTCTTCATCTTATGGAATAGTGTATGGATGGAAAACCACATCTTCAAGCGTTGCATTATCCAATCTCTCCCTCAACTTCAACAACTTTTTTTCTTTACCCTTCAACTGTGAGTTCAAAAATTCGTACTTACCAGCTGTAGGCTTCCCATAAAGCCAAGGAGTCTTAGCATGATCCAATTTCAGTTCAGGGAAGTGGTCGTACACCCAAACCTATGAGAAGGAGCCACAAATGATACATTTTCAGTATGATTAGTAACAATACACATTCATTCGGCTACAAAAATAAAAATTCACTTATCAATAACAAAGTTCGGTTTGTTCGCAAATATATCTTGCAAACCGAACTACAGAGTTCGGTTGCCTAATTATTTCATGTCTCAACCGAACTATACCCTGTATACTAACTATTTTGAAACACACAAAGGATAATTTAACGGGGTACCTGAATAAGAGTATATAAGCCTCCAATTTGACAAGTCTTAAGCCTCGAAGCTTTTCTGAGCTCCGATTGAACGAATGCAAGAACCGCCGTGCCCCAAGAGTAGTTGTTCATCTCATTAAGGAGGTCCAAAAGCTACAGTAATGGGCATTTACCAAGTTTCTAGAAGGGTCGGGGAAGAAAATGGTTCCTAGTTGATATAACAAATAAGCAGTCACATGGTGATTAATCTTCTCCGGTGTCATCATCAACTTTCCAGCCATAACCAAATCTTTTGTCCCTCTAAACTCCTTTTTCAAAACTTTGATCTTGAACTTTTTCAACTTCTTCTTCAACGAGCGGTCTTCCTCAAACTCATTATACTCATCACCTTTCTTAGGCTCTTTAACAGCTCGTCTAAACTCACAATGTGCCTTGTCCTTGCCCCATCCTAGACACTTTTTGACCAACTTTTCAAGAACTTCATAATTCATCGAGGGATCGTAGCCTTCTCGAATACTTTTTCCCATAATTGGTAGGCCTGTGATTCTCTTGCAATCATCCGGAGTTATTGCCATCTCGCCAAATGGTAGATGAAAGGTATCCGTCTCTGGATAAAGCCTCTCGGCAAATGCAGAAACAGTGACAATATCAAATTTTTGGTGCGCATGTTGTATCGCGTTCCATAGTACACATTCAAATACCGCCAACCGGACCTCATCACACTCGTCCGCTATATCCCATATCTTTCTTTTCTGACGTTTCAAAACACGAACCGCATTATTATGATCCTACAAAAACAACATCATATCTTATATACTGATATATAGAAAAATATATGTCAAAATATAATAAAATGACTGGAAAATCTTGATGGTTAAGAATCAATACCTTTGTCGCAAAGATCTTGGCATCCCCATGAGTTTTTGTAGCCAAGCAATACCTCCCCTCCATCTCTTGGAGTACCATAAGTTGGGTTCTTTGGCGGAAAACACAAATCCTTATGAGGAATGTATGCATATCTAGCACACGGATTTTTAGGCGTCTTTCTAGGTTTATCTTGAACCATTTCTCCTTGTTCCTCTTCCTCCGAGTCCTCCTCTGATTCGTCATCTTCATTTTCTCCATCCTTATCTCCATCTTCCTCATCTTCTTCACTGTCATCATTTTCATTTTCTTCATCCTTATCTCCTTCTTCTTATCAGCTGGTTCCTCTTCTCCACATTGATTATGTTCTTGATTACTCATCTCTTCCACAATCTCTGGACCAACTTGTTGGATTACATTGTCAAGATTATCTCTATTGACATCATCTTGGATGACAACACCCGGTAGTGATCCACCTCCAAACTTAGCATTTTTGGTTCCACGCTTACCGGAACCACAGTGTACTTTGCCTCGAGGTGTGGGAGTTCTCATATATTCCATTAAAGGTTGGTTGGATTTTTTACCTTTGCCACTAATCAAGAAAACAAAAGATATTAGCTTAACCGATAAATGATTGACTAAATCAAACGCAACATAAGGGTTCTCAGCGTAAGGTTTGGTTAGTAGCAAAAGTTCACGAAAAATAGGCCAACTCTAATTTTGTGTTCCAAAGAATAGTTCGGTTAGTAAAGTTTTTTTGCGAAAAAACCGAACTCGACATATATGCAATTAGGGAAAAGTTCGGTTAGTAAGGTTTTTTTGCGAACAAACCAAAATCGACATATATGCAATTAGGGAAGAGTTCGGTTAGTAAGGTTTTTTTGCGAACAAACCGAACTCGACATATATGCAATTAGGGAAGAGTTCGGTTAGAAAGTTTTTTTTGCGAACAAACCGAACTCGACATATATGCAATTAGGGAATAGTCATTTACGAAAATCTAAAAAAAGAAATATGCAAACAAACCAAAGTCCATATGTATGCATTAATGGTAGAGTTCGGTTACAGGGTAAAGTTCGATTAAATCCAAACTCAACATATTGGGCAAAATACAAAGTTCAATTACAAAGTTTCAACAATTTTTTTTTTTGTAATATTGGTAAAGTTAGGTTACAAAATATTCTTAGCATTCTTTGCGAACCAACCGAACTATCAGTTCGGTTACCTAATGTTAAATTCTGAGGAACCGAACTGTTCTTCGTGTTCTTCCTTTCAGGAAATTCGGTTAAAAAACTAAGGTTTTTTTGAAACTCGTCCTAACCGAACAACTTACTGTAATTTCCATTTGAACCCTATTTTGATGATTCTTATTCAATTTAACGAATCAAAATCAAATTAAAAGTAATGGGTTTGTGGGAAAATACCTGCGGATTTTTGCCATGGCAGAATCAGGATTCCTATTGCGTCTTTGGTACCCGATTATGGCTTTTCCTTCCGGTTCCACTTATTTATTAATCTCAAGTTCACTTGGGAGATTTGCTAGATGTCCTAATTGGGGACCTTCTCCTGGGAGTCTTGGGGTTTTCTTTCGACGAACCATTCTTATACTTGATTGATTAATCGACGATGAAAATTTTATGAATCGACGATTAATCGATGAAGACGATGTTTAAAGGAAGAAGAACAGGAGAAGAACAGTTTTCTCCGCAAATGTGCCGCACGGTTTGTGGAGGAGAGGAGAGGCTATTTTGTTTTCTTTTTAGATTAGGTTATTAAGTTAGGTTTAATCTTAATTATGGTAAGGGGCAAATTAGTAATCTCACGATTTTAGGACATCCCTTACCATTGTAGGGAAGGTGGCCTTATAAAACAATGGTCCCCCAATAAAAGGCTGGTCCCAAAAAAATCATTCATAAATAAAGCTCTCACGTTGAATGGTGAGGAAACTCTCGCTTCTTATTGGGCGAAATAGGACTTTTTGAGTTTTGGGAAACGAGCGTTTTGGTGAGGACACTTGGCAACATATGATTGGTTTAAAAAGAATAAAAAAAGGAAACCAAACTCAAATTGGAATTCGTGAGGACACTTGGCAATGTATGATTGGTTTAAAAATTACAAACTCAAAAGAAAAACTTAATTTACCATGTTCGGAATTTTATGGAAATCCAAATTCAATTTGGAAATCGAGTACTTACCATATAAGGACTTTTTTCCCCAAATTAATCTATAAAGGGGAAAAAATATGTTTCACACATATTTTCTGCGAAAATAAAAAGAATAAATAAATAAAATATACACATATTCTCCACCTATTTAATGTATTTGCCCCGCCACACCAATTCAAAAATACATCGCCACGGGGCGGGGTGAAGCCCCACGCACACCAAATCAAAAATGCATCCCCACTGGGCGGGGTGGGGCGAAGCCACGCGCACACCAAATTAAAAATGCATCCCCATGGCTTCGCCCAACGCACACCAAGTTAAAAGAAATATAATGCCCGGTGCGTAACACGGTCACAAATCTAGTAAAGGATGAAACCTGGAGTATAAAATCGAGTTTAATACCTCTTCTTCCAAGAATTAATCAATTCCTTTGGAAGTTTGTGAAGGACATTCTTCCATCCAGAGACAAGCTAACACACATAATTTAAAATGGAGATTATAGCAACCCTTTCTGTGAGCAAGGAATTGAAACTTCCTTCTCATTATATACTGGAGTTCTCTTTTGTTAAGTCAGTCTAGTTTGTTGTGCTGGGTATACATATCCAACCCAACACTAATCTTGTGGAACGGATTTGCAGCTGTTTCGACAAGCTGATGAACGGTAGTTTTCAAGAGGAACTGATATGTAAAATACTATTATTACATGGAGCATATGGACGGAAAGATGTGAAAAGATCTTCAAAAGTGCACACACAACTCCAGATTCTTTAATTCACAAGTGCAGGAAATTCATATTTGAATTTCTGGAGATGTCTCACAGGAAACCTATAAACCCTCTTAGACAGAACAGATCTAATATACACTGGCTGCCACATTCTAGGGGATCTTTTACTATTAACTAAGATGATTCTTATCTAAAATAAAATGATTCAGGTGGCATTAGTTAAATTATTTGTGATTTTGCAGGTATTCACAAAGGATCACGGTGCATCCATCTAGCTGAGCATACGCAGAGTGTAGCGGATTATGGGAAGTAATAAGCACGAAAATGCTACATTTTATATCCATATTTATATTAGCTGGGACTCGATATTTTGGCTAACAACACCATTTTAGTTCTTTTGTAGAAAGTACAAGTGTAGTTACCTAAAATCTGAGAGAGGTTAGAGGCGGGATTCTAGGGTTTCTGAAAGTGAGTTACGGGAAGTTGAGCACGAATAGTCTCCGCCTAAACCATGCACAGTGGCCGTTCAAAGGATGCTTCAGTCACAAGGAAGAGATTTAGGGATGGTTTTAGGGAGGGAAGTAGATGAAGAGAGAGGTCAGAGAATTCTAGGGTTTGAAGAAGAATTACTCTGAGAGGTTATGAGAAAGATCATTGTAGCTTGGAGAAATAGATGAACCTATTTATAGATGAATTCTCTAATCTCAGGTCGGTGAAGATAAGGATTGCTTTCCGTGCCGTGTGGAGCAATTCTCCCGTCTCTTCAGGAATAGGGATAAACTAGGTTGAGTTTATCTCATTATTCCACTGCCTTTACTCTCTTCTGCGGTGAGAAATAAGCCGGGTATTCCTCACACGTGCCGTAGACCTCCAGACCAAAACCCTAATTGATATCCCTCCATTTGTGTGAAGCTGAGTCAGCCTTTGTGATGATGTGTTGAGAGAGAAATATTCTTTTTAGCCGAGTTGTCCAAGATAGAGAGATATTCTCTGATTTGTGAGAATGACTAGGATGAGTCACGTGAAAAGGCATGAAATTCCTCAAGAATCGTGTGCAGAGTGTGAGAGGAGCTGAGGAGGATCTCCCTCTCTCCATGGCCGGTCACATATGTCATGTGAAGACCATATCATGTTTGTGGGTCCCTTTGTTGAGCATGCGGAGCTCAAGAGAGCTTATCCAGTTTTTTGTTAGACATGTATAGTTCAGGCTCAATTTACTAGCCGTGAGTGTGTTTGAGAGGCTGGGAAATAGGCTTGAGCCCTAGGTAAGGCGTGTGCCGTGAATCTCTCCGAGATTTTGCGAAGATATTTGAATCTCTCCGTGATTTTGCAGAGAGATTTGAATCTCTCCGAGATTTTGCAGACGGATCAAAATCTCTCTGTGATTTTGCAGAGAGATTTGAATCTCTCAGTGATTTTTCCAGAGAGATTTGAATCTCTCCGAGATTTTGCAGACGGATCAAAATCTCTCCGAAGTTTTTCTTAATGGATCCGAATCTCTCTATGGTCAGCTGGGACTCGTCCTGAGAGAGAAAAAGGCTTTGTACGCTCAATTAATGCCTCTGCGAGACTTTGGCTCACTTGTCTTTGACCAGCGTATCTTGCAGAGATGTGCTAGGAATAACCTGTGTGTCAATATGATGGGCCAACAAGACCAGTGTATCCTAAAAGGATGTTCTAGGAGTCCGTCGAAAGGGCCCGGAGGCAGAATAACCAGTGTATCTCGCGAGGTCCTAGGAGTTATTCGGAAACTTCAGTAAATTGAGTCAGAGCCTAGGGCAAACATGACCAGTATATCTCGCGATGATGTACTAGGAATCAATCCTTGATCTCAAATAGGGTGAGTCGTGCTTACAAGAGATATGCAAATCTCCGCTCTGGGTCATAAGTCCGTCGGGGACGTATTTACGCATCTATAGAGCCTACATGACCAGCAGCATCTCGTTGAAGATGTATACTAGGAATCATGGCATCACAATCAGCTGCGTCTTGCGAAGACATGCTGGAATTGTGGCTGTTCTGGTTCATAAGTCTGTCGGGGACGTTTTACGCTCTACAGAACCTACGTGACTAGCAGTATCTCATCGAGGATGTGCGCTAGGAATCACGGAATCACGACCAGCAGTATCTCGCGGGGACGTATACTAGAAATCGTGGCTAAGGACGCCTTGAGGGCCAAGGGATTAATCTCTCCCATGAGAGTTGAATTC
Source organism: Papaver atlanticum (assembly GCA_023531105.1). Classification (NCBI taxonomy): domain Eukaryota; kingdom Viridiplantae; phylum Streptophyta; class Magnoliopsida; order Ranunculales; family Papaveraceae; genus Papaver; species Papaver atlanticum. Next base: position 1,173,187 of record JAJJMB010015449.1, on the reverse strand, counting down.
TGTCTATAGGGTTGAAATGAGACTTTTGCCCCTTATCCAAATTTCACCATCTACATTAAGTCCCCTACTCAGAGTAGAACCTTGATTGTTCTATGATGAGTATATAGATGGTAACAAATCATTCGTATGCAATTACAATTCGTTCGTCCTTTTAGACTTGCAGAATCCCCGAATTGATGTTTAGCCTTCGATTGTTATGACTCTGATCTTGGAATCGATTCTCGACCTTGGAATTTCCTGGGACTTTGTGTTGGACGTTAATGATATGATAATTAAGTCTTGATGAGACAAATTTCCGTCGAATGGGATTTGTTAATTAGGGTTTACTTGGCCAAAACCCTAATTTTCTCTCTTTGTACATCCTTGAGCTTCTGAGTTTGTACAGGCGAGAATGTGGGGAAGAGAGAACTTTTGAACGGTTTCCTGGATGGCCTTGATGTTGGTGAGGGGCCGTGAGAAAAGATATGCATTTACTTTTGAAGTTAAGGAGTCCCTATCCCATGTAAATTCTGAATTCAGGCTTGTATCATACCCAAACCCTAATTTCTCTTTTGTTCGCGTCTGACTCCTTCAGACACTCTGGAGAGGCTTGATGAGGCTTGGAAGGTGTGCATATATATTTTGGGGTCGGCACTTTGTGTGATGAGAGCTTTTTTAATTCCTTGTGCCAATCAGACTCCTCTTTATTAGAGAAAGTACATACCTTTGAAACTAAAGGTATTTTCATCAAAACCACTATGAGCTTGATTTTTATATGGCATGAGAGAAACATGGAGCCTCCCTAGGCATAGTAATGTCTTGAAAGAGGGATTGGCGCGTCTCTGGTCCTAGTTTTGGAAATCATGAATCTGAATTCCCTGTTTTGAGCCAGATTCCCTTTATTTTCTCTGAAATTCTGCCTTCCTGGATTCCGTTTCGATTCCATTCTTCTTTGAACACTTAGAGAACTCAATATTCACGTGTATGAGGCCTTTGGAATGATTACATGAGATCTTGGTCGGTCTCTAGCTGTATTAAGTCTTTCTTCTTTGAAAATACTCAAAATTGCAATATAAGGGTATTTTGGTCAAAATCCCCTATGAGCTTGTTTTTTTGTTAAAGAGTAATGGGATAAAAGGGATTGATACATTCCTATAGAACCGTCCAACAGAATGGGAGAGGCTCGGTCCCCTCTCTTTCAGAATAAATCCCTTTTTTCACCAAATTCTTGAAATTAGGGTTATTTTCGTCAAAACCCTAATTCTCTTCGACTTTGATCCCTCTGAAAAAATTCCGAGATAATAAATCACGTCCCACTGGCCTAGGAGAGCATCATCACGCATGAAAAGGGCTTGTCCACGGTTTGGAGGAATTTTTTGAAGAAAGAAAACCCTAAGTTTCCTTATTTGATCCAATTTCCTCTAATTTCCTCTTTTAACTCCAAATCTTTTTCCTTTTGCTTCAAGGCTTCCCTTTTGAAATCAAATTGAAAATAGAAGTAATTTGGACATGTTCTAGGTTTAGAAACCGGTCCAGTATGTTCCACGAATTTTATTCACAGTAGAATTCCTTGTTTAAGTTGAATTCCTTTGCCTTCTCTTAAATCCCTTTCCTTGCTTGGCTTGAACTCTAGTTGGACGCATTGGAAGCTGAGGTAACTTGAAAACCGTGTGTATGGGTCTGTTTCGATGATTGGATAAGAACTTGATCACTTCTCTTAGCCAAATCCCCTTTTCTTCAAAATAGCCAAAATATCAAACTAGGGGCACTTCTTTGTTTACTTCTGCCTTTTTTCTTGATAAGTTTGCGTTCAAGGAGGTGGAGAAACTTCGGCATGAATTGTGATTTACTTGGGTAAGGATAGAAACAAGTATAACACGTCCTGGACTCTTTTTGGAAGTTGGTTTCCTTGTTCAAGTGAGATTCATCCTTTTATTTGAAGTAGGATTTATATTGCACTCGGAAGGAAATTCGCGTGCTAACTTTTAATGCTTGGTGTACTTGAATTGAGTTCTTAATAATGGTGTGCTGAGTGATAGCATCTTTCTTTATCATAGATGGTAACCTTGTTCTTCTTTCAAAACGATACTAATCTTCAAACTGATGACATAAAAGTTAACAGAAGTACTTATCATCTTGAGTTTGCTGATGTAGATACCCATCATTCGTTCTCCATAGAGTCATCTTCGGTAAGTCTTGATATTTGTCCCTCCTTGATCAAATATTCATATTCCTTCGACCATTGAATGAATAGAAGTAGTCGTATTTGTCAAGGATTCACTTTGTTTAGGTGTTCGTCACAAAAAAAAAAACTTCAGATTTGAGACACTTAGGGAGAATGGCTGTAAACTCTTCACACGGACTCTGATTTGATTCCCCGGCCCCATATTTGAAAGAAAAGAGAATATTCTTTCTAATTCAAAAATAATGACTTGATTTCGAGTTCGTTTTGCCAATCAAATCCGTGTATACTTTTGACTTCAAAAATCCCGTATAAAATTTAAGGAGTTTTTCAGATTGCACTTACTTCGGTGTTGGGACCACATCTCCTAGCTCGTTTGTCCGTTTGAAGCACTCTTTTGGTATGTTTTTGGGAAGACATAGAGGAACACATTTGCTTCCGAAAGTACCCCGAAATTCCTTATGAATTGTCATCAGTTTTCAAGTCTTCGCGCTGCAATGTCCATCAATCTGAATTACCAAAGGAATCCTTGTTTCAGTTGGATTCTTAAAACGTTCTCTTGCTTCAAGCACAACCCCTTGGAGTATTATGACTTCAATACTCTTCCTTAGCTTGGTTTAGATCATGAATTTTATATTCTTAGGCCATTCACACGTCCGTGGTATTGATTATTCGTTTTTACTCTTTGGTTTCCAGAAAACGTATTTTGCTTGATCCCTTATTAAAGTGTGGACCCAAACAAATCCACGAGTATCTCATGAGATGTGATATGTATTTATTGATAAGTACAAGACTCTAGGCATGAGGGTATGCTTGAAGGGATTAGGAGAAGACAAGGCTTGAAGGGATTGTAGGAGGACAAGGTTATAGGGGGAAAGGCCGGTCTGTGTTATTGCTCCCTTGATTTTAACTTATGTAATTTGAACTTTGCAGCCTTATCTGATCTTTTCTTTATTTGTAGAGTACTTTTCATGGTGAGAATGAGTTAGATCTTGGTAGAATGCAGATGAGGCGGGCTTCAATAATTTCAAAGGGATTTCAGAAAGAGATTCGGGTGCAGAGACAACTGACCTGCATGAGGATAATTTCACGGAACCCATGTCTTGACTTCGGATGAGACACTTACCGATGGATTATATCATGAGAATGATAAATCCGAACGGTCTTGCTTCTGATGATTTTGTAAACCTGGGAAACTTGGTGACAACCCGTGAGAATCTTTGCTTTCAATGTGAGGTGGTTGCGGGAGTGGCTCAATTCTGTCAGGATCCGTCGGGGTGAGTTGAGTTCAGGTCCTCGTATTTTAGAGAGTTTCTTAATTTGTGCAAACCCTAGCTGGCTCTGTTGTATATGCGAGTAGGTGAAAACCCTAAGTAAAAATCGTAATAGGAAGTCCTTCTTTGCGTGATATTCACTCTAGAGGTTGTAGAAACTTCGTTTGACGTCCGATTTCAGTGGTTGACCTCAACTATCGAGCAGAAAAGACATTCCTTTCATATATTATAGAGAAAAATTAATATATGGAGATTGTTTTCAGGTGATAAATGCATGTGAAGTTGAACTCGGAAATATATGGTTTTACAACAACTATTCCTTCAAGTGTTTTGATGATATCTCTTGGACCATACTTCAAAACATCATCCCCTTTTAACACGTGGTAAGTGAGACATAGACATATATTTTTCATCAAGGGCGTGTTGTCGAATTCTCTACCCATTTGTCTCAGTTCATCGAGTTATGTGACTAAAGTATGAGTCGCGTCTGAGTAGAGTGGAGACTATAGACTCCTCTTCAAACAGATTGTGAACCCTAGTTTGCTCCTGCATGCGTTTATTATTGAGGGATAATTTGAATGCTTCTTCTACTTGATATAGTTCTGGTGCACGCGTATAAAACCCTAAAACGTCTTATCTTCTGTCAGGATCCGGGACATGGTTGCAATTGCTGAGTACAGATGCTGACGGAGAAGAATTCGACGAGACCAGAGAGAGATGCGAGATTCTTGAGATAAGTCACCTTTACGATTTTAAAGGCCGATCTCTAGTCACCTAATCCCAAGTAATAACATGTTTTTTTATGGGTTTGGGGAGTTGAATGGTCTTGATGTGTCCCGATCTTTTGAGACTCCTGCGCTGATCGTTTCCAAATTTGTTATATGAAAACTGGATGTATGGGCCACCTCCTATTGGCCATGCAGATATATGACGCACGATTCTCCGTTAGTCCCCAGTTTGTATAAGACTAGGGATTCCCATTGGCTCGGGACGTTTGGAAAATGAAGTACGACCCTTGTAGCGTACGAGATTGATTCTTCCAGGCGGGCAAGCGATAATCTGTGGGCTGAAGATGTCTTTGGAGAGTCATGTCGAGATATTGCCGCATGTGTCTTTATGGACAAGATGAAGTTGTTGTTCCGCTTCTACAAGGTGTCTTTACAGGGATTCGTGTGAACTTCTGTAGTAAAATTATCCATTGAGATTTATTATTCTTTTGGGAGGATGCTCAACCAAGAGTAGTATATGCCTTCTGGTACAATTAGGGTAATAGATACATTCAGGTCTAACAGAGCAGTCGATTTTTGTTTGTTTTATTGATGGAAGAGTTCTCTGGGAATCTTCTAGGTAATTCTTCACGTGGAGGAGTCGTTTTTTGACATGAGGAAATTGTATGTGATCGTCATATCTTATCCTTCGCTCATCGCATCTGAGCCTGACTCACGGAATAACCTGTCAATTGGATTTTCTCGACAGAAGAGACTTTGACCGAGGGAACTACTAGTATGCGCCTGAATGAGCAACGTGTATCCTGAAGCTATGGTCTCGGATCCTTCTCTTGTTTTACTTTAGTGATGGTAGCTGGTTGTAGTTGTATGTCGAGTAACGGAGTTATATCTGAATTGTTGGCACTTCAGATTTGTTTTCCCTTAGTAGGTTCAGGTGCGAAGATATTCTCCTTCTCCTTCTTGGGTGAACTGAGGTCCCATCAGAAAATGATACTGGATAATCGTTGGTGTAGCCGAGATGGAGGCTCATTGAGACTTAGTTGTACAATCGCAAGGACTCCTTTTCTTTCTGACGGGACGGGTGTTGAGATAACATATCGACCGACGGCTTTGAATCTTCAGATAAGTATGATTTTTGGCCGAGAAATGTCTTGGAAGCTAGTTTCATCTTATACTTTGTCGTGTTCTGGTCATGATCCTCTGAAACATGAAAACGATAAGATGCATCTCGGCTAGCGATTTATGACCTTATGTGGCTCTGCAAAGCTTTTGTCTAGATCACGAATTTTTTGGAACCTTTCCAAGTTTTCGCTAAGTTTATCCTGTAAACGATGAAAAGACAAATCCGACAGAAAAAGAACTAGGTCAATCTGATACAGAATGAAAGAGTTATAAGTAAAATAGTAAAGTGAAGTAAACTTCCTGAGTCCCCGGTGATCAGGTTGAGGGCCATTGACCTGAACGAATGTTGGAGCAAATATTCGTCAGAATCTCATAGTTTAGAGCGCCATATGGTCCTTGAGGTCCTTGAGAGTGATAAGGTCAGCTGGATGGTTTCTCATTTTCTCTGTAGCGTTCATAATGAGCTTTATCTTCTCCGGTGAGGTCGATTGCAGGCAAGATCCCGTCAGTGCTATTCTCAGCATTTTTAGTACTCCTTCTTTAGGAAACGTGTACTCGATCTATATTTGTTGGATCTATCCCTACTGGTAACTCTAAAGGCGTTTTCAGATATGTATGGATGTCGATCTGAGATTTTGCAAGATTCTGTTGAGTCTCCGAGTGTTCTCCTTGGTCCTTATCAAACGTTTTCAAGGATTAGAAGTAGATTTTTATGAAAATAGGTTACTAAGGCGTTTTGTTATGCAGGAAGAGATCCATGTGGTCTGGGACGCACTAACCTATTCACTAAGGTCAAAATCGAAAGAGAGAGAAAGTGCTGGTAGGGATAACTCTCTCGGCTAAGTCTGTAATGGATTTAAAGAGACTGAATCAATGGAACGTTTTTGTGTTTGGATTGTTGGAATCGTCTTCCTTCCTAAGAGACCTTGATTGATATCTGTAACTGAGTGAACAACCTCCCACTTTGGTCGCCAAAATGTTGTTACCTAAAATCTGAGAGAGGCTAGAAGTGGGATTCTAGGGTTTATGAAAGTGAGTTACGGGAGGTTGAGCACGAACAGTCTCCGCTTAAACGACACATAGTAGCCGTTCAAAGGATCACGGTGCATCCATCTAGCTGAGCATACGCAGAGTGTAGCGGATTATGGGAAGTGATAAGCACGAAAATGCTACATTTTATATCCATATTTATATTAGCTGGGACTCGATATTTTGGCTAACAACACCATTTTAGTGCTTTTGTAGAAAGTACAAGTGTAGTTACCTAAAATCTGAGAGAGGTTAGAAGCGGGATTTTAGGGTTTCTGAAAGTGAGTTACGGGAAGTTGAGCACGAACAGTCTCCGCCTAAACCATGCACAGTGGCCGTTCAAAGGATGCTTCAGTCACAAGGAAGAGATTTAGGGATGGTCTTAGGGAGGGAAGTAGATAAAGAGAGAGATCAGAGAATTCTAGGGTTTGAATAAGAATTACTCTGAGAGGTTATGAGAAAGATCATGGTAGCTTGGAGAAATAGATGAACCTATTTATAGATGAATTCTCTAATCTCAGGTCGGTGAAGATAAGGATTGCTTTCCGTGCCGTGCGGAGCAATTCTCCCGTCTCTTCAGGAATAGGGATAAACTAGGTTGAGTTTATCTCATTATTCTACTGCCTTTACTCTCTTCTACGGTGAGAAATAAGCCGGGTATTCCTCACACGTGCCGTAGACCGCCAGAGCAAAACCCTAATTGATATCCCCCCATTTGTGTGAAGCTGAGTCAGCCTTTGTGATGATGTGTTGAGAGAGAAATATTTTCTTTAGCCGAGTTGTCCAAGATAGAGAGATATTCTCTGATTTGTGAGAATGACTAGGATGAGTCATGTGAAAAGACATGGAATTCCTCAAGAATCATGTGCAAAGTGTGAGAGGAGCCGAGGAGGATCTCCCTCTCTCCATGGCCGGTCACATATGTCATGTGAAGACCATATTATGTTTGTGGGTCCCTTTGTTGAGCATGCGGAGCTCAAGAGAGCTTATCCAGTTTTTGGATAGACATGTATAGTTCAGGCTCAATTTACTAGCCGTGAGTGTGTTTGAGAGGATGGGAAATAGGCTTGAGCCCTAGGTAAGGCGTGTGCCGTGAATCTCTCCGAGATTTTGAGGAGATATTTTAATCTCTCCGAGATTTTACAGGGAGATTTGAATCTCTCCGAGATTTTGCGAAGAGATTTGATCTCTCCGTGATTTAGCAGAGAGATTTGAATCTCTCCGAGATTTTGCAGACGGATCAAAATCTCTCCGTGATTTTGCAGAGAGATCTGAATCTCTCCGAGATTTTGCAGACGTTTCAAAATCTCTCGGAAGATTTTCTTAACGGATCCGAATCTCTCTATGGTCAGCTGGGACTCGTCCTGAGCGAGAAAAAGGCCTTATACCCTCAATTAATGCCTCTGCGAGACTTTGGCTCACTTGTCTTTGACCAGCGTATCTTGCAGAGATGAGCTAGGAATCAACTGTGTGTCCATATGATGGGCCAACAAGACCAGTGTATCCTGAAAGGATATTCTAGGAGTCTGTCGAAAGGGCCCGGAGTCAGAATAACCAGTGTATTTCGTGGGGATGTCCTAGGAGTTATTCGAAAACCTCAGTAAGTCGAGTCAAGGCCTAGAGCAAACATGACCAGTGTATCTCGCGATGATGTATTAGGAATCAGTCCTTGATCTCAAATAGGGTGAGTCGTGCTTACAAGAGATATGCAAATCTCCGCTCTGGGTCATAAGTCCGTCGGGGACGTATTTACGCATCTACAGAGCCTACATGACCAGCAGCATCTCGTTGAGGATGTATACTAGGAATCATGGCATCACAATCAGCTGTGTCTCGCGAAGACATGCTGGAATTGTGGCTGTTCTGGTTCATAAGTCTGCCGGGGACGTTTTACGCTCTACAGAACCTACGTGACCAGCAGTATCTCGTCGAGGATGTGCGCTAGGAATCACGGCATCACGACCAGCAGTGTCTCGCGGGGACGTATACTAGAAATCGTGGCTAATGATGCCTTGAGGGCCAATGGCTTAATCTCTCCCGTGAGAGTTGAATTCTGTCTATAGGGTTGAAATGACACTTTTACCCCTTATCCAAATTTTACCATCTACAACAAGTAAATCCGATCATCGGCTAGATACATGGCTAAAGTGGAGATTAAAACTGCATTTGCATGACAACACAAAAGTAGAGAGTTGACTAAGCACCCATGTTGATATTTGGAGTGCCACCTGCTTGGCGACATCGTTTCACAGGCAGCAAATCACCAAATGCAAGGAATCAATTTCTTTATCATTCCTAGCACGTGAGTCCACTAGGCCATTAAGGGAAAGAAGTGAGACGTGGATTCATTATTATAACCACATCTGTATGTCACTGGAGTTTATACAACAAACTGGTGATGAATTGGTGGAGCGGCTAACTTAGGGAAATGAAGCAGTGGAAAGAGATTGATGGGAGATTGCATTAGAGATGGTGTGTGTTGGCTAATCTGAGCGGGTTATGTGAACTGAGTCGATGGTGTCTACATTGCGAGACTCGTCAGTAAATGTAGACAGATGGTACTGTGGGTATTTGGGTGAATTCAAGATCTGTATGCGATTGTTAAGATATATGCGGATTGCAGTAGGGCAAATGGAGTTGGCCTGGAGCTAGGAATTTCTGTACGTGTTTGAATGCTGTTGAGGTTTTGAGCTCGAACTGGTGGTGGAAGTGGTGACAACAACAAGGTTTGGTTTCTTTGGAAATGAATTGCAGAACGTAGACGAGAACTGGAGATGGCATGCAGTGGTGGTTGATGGAAATGGTTGCGACTGCAGCGTTCTTTGCAACAAGAGTCGATTTTTTTCCGACTCTTGGCTAATTGAATTGAAGGCATCTTCCAGCAACAACAACAACAATGGAAGAACGTGACTGTATACAGAGGCTGAGGTCGAGAGTTCTGGTCTGATTTTATGCCGGACAATGAAGTGATGATGTGTTTGGCTAGCTCAACTGGTTTTCCATGAGTATTTTGATTATACGGAATGGGAACTCGTACTGTGGTTACCTTTGGAAATCGATGGGTCTGTGGTTCGTTCATGTTGCAGCTTGGAAGATAGAGCGAAAAGAAAGCAGTGATAAGAAGATGAAGAAAGGGAGCAGTGAAGCCATTTGGTGAGATAGTTGCAGTCGATGGAGAAAGGTTTGCTGTGGCCTCTTTTGATGTTCCGCGAAGGTGAGGAAGAAGTTGGCAGCAAGAACGGATTTGGGGTTCGTTGATAAGGAACTGAGATTGGGGTTTGCTGTCTTGGCAGCGAGATAAAGAAGTGTTGTGGCATCGATGGAGATTTCTGGGTGTTGGCTATGTACAGATCTTAGCCGTGAATGAAGAAGAACCGGTGGTGGTGATGGCTAGATGGACGGAGTATGGACTCAGGTGTTGTGGCCGGAAGAGTCGGGTGATAGACTGTCAGAAGACTCAGAACTAGAAAAGTGTTATTCTGTCCTGAATTGGGTAGTTGGTTTTTGTTTCTTTGGGCTGGGCCTTTAGAAGTTTGCTAGGTCTTCATGTGACTGCTTCGCAGTTCACAGGGGACTATATACATTTTAGAGACAGAAAAGAAGGAGGAGAGAGCTGTGGCTACAGAGCCGAAAGCCGGAGAAGAGAGAAAAGCGATAGACGCCGCAGACTGGAGAAGCAGTTTGAACAGCCGCGAAGGCAAGAACGGAAGGACAAGAAATTGAAGGGAAATGAGACGATTCGGTGACAAGGGTTTACTCTTTCCTCTATTTTCTTGTAATTGTTTTTGTGGGTTTTGAGAAATCCATATTTATGTGTTGTTAAACTTTGTAACTAGGGTTTTATGTTGAAACTACTTGAGGTACTAGGCTATTTTGAATCGAATAAAATTGAGCAAGAGACCATCATGATTTGATTAGATTAATTCCATGATTTTATTTATTGATTAAATGATGAATTTCGTTGTTGCTTCACCGGTTCTGTATAATACAGTAACCTTTGCACACAATTAATAGGACTGCAAATATATGTGTCTACTTATTTGATATTCCATGCTGGGTTGAATTCTTTTGATAGGGTATACTTAGAATAGTCAGGTATTATTTGTGAATCTATAATTAGTTTCGTATAAACTTTCTCGCTAATGCAATTACATGCTTCGGTTTAGTCTTTTAATGTGCCACGCTTAAGGCGTTCTAGTGATATTTGCGACTCTAATACATATAATAGGTGATGTCAATAGAATGAACAATAAATAATTCATGAATTATGTTTAATTTCAGTAATTGAATAAAAATAGTGGTGGATACTAGAAACCCTGGCTACCGACTTTTCCATTGTATTCATTCGATTAGTTTAGTTTATTTTCTTTGTTTTTATTCCTTTCAAAAATCATAAATTTATATCTCGGTTGGTTAGTCAATTAAGAATATTGGTTATTGATATTTCCACCGCTTCCTGTGGGTTCGACCCGTACTTGCCGCTGTCTACTAGTTAGACGTCGTGCGATTGCGGTTATTTACAAATAGGGTTTCCCAGAATCCTACAAATTTTTGGCACACTTATATTTTGCTAGTCCTCGAGTAAAAGGAAGCAGTAAAATGGGCAAAGGATTTGAAGTTGACGGATGTATACTTTGAACTAGACTCCATGCTGGTGGTTGATGTTGTTAACAAGGACTTTTACAACATTGATTGGAGACTCCATAATACTATTAGAGATATCAAATATCTTCTTAAGTTTTTTAACTCTTGGCACTGTAGTTATGTGCCTAAAGAGAAGAATAAAGTGGCAGATGTACTGTCTAAATTAGCTAGAATTGATAGAGTAAACAAAGTTTGGTTATCTGCTCCTCCTAGTATCATTTCTTTTCAACTAGCTGAGGATGCTAGCTATGTAACTTCTTAACTATCAATCTATTTTCTTCCAGTTTCAAAAAAAAAAAAAAAAAAAAAAAAAAAAAAAGGATGTCAAGACTCCAGATAGAATTAGGGAAATTCGCCTGTGCAAGTGATCTACACTAAAGAACAAAGAACATCGACGTGAAAGTTCAACGCCTCAATGGTTACTTAAACCTTAATCAGCATGAAACCTCGATGTCTGTTGGATTCCGGCATGCAGGCATCCAATTTTCATGCTAGAATGTGGGCATCCAATTCAAAATCATTTTTTTGTTGGTTAAGTCCGAATCCAACTCAAAACCAATTGACAATGAGTGGAGTGGCCCCTTAAACATATATATTAGATCTATGCTTAGGGAGTGGTTAATATGGGATTATTATCTCCACTATACCCCCTCTACGTGTAGGAGTTTTTGAGTCCTCTACATCGTGAACCTCTATATGGATAGACGGGTAGCCCTTTGGGCTTACTCTAAATTTTACTCTCGTAAGGGCCTAGCTTTGATACCGTACTGGAAATCAGGCTATAGAGAAATTGAGACCATTATCATTACAGAAAGGATAGGTAGTTTCTCAGTGCATATACTCGACTCAGACATCAGATTTTGTTAGCAATAAAACAAAACCAATTAGAACTGAACATGTATAACAGACGTTAACAAACCAGATAACTGACCACTGGTGTAACACAAGTATAAGAGAATAAAAATAAAAAAGACTTTATTTCACTACCCTCCCGCAAGTTGAAATGGGGACAATACTTTCAACTTTGACTTTAGGAACTCAAATATATTCTTCCGGAGCATATAAATGTTAAGTCTGTTACCAAGATAGGAGAAATTATTGGAGAAGTAATTGTTATAGAACCAAAGGATGCTATCCTTGATGGTAGCTTTCCTGTGAAAGTCTGTGTGAACATTGATTTGTCCATGCCAATGAGAAGAGGAGTTAAATGCATCACCAATGTGGGGGTTACTAAATGGCAAAAATTCTTCTATGAGAGACAGCCTAAAGGAATATGCACAAAATGCTATGTTATTGATCATTCAAAGGGTGCTTGCAAAGCTGCTGCTGATTTTCTAATTAAAGCACATGAGAAACCGTACTTATTTGGGAAGGTTAATATTCTCAGGAAAAATATCCCAGCTGTCTCAACAAGTGCCACACCTGCATGTAGGAATAATTCTAATTTTTTTTAATCAAAACTACTGTTTTTGTCCCTCATACGGATGAAATTGCTGTCAATATGGATTTTCTGCTTAACAAAGAAGATGAGAATTCTGGTGATGATATTAGACTTGGTAAGCGTCATATATTCATGGATAATGTTTCGGAAGCTTCCTCTGAAGCTGATAACTCGTCAACAAGCAATTCCTTAGATACCAGCACTTCCATCCTGGATACTCATAGAGTCATAACCAGAGTGGATCTTGATGTTCATGCAGAAAAGGAAATTCAGGTACTTCTTACTCAATATTTCTTAATAATCCATATTTTATCATCACTCATATATGCCTCGACTTTTAAGAAAAAATTTTAATTGCTCTGTTACTGATACATTAGGGTTTAGTTTTCATATTTATTCTTTTTTTCTTTCGTTTGTTTTAATTGGACTTCATTCTATTAGGATAGCTTTAATAAATATAGGTGGTAATAGATATTTATTTCAAAAAAAGGCTCTAGCAACACTAAATTTTTCTTGTTCCGTAAGCTTTGATAAACCCTTACATTGGCATACTACAAAGTACGTAATTAGTTGGTCTCTGCTGCTATTTTTTGGTCACTATCACAATCTGAAAGTGTTATCATGGAATGTACAAGTTTTAAAAATTCTAATACTAGAGATCATCTTAGAGATCTTATCAAAACTCAAAATCCAGACATGATCTTCTTATGTGAAACAAAATTAGAGGAGACTAAAATAAGACCCTTATTAGTTCCTTTTAATTACCCAAATATTGAATATCATGAACCAGTTGGTCTTTCTGGTGGTTTAGTTCTCATGTGGAAAGATGGTTTTAGCTGTGAAATACTTAGTTGTGAAGATAACATGATACATGCTCTGATTCAAGACGACCCAAGCCAGCCAGAATGGTTACTTTCATGTATGTATGGATACTGCAATCAAGAAAAGAAGAGGGATCGGTGGAATTTCTTAGAAGAGCTAGGAAAAAATATTACTCAGCCATGGATTTTACTGGTGATTTGAATATTCACCTTCTTTCTTCTAATGATTCTAAGTATTCTTCTTCAAGTGATGGGTGGGTTAATGGTATTCTTCAAACAGTTGGTTAGAAGATATTGGTTTCATTGGGAAAGAACATACTTGGACAAGTAATAATCTTGGCACAGGCAAAAAAAGATCCAGAATTGATTTAGTCTTGGGAAATGCAGAATGGAATACTCAATTTCCTGATTCCAAAATTCTTCATCTGGTTCAAAATGGCAGTGATCATTGTCCCATTATGATGGTTTCTTACTACAATCAACCTAAATTATGGAAGCCTTTCAAGTTTTTCTTAACTTGGCTGCATGACAAATCTTGTGCTGTTGAGATTGCTAAGGCTTGGAGCAAGAATGTTCATGGATTAATAGCTTTTCAACTCCACAAAAAACATCAATTTACTAGAATTGCTCTCTCAAGATGGAACAAATCTCACTTTGGTGATATTCATCAAAAAGTAGATATGTTACAAAACTAGTTAAATGAAGTTCAAGCCTTACCTCATTCATCTGAAAACACTTCAAAAGCTTTTGAAATTAATGAAGAGCTCAAGAAATGGCATCAGATACAGCATGACTTTCATAAGCAGAAATCTAGAGATAACTTTTTGAAGGAAATGGACAACAACACCAAGTACTTCCATACTTTAACTAAAAGAAAAAGGGCAAGGAATAACATTAGTTCTTTAAGAGACTCAAATGGTAATTGGTTACACTCAAGAGAAGACCTATCCAATCTCTTAACTAATCATTTTAAGGATATAAGCACTTCCATGTCTCCTAATATCCAAGAACAACACTACAACTTGTTACCTTCTTTGATTTCAGATGAGGAAAATAGAATTCTTCTTGCTTCTCCATCAGATGATGAGATTTTTAGTACATTAAAAAGTATGGAAAATTGGCCAACTCCAGGACCAGAAGGTTTTCAAGAAGGTTTTTATAAATCTCAGTGGAATATAGTTGGTCCTGAGGTGTGTGAAATAGTGAGAAAATTCTTTTCTTATGGATTCATTCTGCAATCTTTGAACAAGACCTATATATCTCTTATTCCCAAGTCTAAAAAGCCAACAACTTGTAAGGACCTGCCTTACAAATTAGCACAAAAACAACTCAGAGTCTCTAAGGATAGAGATTGGACTGGGGAGAACAGAAATTTGGGGAAGAAAATATACTTTTACTGATTAATTTTCATTATGAGTTCTACAATAAAGAAGAGGATATAAATGAGAGGGTTTGGTGTGCACTTGTGCCACACACACACACACTCTACTAATCCTACTTAGCAGCAGCTATTAACTGATTAATCACGTTTAATTAACAACTGATTACACTAAACAGATATCAAAGGTTTGATTTCCTAATTGATCGATACAACGCACAACCTGTGATATTTCAATTATGTAACAAAATATAATGCGGAAAAGAAATAACACAGACACCAGAATTTTGTTAACGAGGAAAGCCGCAAATGCAGAAAAACCCCGGGACCTAGCCCAGCTTGAACACCATATTGTATTAAGCCGCTACAGACTCTACCCTACTACCAATTAACTTCGGACTGGACTATAGTTGAACCCTAATCAATCTCACACTGATTCAAGGTACAGTTGCGTTCCTTACGTCACTGATCCCAGCAGGATGCTACGCACTTGATTCCCTTAGCTGATCTCACCCACAACTAAGAGTTGCTACGACCCAAAGTCGAAGACTTCAAAAACAAATCTGTCTCACACAGAAAAGTCTATAGATTGAATAAATCTGTCTCCAACAGAAATACCCAAGAGTTTTTTTTGTTCCATCTTTTTATAAATCAAGGTGAATAGGAACCAATTGATAAGCCGGACTTATATTCCCGAAGAACAACCTAGCATTATCAATCACCTCACAATAATCTTAATCGACTAGTGAAACAAGATATTGTGGAATCACAAACGATGAGACGAAGATGTTTGTGATTACTTTTATCTTGCCTATCGTAGAAATTAATCTTGAGTCAATTATTTCAATTGTACTCAATACGATAGAATCGGGCAAGATCAGAACACGCAACTACAAAGAAAATAGTTGGGTCTGGCTTCACAATCCCAATGAAATCTTTGAAGTCTTTAACCTACAGGGTCTCGAAGAAACCTAAGGTTAAAGGAGAATCGACTCTAGTTGATACAACTAGTAACACACAGGAGGTGTGGGGATTAGGTTTCCCAGTTGCTAGAGTTCTCCTTTATATAGTTTTCAAATCAGGGTTTGCAATCCAAGTTACCTTGGTAACAAAGCATTCAATATTCACCGTTAGATGAAAAACCTAATTCAACCAAGCTAATATCTTTTTACCGTTAGATCGAACTTAGCTTGTCACACACAAATGAAATGTACCCTCATATAGGTTTATGTAACCGTACCCAAACGTGTACACCATGTTGGCTCACAAATAGTTAACTGAGGTTAGCCATATGATTACTCTCATATCAACCTTACTCATCTTAACCATAACTAGTTCAAGTGACTCAAATGAAATTAGTTAAAGAGCCGTTCAATTGCTATATTCTCATAGAAGTATACAAGAACACAATTGAAGAAAAATCGATTTGATTCACTCGAATCAATACATGAACATTATAGCCACGGTTTGCAAAGATTGCATTCCTTATTTTATAAATGTTTAAGTTCATGTACACAACCGATTTTAAAAAGTAACCAACTCAAGTATGCAAACGGGTACGCATACTTAAGTATCCGGACCGAGTTTGGTTATGGCAGTACGCGTACGGGTGCGCATACCTATTCACACTTCCAACCTCCAGCAGTAATTCACGGACGTGAGACTTTCGCCAGTATGCGTACGGGTACGCATACTTTCCCAGACATCCAACAACCACCAGTACGCGTACGGGTACGCATACTTTAGGTTCCCGATTTTGGACTTATACACAAATGTGATAACACACTATGTTTATATCCAAACATGGTTACATGATTCTAAGCTCTTTATTCCAATCAATTAAACTTTCTTAGAGGATGACAATACCCGTTTTCACACACTATTAGCATCAAGGCAATTTTCAAGATATTGAAATAAACATAACGAAACATTCCAAGACTACACCAAATGATTGTATCACACAAACCATATAAGATGTTACTCGGCAATTTTACATGATATAAGATGAACTTGGTCGAAGAGAAAGCTTGCCAACACATGTATCGAGAAATATGTAAGCGAGATAAACTCAGCTCAAAATCTCAAATGTGTATATAGAAAACTATATCGTAATACGACTTATGTCTCAATATAGGAGATAGAGTAGAAATAGACTTTCCAAGTGATAGATGAGTTTCAGTCTCCACATACCTTTTATCGATGAAGTTCCACAAGATCCCCTTAGTAGGTTTTCGTCTTCAAATGATGAACTCCGTGAAGTCTAAGCTCAACTACACAATCTATGTCCTAGTCCGAGACATCTATAAATAGGCTAGAAATCAAGACTTATAGTTTTGGTCACTAACATTGACAAACATGCTTGAGATAGCAATGCATACGAGTTCGACCGAGCAGTGCTCTAACAATCTCCCCCTTTGTCAATTTTAGTGACAAAACTATCAATACATATGGATTACAAAATAAATAAGACTTTGTAGCTTCTCATCCAAATGCTTGATCTCCTTGGCATCTTCAACACGACTTGAAATCTTCGTCACTTCCAATTACTCATGATTTTAAACGTGTTCAACTCAGCATCATAGTTGTTGAAGATCCGTAGCGATAACAATGAGAAAACAAATGTTCTCGATTATTGTTATACAGTGTCATAGTATTATTACACAACATCAAAGTTGATGTAGAACATCTCTACGTCTCTTTCTAGATTCTTCTATACTTGCTAGCCAAGTTCAGTTTTCCTTGTTTTAGAGTTTTATTACTTTCTTCTTTAAGTGTTTTACTATTTTTAGACTCTTGTTAGTGCCTATATAAATAGGCTAAGTCATTCCTTGAGAGAACAATTATTATTATCAGTTAAATCAATACAACTCTGTTTCAGAGCAACTATACTCTTTTCCCTTCAAACCTTATTAAACTTTCATCTGATTCTCATCCTTTTCGTCTATTCTCATCTCTGGCAAACTCCGCTTTGCATTCTTCTTACTAGTTCTGCATTAATTGGTATCAGAGCCAACGTTTTGAGATTCTTATCTCAAAACAGATCCTCAATTCGCTTCCGCAACTCAAACCCTGAACATTAAAAAAAAAAAAAAAAAGTTCTTTAGTTAATTTCTATGGGTGACCAAATCACAAGAGCAGAGTTTGCAAAAACTACAGAGAGATTAGATCAACTTGACAAGAATGTTGCAAGTATACAGAGCATCTTAGAAGATATGCAAAAGAAGATGAATATTAAAGAAAATTATGATGGTGGAAGAAAATCAGAGAGCGAAGAAAAATATGATACTGAGAACAAGTCACAGGAAGAAGGAAAACATTATAGATCAAGATATTCTTCTAGAGATGGGAAGAAACATAATGTTTCCCGTGAAACTCATACCCCAGAAGTAGTTAAAAAAAATAGACAATGTGAAATAGAAAACTATCAGTATCACAAGAAGTTTGCTAACCCTCAATTTAGCAGTAGTGAAGATGACGCTGAAGAATATTTAGAAAGAAATTGGGTTGGAGAAAGACGTATACGTACAAATCAAAACTCTTCTGGATCTCTTCCTGATTACAAACTAAAGGCTGACATTCCTACGTTCAGTGGTAGGTTCAAAATAGAAGAATTACTAGACTGGTTTTATGAAGTTGAATCTTTTTTCGACTTTATGGATGTACCAGCACGCATTCAGGTGAAACTAGTAGCCTACAAACTCAAGGGAGGAGCTGCTTCCTGGTGGTCTAAAGTTGGTGAAGATCGCAAGAATTTTGGTAAACCACCAGTAAGATCATGGAGGAGAATGAGAGATCTCATACGAGATAAGTTTTTACCAAGAGACTACAAACAACAAATTTTTATTAAGCTTCAAATTTGTCAACAAGGTGCAAGGTTAGTAGAAGAGTATGTCTCTGAATTTTACATCTTAGTAGCACGTAATGAACTTAATGAAACTGAAGAACAACTTGTAGCTAGGTTTATCGAAGGTTTGAATCGATTGATTCAAGAAGGAATGACTCAAACAGTTTATACCATGGTTGAAGCAATCCAACAAGCCATTAAGATTGAACGACGTGTTCTTCGTTCTCCAAAATTTCCTATTAGATAGAATCCAAAATATCAAGGTAACTTCAAAACTATTTTTTCATACAGTAATTTCAGTGAGAACCCTTCTTATCAAGATGATATCCCTAGTCGACCACAGTTTCAAGCTACAAATTTTACTAATTCTCCTACACCAAAGAATCCTTCACCTATTCTTCCTATTCCAGCTGAATATCAACCCGTACAGCCATCCCAGGATGTTACTTCTCTACCAAGTAATACCTCAAATACCCGCTTCACAAGTAAAAACCAAACATGTTTTCCTCCTCCACAAAAAAAAACTTGAATCCTTATGCTAATTTCAGAGGAGAAAAATATAACAAGTGCCAATTACCAGGTCATACTTCATCAGAATGCCGTAGAATTCATGGTTTGGTAAAAGGTAGTCAAGAGGATTTACACAAGTATAATGGTTTAGTTAATGATGCTACTAGGGAGTTGGAAGAATCTGATGTTGATGAGACTATTGAAGCAGATGAAGTTGGTCAGATGTATAGAGATCATTACATTGGAGTGATTCGACCATTACTACTTTCTCAACCTTCTTATTCTCAGCGAAATAGTATTTTCAAGACTAAATGCTCTCTAGGAGGAAAAATAGTTGATATGATTATAGACAGTGGAAATAGGGATAACTACATTGCATCTGATGTAGTTAAGAATTTGGGTTTACCAGTGATTCCACATCCTCAACCCTATTATGTTGGTTGGGTAAATAGTTCTTCATCTTAGAATATAACACATCAGTGTCTTATTAAGTTTTCGTTCATTGGATATGAAGATGAAGTTTTATGTGATGTAATCAATATGAATGCAACATATTTACTTCTTGAAAGACCTTGGCAATACGATGTACGTGCTGTTCATAATTGTTTTGAGAATACATACACCTTTTTCAAGGATGGCAAGAAGAAAACTTTAGTTCCTTCTAAATCTACAGCTATTTATAGGGAGCATAGTAATGGCAAGACAAGCGCATTAGTGGCAAGCATTGTAAAGCAGTTACAAACACATTCTCTTAGTTCTCATGAAGAGTCTAAGCCAATGATAGTCATACCGGAAAAGGTGAAACCCTTGATAAATCAGTTCCTTGGTTTATTTCCAGATGAACTACCAAAATCTTTGCATCCCTTAAGAGATTTACAACACCAGATAGATTTTATTCCAGGTGCATCTCTTCCTAATTATGCTCATTTCAGATTAAGCCCTAAAGAGCATGAGACTCTGCAAGGACAAGTGAATGATTTATTAGAGAAAGGTTTGATCAGGTTGAGTAAAAGTCCTTGTGCTAGTCCAGCATTTCTTGTCGAAAAAAAAGATGGAGGATGGAGAATGTGTATTGATTGTAGAGCTCTCAACAAGATTACTATTCCGTATAGGTTTCCAATACCAAGACTTGATGATTTAATAGATATGCTTGTTGGTTCTAAAGTATTTTCTAAAATTGATCTTCGAAGTGGTTATCACCAGATTCGTATACGAATGGAAAACAACTTTTAAAACTCGAGAAGGGTTATACGAATGGTTAGTAATGCCATTTGGACTATCCAATGCACCCAGTACCTTCATGAGGCCAATGAATCAAGTTTTACAACCTTTTCTTGGTAAGTTTATCACTGTATACTTCGATGATATCTTGATATATAGCCGTGATGAAGAGGAGTATCTCTTTCATCTATCTCAGGTATTTCAAGCTCTTACTGATAATGCACTTTACGTAAACCTCAAAAAGTCTACCTTTTTATCCAAGTCGGTAAACTTTTTGGGATATATTATTTTTGACAAAGGAATTTCAGTTGATGACTCTAAAATTAAATCTATCTCTGAGTGGCGTACTCCAACATGCATTAAAGATGTTTGAAGTTTCCACGGTTTGGCATCTTTATATAAGCGTTTTATTCGAAATTTTAGCTCTATAGCTGCTGGAGTGACTAATTTTTTAAAGCAAGAGAAATTTCTATGGACTGAGGAGGCAGATAAGAGTTTTAATCTTCTTAAGGAAAAGTTGTGTAGTGCACCAGTACTTGCAATGCCAGATTTTTCCAAACCTTTTGAAGTTGATTGTGATGCATCTATAGTGGGGATTGGAGCCGTACTATCTCAAGATAATCACCCAGTTGCTTTTCATAGTGAAAAAAATTCGGATGCTAGGAAGAAATGGTCCACTTATGAGCTTGAATTATATGCTCTAGTTCAAGCTTTAAAATACTGGCATCCTTATCTAGTTCATAATGAATTTATTGTCAACACTGACAATCAAGCTTTGAAGTTTTTACAAACTTCAGCTAAGATTAATCGAATGCATGATAGATGGTTATCTACCATAAATCAGTATACCTTTTCTATTAAACACAAGAGTGGTAAACTGAATCAGGTAGCTGATGCATTGAGTAGACGTGCTCATCTTTTGATCACTATTCGCAATGATAGTGTTGCTTTTGGTTACATCAAAGACTTATATGTTGATGATGAAGATTTTAAAACAATATGGGAGCAATGTGGAAATAAGTCTTATGGGATCGATGATTTTCTTATTCAAGATTGATTTCTCTTCAAAGGTATTCGTCTTTGTATTCCACAAGGATCTTTGAGGCTTCATTTAATTCATGAACTACATGGCAGTGGACTTGGTGTTCATTTTGGTCATGATAAAACAATTGCATTAGTTGAAGAATGTTATTTTTGGCCTTCTTTAAAAAGAGATGTGCAGAAGTTTGTTCAGAAATGCATAGTTTGCCAACGCTCCAAGGGTATCATTCAAAATATTGGTTTATATACTCCATTACCAGTACCTGAAGCTCCTTGGGTCGATGTAAGTATGGATTTTATACTTGGATTGCCACGTACTGTTAAAGGGAATGATTCAGTTATGGTCGTTGTTGATAGATATTCAAAAATGGCACATTTTGTTGCCTGTAAGAAGACTACTGATGCTTCCAATGTGGCTTATTTGTTCTTCAAGGAGATAGTACGTTTACATGGAGTACCTAAATCTATCACATCAGATCGAGATACCAAATTCCTTAGCTATTTTTGGAAATCCTTATGGATGAGATTGGGAACTAAATTACAATACAGTACTACTGCACATCCACAAACTGATGGACAAACTGAAGTTGTCAACATATCGTTAGGAAATTTAATTCGTGCTAAGATTACTGAATCTCAAGAAAAGCAATGGGAAACATTTCTTCCTCATATGGAATTTGCGTTCAATACTTCCGTGAACCGTTCTATAGGTAAATCTCCATTTGCTATTGTTTATTCAAAGGTACCAAATCATATTCTGGATTTGGTTGTATTACCTAGACCTTCCAAGTCTCATGCAAAGGCTGATCAACTGGTTGACAAAGCTTCTCAACTTCATCAAAAAGTTAAAACAAAGTTGGAGGATTCTAATGCTAAGTACAAAGCAAATGTTGATCAACACAGGCGACTTAAAACATTTCAAGAAGGAGTGTTGGTAATGATACCCCTTAGAAAAGAAAGGTTTCCGGTTGGCACTTACAACAAAACCAAAATGAAGAAGTATGGACCTTTCAAGATTTTGAGGAAGATAAGTGACAATGCTTATGTTGTGGATCTTCCATCCAATTGGAATATTTCTAACATATTTAATGTGCAGGAAATTTTCACATTCTATGAAAAGAATGATATTGCTTGATTCATAATTCAACTTGAGGACAAGTTATTCTTCAAGAAGGGTGGATTGATGTAGAACATCTCTACGTATATTTCTAGATTCTTGTATACTTGCTAGACAAGTTTAGTTTTCCTTGTTTTAGAGTTTTATTACTTTCTTCTTTTAGTGTTTTACTATTTTTAAACTCTTGTTAGTGCCTATATAAACAGGCTAAGTCGTTCCTTGAGAGGACAATTATTATTATCAGTTAAATCAATACAACTCTGTTTCAGAGCAACTATACTCTTTTCCCTTCAAACCTTATTAAACTTTCATCTGATTCTCATCCTTTTCGTCTATTCTCATCTCTGGCAAAATCCGCTTTGCATTCTTCTTACTAGTTCTGCATTAAAAGTTCAATTGTATCAAAACTTTGACAACAACACTATGGTGATATGTATCACTCCCCCTTAGTCAATACTTCATCTCGACATGAAAACCACTCCCTCTTACATAATGATCCGTAAACCATATGTATTTGTAGTATGAAACTACACATTAATTCTCCCCCTTTTTGTCAATATAAATTGGCAAAGGTACGAAAACTAGTGGGATCCTCATGAAATTTTCATAGAGATACTTCATGACAAAAAGAGAATAACATACCAACTTATTTAGATGCAATCATAAAGCCGAAGCTAAATGCATTCATCAAGGAGTTTATAAAAATACAAGATAACCCCTATAAAATTCCACAGTCGCACTCCCTACAAAGATTTGGCAATAAAGCACAAGTTCAAAAAGAACTCTCCCTCATAAAATGTCATTCCTGAAAGAACAACAAGAGCGACCTTACTTTTACGAGAAAAGAAGGATTTCTTTGGACATAATCAAATCACATGAGAACATGAATTTGTATCCAAAAATCATAATTGAATTAGCCATAAAAATGATCAATTCAATTGGCCATGCTCAACATAAGAGAACTTACGGAGCAACACAGTATATGCATAAAGATGTGGATCAGGGAAAGACCAATACTGCGAAATAAACAAAGATTCATTCTATTTTTCATCACTATTTGCACAATGACATATAATAGACTTAATCTTTGTAAACAAAAGTTCATCCTTTCTTCCATCAATATTTGCATAATGACATGAAAGGCTTAACTTTTGTATTCAAAAGTTCATTATATTTTTTTTATCAATACTTGCATACTGACATATGAAAGACTTAACTTTTGACCATGTATGGGACAATCAAAGTTCACAGACGCAAACACACATATCTGATGTATTTTGTAGTTGTAGTGGTAAAAAGATTCGTTGCTCGAACTTGTGAAGGATTTTTTAGACTTAAATTAAACTCAACAATTCAAATAAGTTGTATCAAAAATATAAAGAAAACACCGAGACTCTGGATTCCACCATTAACCAATTAAGTGATAAACTCTAATCAATATTCATGCAATTTTTTCTTTTAAAGTGATTCTAATATTTTGCCTCTAATAGATTTTTGAAGTAATAATTGTAACCATAAAGAATGAAACATCATAAGTTTAAAAACCTAGCATGTTCCATCAAAACAATTCAAAACTACTCAATAAAAATCAATTTTCCTATATTAGTTCTATGCAAATAATCATATAAAAAATTGCAAAAATAATTAAAATAGAATTATACCACTTTTCATGGAACAATGGCTTCCTCCGTCGCCTCGGCTAAGGGGTTTAGCTCCTCATATTAATCACTTGCTCAAAGTACATATTTATAGCTCAAAAGTTGATTAAAAGAGTAAAAGAGTACAATGTAGTCGTTGAAGGTCTAAAACAGAAAACAGAATCGTCGGTAAAGGTCTTCTGTGACTGCAGGAAACTGTTTGTAAACGATACTCAGCTGCTGCTGTTGAACTACGATATTCGTCTGCGACGGTTCAGTGTGGGTTTTATGTTCTTTTTCTTCTTCTCCGGCAGCAGCAGAACTCGGTTTCCTGCAAGTTGATTTTTTTCGGCTCTGTGGTGTCCTAAACTTCCCCTAAAGTCTTCCTTTCTTTCCTAGGACTCGTACCAACTCTTTTATACATCATAGGGCAACTAAAAATCGAAAAATTCCTTCTTTTCTTCGGTCCAAAGTTCCAATTTTTTTCTTCTTCTACACGTCTCTAGAAGTGATATTAACGGTTAGATGGTAGAATCAAATCACTAGGATATTTTCTCTCCACTTCTTCACGTTTGTTTCCAAAAATAAACCATAAAATTTCCGTAATTTACCGTGATATTATTCATCCCTGTTTTGCCGAGATATGCTTGGAAGATTGATTTCTTTGCGTATCTAAAACCCTTACCACTCCTATTTGACTGAACCAGGCCTAATCCATTCTATCCAGCAAGAAATTCGACGAAAATCTCTCCCAAATCCGGTCCAGAAAAATCTTCAGGCGAGAAAAAATTTATGTCCGCCAAAACCGTGTTCAAAAAATGGTGTCCCCCTATCCAATCCCGGTCTGTGCTTAGCAGCTGCCTGGAAATGGGTTACCCCTTATCCAAAATGAGAGTCCGAATAGCAAATGTCCTCCCAGGTGCCTTTAACAACTTTTTGAGCCAATTTCGCCGCAAAAGCCTATTTCTCCAAAAACACCTACAAAGAGATAAAATATCAAAATTAGTACAAAAATGGGTACTAACAATATACACAATAGAGATGAAAATAGACACATAAATGCGTCTATCAAATACCCCTAAACTTATTATTTGCTAGTCCCGAGCAAATTAAAACTATAAAATAGAATCCTAACTCACTGTCGCAGGCATCGCGATTGCACTTAGCGTGTGCAACAAGCCTTTAAACCCCTAGGTGGCCCTAGTGGCCGAGTTATAGTCTCGGGAGGGTTTACCAGAGGTGTACACACAAAACCTTTACTCCAGACCCTAGCTATCTACGCAGAACCTTGGAATGCACTAAAGAATCTCCTTGGTTGGCATACTTATTGATTACGGGAGGAAGTACCCTGATGCGAAATTCCAATTGTTGTATATGAGTTTGCACTCAAGTATACTAAAATTCATATAAGTGACAGAGCTCTACTCAGATAGTCGCACTATGGACATCAATATCCGGAATCAAACAAATCACATGAATAGATTAAGAAGATGGATATAGAAGTAGATGGTTGCGAATGGACTTCAATGCCAAGATGAACCTATGACCTAGTGGATTGAGATACTGGTCTGGACTAATATCAACACAACTGACATATACAAGGGAACCAGTGGTCGACAATCCTAAATCTACATCAACTCAGCTGGCATATACAATAGAACCAGCGGTCGACTTTATAATAAACCTTTATTTTATTTTATTTTATTTTTTTAACGACATGATTAGATCTTTTGGATCCAAGCGCATGCTTCTTGTCAGCAGATTACATGGTAATTCCCGTGGATCCTGCGTTCCATTCTTGTTTAGGCGACGGAGACAGGGAGAACACACACATATTGCTATCCAAGTGTTAATATTTATTCCGATTGGTCTAATTGGTCTGGTCTTTTTTTTTTTTTTTTTAGTAACTCAATCACTCTATTTCAACCCAGCAGACATCAACATAAAAATTTGCAAAAATAAAAACAGAAGTAATAAGATGATTCCGAGATACGGTGAAACTATCATGTTATTTCTAACACCTGAGCTCTGTGCCTTTATGAATAGACTCTTATAGACGTTTCCATCTAGTCAGATTGGTCCCTCAACTCTTAAACCAAAATGCTTCCATCCACTTAGATTAGTTAGTGCAATCCTTAATAGGCATAAATTTCTAGGCTCTGGAGTTTATAATGCAACTAAAAAGTTTCTCCCATACCCCCAAACTTAAATCTAACATTGTCCTCAATGTTCTATAGATAAAATTAAAAGCATGAACAAGGAGAAACTGTTACCATTTGAAGAAAAAGAGTTAAGGAAAGATATTACCGTGTTGCATGAGAATGGGTTACCTCCCAGGAAGTGCTAAGTTTAAAGTCTTCAGCCAGACATCAAGTACCATAAAATGGCTAATTCCCTTTCAAATCATATATCAGTAGTCGAAATAACTGTGGGTCATCATAACCAAATAACACTGCCACTTATATGAGACAACTGCACAGGACTAGAAAATTTAACAGACGGAGCACAACCTGATCTAAACTTTCTTGCCAGACAACTGGGTTTATCTGTGAAGCCCTCTTAGGCTTCATGTGAGTGTCTTGGCAAACATATTTTTCCGAACTATGAGTTCCCACTTCCCGGACGGTATCAGGAGGATCAAGTTGTGGAGTCGGGATAGACTCAAGTAATACCTCAGGCACACTAGACTCGAGTCCCAAGTTAGGGACTTCTAATAAAGATACTTGACCATCACTACCCCCAAAATTAGGGTAGTCAGTATTCTCAGACAAACCTCTAATTATTTCTTGAATTTCCGGATCCTCAGAGTCTTTAAAATAATCAAGAGCTTCTTCCAGTTCTCTACCCCCAAACTTAGAGTCATCATTACTCACAGAAAGACCTAACACTAGTGACTGAATTTCTGGGTCTGTAGAGTCCTTAAAATATTCGAGAGCTTCTTTTAGTTCCAAAGTTTGGTCATCTATCTTACCTAAGATAATTGTCTCATCAAATTCATCTAAAGAATCACCAAACAAAGTGTCGTCCCAACTATCCTGAACTAGATCCTGAACCAAAGTACTAATCATATTCACTTCCTCGAAATCATCAGAAGGTTGTCTAGTAACATTAAAGACATTTAGTTCAGTGGTCATATTACCAAAGGATATGTTCATAAGTCCGGTCCTACAGTTGATAACAGCATTAGACGTGGCTAAAAATGGGCGACCTAAAATCACCGGTATTTGATTCTCTGGGTCAGGGACAGGTTGTGTATCTAGGACTACAAAATCCACAGGATAAATAAACTTGTCGACCTCAATAAGAACATCTTCTATCACACCACGAAGAATTTTAACAGACCAATCAGCTAACTGCAGTGTTATCTTGGTGGGTTTCAATTCACCAAGTCCCAGTTATAAGTACACATGGTACGGAAGTAAGTTCACACTAGCTCCTAAGTCAAGTAAAGCTTTTTCTACCCTGTGTTTTCCTATCGTGCAAGCAATGGTAGGGGCACCTGGGTCTTTATACTTAGGAGTTGTGGTGTTCTGAATGATCGAACTTACATGACAGGCTAAAAAGGCTTTTTTAGGGACACTAAGCTTTCGCTTTCGCGTACACATATCCTTGAGGAACTTGGCATAAGCCGGAAGTTGCCTAATTGCTTCTAGTAACGGAAGGTTTATGGTAACTTTCTTAAAAACCTCCATAATGTCATTAAAGTTGGATTCATTCTTTGTTGGTACTAGTAGCTATGGAAATGGGGCTCTAGGAATAAAATAGGGCCTCTCAGGAACCGAATTGACATCATCAGATATTTTATCAGTCTCCTCAGCTATGGATGGTCCTGAGGGGTGAACTACAGTTTGCTCACTTTCGGACATGTTTACCTTATTGTCTACAACTCTACCACTTCTAAGGGTTCTAATAGCATTCAATTGATTCGATGGTTTTGTACCTACTTCATGAACTCCTCTAGGGTTGGGTTGGGTTTGACTAGGAAACCTACCTTTTTCTCTCAAAGACTCATTCATCAAACTAACCTGGGTTTTTAACTCGGAAATAGCCTGAGAATTATCTTAGACCATCTTTTTATTTTCATCTAAACCTTGTATCATCGATTGATGAAACATTGCAGTTTGTTGGGTTAACAAAGCGAGAATTTCCTCTAGACTCAAAATTTTCTTATCAGACTGATTCTGAAACTGAGCTGATCCTGAAGGATTCTTAGTATAGCCAAAACCTGGAGGAGCATTCGAATTACTAAACTGACCTTGACTCTGGCCCTTAGACCATGAAAGGTTCGGATGGTTTCTCCACCCAGGATTATAGGTTTCTGAATATGGGTCAACTTTTTGACGATTATCAAGTCTAGTGTTATTATAAAGAGCATTGGCTTGCTCTTCATTATTATGGCCTTCCCAAAAAGGCTCCAATCTACCACTAGTGTGACCCATTTCTAAAGCTTCTAACCTTTTAGCTATCGCTGCAATCTTTGCATCTGATTCAGAGCCTCCTCCTTCTACCCTATTAACGTTTCCTCTGCTTAGAAGAATTGTTTTCTGGGGTTCCCTACTATTTTCCCATTGTTGGGTCTTTTCGGCGGCTTCATTCAAAAATGCCATTGCCGCATCAACAGTTTGGTTCTCAAACCCACTTGTACACAAAGCTTCAACCGTGGATATTGTTGAATAATCTAAACCCTCATAAAGGATCTGAACTAGCCTAACCTTTTCTAAACCATGGTGAGGACATTGTGTTAACAAATCATTGAACCTTTCCAAATACTTATACAAAGATTCTCCCTCTTGTTGTGAGAATGTGCATATTTGCGTCCTAATCGACGATGTTTTATGCCTAGGGAAAAACTTATTGAAAAAGGCAGATGTAAGTTGTTCATATGTTTCGATTGACTCAGGAGTCAAACTATACAGCCACGATTTGGCTTTATCTTTCAGGGAAAAAGGAAATAACCTAAGTTTCAAAGCATCATCATCTAAGCCTCTAATTCTTAGGGTACTGCAAATTTCTTCAAAATCCCTAACATGGAAATAAGGGTTTTCATTTTCTTTCCCTAAAAAGATTGGGAGCATCTGTATGGTCCCAGGTCTAAGCTCATAATTGGCTTCTGTGTTAGCTAACTTAATACACGAGGGACGGGTGGTCCTAGTCGGATTTAACAAAGCTTTCAAAGTAGCCATTTCTGGTACTATCGGAGTATTAGGGATTCTCTCTTCAGGAGAATGTTCAAAACAGGACTCTCCGAAAATCGGACTTTCTAGATTAAGGTAATCGAGATGCTTAGAACTGCTAGGTTTTTTTTTAACAAGAGTTTCCCAAATTGGAAGGGTGAGCAATCACAAATCAAAGACGACTCAACCAAATCAAACCTATTGATTTCTAGCAAACAAAAAGCATGATGGCTCCACTTAGATTGTTTCTAGACCAGCTTCTACTCTTCCAAGAGGCAACTGGGTAAAATTTTAGCAAACCTCGTAGGACGATCCGAATAAAGTAAGTCGAAGAGAAGTAGGAGAAGCTCAGAGGATCTTTGATATCCCCACCTCTTTGGCAACGCTTCCCTGGGTTACAAGGCAGCTCTAATCGACTTACAGTAATCTTCCTGAACTTTGAGTTAGGCTAACAAGATACCCAATACGATCCTTTTGAACGACTTTTCTACAAGCTCGTTACCCTATCGGTCTCGTTCTAGTCAATATTTTAAGCTTGGGTTCACGTAGGTTATGTGTTCCTAAGGCGGGCAAGAAGAGAACGGTGATGAAATCCGAACCCTTATCTTGTATTGCCAGGCCTTGCCCTTTACTAGAAAAATAAATGTCCGTATTCAGAACCTCAACAGATATGCACCTTAAGGAATACAGTAACTCGCTGACAGGGGATTCGCGAGTGTTCAGAACCTTACCTCCCGTTCCAGACGGGGGATGAATCGGTTGTAGTCGACTTGGGCCACTGACTTCGGTGTCAGTGTACGAACCTAAGGTGCAGAGACAATATCGTAATTGTCCTCCTTCTCTGCAAATAGTTTTATATTTAAGGATACCCTTCCATAGGGTATATAAAAATAAAAATAAAATAATGTCCAAAGTCCCAAAAATAAAAATAAAAAAAGTCCAAAAATAAAACATTACAAAAAATAAAAATAAAACCTTATTTACAATTTCTAAAAATAAAAAAATCTAAAAAAATAAAAAAAAATAACTATAAAAAAAATCTTCTTCTTCACTCCTTTGGATTCCTCTTTTCTTTCCTTCTTTGGCTATGCTTTCCTCTTATAACACTTTTTCCTTTCCTTTTTGCTCCGCTCCAAATCTGAAAAGAATCAAAAAATACCAAACGCGTAAAGAAGAACAAAAATAAATAAATAAATAAATAAATAAATAAATAAATAAATAAATAAAAAAAAATCTAAAACCCTAAAAACAAGTCCGCGTCGGCAGCGCCAAAAATTGATGTGTTTTAATTTTGTTGTAGAAATAGTGGTAATAAGATTCGAACTCTAAGACTTGTGAAGGATTTTTTTTAAATTAAATAAAGTTGTTTCAGCAATAATAAGAAAATACCGAGACTCTGGATTCCACCATTAACCAATTAAGTGATATAATCTAATCAATATTCATGCAACTCTTTACGTTTAAAGTGATTCTAATATTTTGCAAAAGTAGATTTTTGGAATAACAAGTGTATTTCGAAAGCATAGAATATCAAAAACATAAGTCTAAGCATAATCTATCAAGAGAAATCACAATGGTTTAAGAAAAATCATTCAATCAATTCTCAATCAAAGCAAATAATCATATAAGAAATTGCAAAAATAATTAAAATAGAATTATACCACTTTTCATGGAACAATGGCTTCCTCCGTCGCCTCGGCTAAGGGGTTTAGCTCCTCATATTAATCACTTGCTCAAAGTACATATTTATAGCTCAAAAGTTGATTAAAAGAGTAAAAGAGTATACTGTAGTCGCTGAAGGTCTAAAACAGAAGATAGAATTATCGGTAAAGGTCTGCTGTGACTGCAGGAAACTGTTTGTAAACAATACTCATCTGCTGCTGTTGAACTACGATATTCGTCTGCGACGGTTCAGTGTGGGTTTTATGTTCTTCTTCTTCTTCTCCGGCAGCAGCAGCAGCAGCAGAACTCGGTTTCCTGCAAGTTGATTTTTTTTCGGCTCTGTGGTGTTCTAAACTTCCCCTAAAGTCTTCCTTTCTTTCCTAGGACTCGTACCAACTCTTTTATACATCATAGGGAAACTAAAAATCGAGAAATTCCTTCTTTTCTTCGGTCCAAAGTTCCAAATTTTCTTTCTCTTTTTTTCTTTTTCTTCTACACGTCTCTAGAAGTGATATTAACGGTTAGATGGTAGAATCAAATCACTAGGATATTTTCTCTCCACTTCTTCACGTTTGTTTCCAAAAATAAACCATAAAATTTCCGTAATTTACCGTGATATTATTCATCCCTGTTTTGCCGAGATATGCTTGGAAGATTGATTTCTTTGCGTATCTAAAACCCTTACCACTCCTGTTTTACTGAACCAGGCCCAATCCATTCTATCCAGCAAGAAAATTTGACGAAAATCTCTCCCAAATCCGGTCCAGAAAAATCTTCAGGCGAGAAAAAATTTATGTCCGCCAAAACCGTGTTCAAAAAATGGTGTCCCCCTATCCAATCCCGGTCTGTGCTTAGCAGCTGTTTGGAAATGGGTTACCCCTTATCCAAAATGAGAGTCCGAATAGCAAATGTCCTCCCAGGTGCCTTTAACAACTTTTTGAGCCAATTTCGCCGCAAAAGCCTATTTCTCCAAAAACACCAACAAAGAGATAAAATATCAAAATTAGTACAAAAATGGGTACTAACAATATACACAATAGAGATGAAAATAGATACATAAATGCGTCTATCAATATCCCATAACAAGTTGACATATATATAAAACCATAAAGATTAATATTGCAAAATCATCTTCCAAATAAACATTAGAATTTAAATAAATAAATCTAAAAACATTGCAAGATGAAAATCGTTGGCAATAGCTACGTGTACTCACAATAATGGCTATTCCAAACCCTAGTTATCCTTCTTAGAAACACAAGAATAAATTCTCATAAGAAGTTTCCTAGACATAAGACAAACTCGTAATGCACATGCAAGATGATTTGTCCTTAGAGGGTAGAATCAATCTTTTTTGCACGGATTTACACCAAGAATAGCTATCAAAGGCGTATAAAAAGATTTTCTTAACAAATAAGAACATACAAAGTCATTAACGACCATGCACCATAGTTCACACAAGATGATTGTGAACATTCAAGAATCCCATAGCAATGTGTACTACTGCCCATTCTTGAACTTACTTCTTTGTGATTCACCAACAACATTCTTGTAAAAGATACAAATTATCTTAGAATAGGAGTACTCCAAGAATCCAAGTGCCCAAGTCCAAGAGAAGTGGAACAAGTGTGACGAAATACAAATTCAAGTATTCTCATCTCCATTTTGAAGAGAATTCAAAGAGGAAGAGAATGCAAAAAGAATGAGGTCAATCCGAGTTCGGATGAAGAATTTACGGCCACAACAAGTTTACCGAAAATCGATGTCTACAGGCAAGTATGCATACCGGTTTGCAAACGAATTTTCATGACCTTGAGTAGTATGCAAACGGGTATGCGTACTAAAATCCCTGGATTTTGATTTTAAATGATGGTATGCATACCTGGTATGTGTACCATGAAGTCCAAACATCACGAACTACTATTTTCAAACTTAAACATTTAAGAACCTTAAACATAGATCAAGTTAGGTAGAAATGAATGATAAGCAAGGTACATGGATCATTATAAGTACTCTTAAGCAAATAAAAACACAAATCTTGCTCAAGTTTATAGACATACCTTTTTAGAAGAATCAAATTGAATTCTACATCCTTACCGAACATAATCTGTGCGTCCTAATTCTTGTGCTTCCCTCACTGTATACATAGCAGGGTATTTCTTGGTGAGGATGCACTTCCAACACAATCAAGTTATGTTGAGGTGAACAATGTCTTGCTCACCATGGCACCAAGAAAGAGTTTCTTTCCAACTACTCTTACATCTTACAGTATTGAGAGAAACCCAAGGAACTGTTTTTATAAGTTTTTCAAAGAACTTCCAGAGAGCACAAGAAAAATTGTTTTTCTGATTTCTTATTTTACACCTTATAAGAAACAGTTTCTGCAAATAATTTTCAGTATTGCATAGGGAAACTCTTTTGATAAAAAGAGAATCCTAATTTCTTCATAAGAAGGGACAATACTATTATCTTGGTAAGATGTATCAGGAATTGACCAATGAATTGATTCATGCTTAGAGGTGGTACAGTCGGAAGACTTAGACTAAAAATCTTCTTGTAAACCGTTTAGCTTGCTACAACTAGTTGGATTACACATAGGAGGAGCATTACTCTCACTGGTTAGTAAATCAATGTCAACCTCAACATGAATATTATTCATCATGACTAAATTTAGCTTATCAATAGATTCTTGTTCTTTCTGGAGGTATAACTCAACATCAAGAGATAAGCTTTCCAGTTTCTTTTCAAGCCCTGAAAACACTTCAAGGGATTTTAAACCAGGAGGAGGTGTAGATAGAATTTCTTCTACAGATTTAATCAAATCAGTCATGGAAGAGAATTCAGAAATCCCTGGATCTGGTGGTGCATTTATAGAGATAGCACTTCTGTCCATAGAGTCAGATTGATACAAACACAGACTTATGAGGTCTTAAACGTGTTTGCCTGCTCTGATACCAATTAAAAATGTGGGGGTCTAACAACCACACCTAATAATTCGTTTGGCAATATGAGAGGACTTATTCCAATATACTTTCTAGAGAATCAACTAGACAGTGAGACTCAATCTAGAGAAAAGTATATACAAGAGTTTATATCTCTATCTCCCAATTCAATCTGCAATCAGCAAATAGGAATTTGCGAGCCCAATTGAATATATAAAAGAAGTAACTTGAACGGTACCAAAGACCAATGTTCAAGGATCAATCAATTTCAATCAACAACCAACGGTTGGATTTCCTAATTGATCGATACAACGCACAACCTGTGATATTTCAATTATATAACAAAATATAATACGGAAAAGAAATAACACAGACACCAGAATTTTGTTAACGAGGAAAACTGCAAATGCATAAAAACCCCGGGACCTAGTCCAGCTTTGAACACCACACTGTATTAAGCCGCTATAGACACTAGCCTACTACTAATGAACTTCGGACTGGACTGTAGTTGAACCCTAATCAATCTCACACTGATTCAAGGTACAGTTGCATTCCTTACGTCTCTGATCCCAGCAGGACTCTACACACTTCATTCCCTTAGTTGATCTCACCCACAACCAAGAGTTGCTACGACCCAAAGTCGAAGACTTGATAAACAAATCTGTCTCACACATAAAAAATCTATTGGAATAGATAAATCTGTCTCCCACAGAAATACCCAATAGTTTTATTTGTTCCTTCTTTTAATAAATCAAGGTGAACATGAACCAATTGATAAACCAGACTTATATTCCCGAAGAATAGCCTAGTATTATCAATCACTTCACAATAATCTTAATCGACTAGCGAAACAAGATATTGTGGAATCACAAACGATGAGACGAAGATGTTTGTGATTACTTTTATCTTACCTATCGGAGAAATTAATCTCGAGTCAATTATTTCAATTGTACTCAATAAGATAGAATCGGGCAAGATCAGAACACACAACTACAAAGAAAATAGTTGGGTCTGACTTCACAATCCCAATGAAGTCTTTGAAGTCGTTAACCTACAGGGTCTCGAAGAAACCTAAGGTTAAAGGAGAATCGACTCTAGTTGATGCAACTAGTAACACACAGGAGGTGTGGGGATAGGTTTCCCAGTTGCTAGAGTTCTCCTTTATATATTTTTCAAATCAGGGTTTGCAATCCAAGTTACCTTGGTAACAAAGCATTCAATATTCACCGTTAGATGAAAAACCTGATTCAACCAAGATAATATCTTTTAACCGTTAGATCGAACTTAGCTTGTCACACACAAATGAAATGTACCCTAATTTAGGTTTATGTAACCGTACCCAAACGTGTACACCATGTTGGCTCACAAATAGTTAACCGAGGTTAGCCATGTGATTACTCTCATATCAACCTTATTCATCTTAACCATAACTAGTTCAAATGACTCAAATGAAACTAGTTAAAGAGCCGTTCAATTGATATATTCTCATAGAAGTATACAAGAACACAATTGAAGCAAAATCGATTTGATTCACTCAAGTCAATACATGAACATTATAGCCACGGTTTGCAAAGATTTCATTCTTTATTTTATAAATGTTTAAGTTCATGTACACAATCGATTTTAGAAAGTAACCAACTCAAGTATGCAAATGGGTACGCATACTTAAGTAGACGGACCGAGTTTGGTTACGCCAGTACGCGTACGGGTGCGCATACCTATTCACACTTCCAAACTCAAGCAAAAATTCACGGACGTGAGACTTCCGCCAGTATTCGTACGAGTACGCATACTTGCCCAAACATCCAACAACCACCAGTACGCGTACGGGTACGCATACTTCAGGTTCCCGGTTTTGGACTTATACTCAAATGTGATAACACACTATGTTTATATCTAAACATGGTTACATGATTCTAAGATCTTTATTTCAATCATTGAAACTTTCTTAGAGGATGACAATAGCCGTTTTCACATACTATTAGCATCAAAGCAATTTTCAAGTTATTGAAATAAACATAACGAAACATTCCAAGACTACACCAAATGATTGTATCACACAAACCATATAAGATGTCACTCGGCAATTTTCACATGATATAAGATGAACTTGGTTGAAGCGAAAGCTTGCCAACACATATTTCGATAAATATGTAAGCGAGATAAACTCAGCTCGAAATCTCAAATGTGTATATAGAAAACTATATCGTAATCCGACTTATGTCTCAATATAGGAGATAAAGTAGAAATAGACTTTCCAAGTGATAGATGAGTTTCAGTCTCCACATACCTTTTGTCGATGAAGTTCCACAAGCTCCCCTTAGTAGTTCTTCGTCTTTAAATGATGAACTCCGTGAAGTCTAAGCTCAACTACACAATCTATGTCCTAGTCCGAGACATCTATAAATAGGCTAGAAATCAAGACTTATAGTTTTGATCACTAACATTGACAAACATGCTTGAAATAGCAACGCATGCGAGTTCGACCGAGCAGTGCTCTAACACTTTTTGAGTCCTCTACATCGTGAACCTCTATATGGATAGACGGGTAGCCCAGTGGGCTTACTTTCAATCTTACTCTTGTAAGGGCCTAGCTTTGATACCGTACTGGAAATCAGGCTATAGAGAAATTGAGAGCATTTATCATTACAGAAAGGAGAGGTAGTTTCTCAGTGCATATACTCGACTCAGACATCAGATTTTGTTAACAATAAAACAAAACCAATGAGAACTGAACATGTGTAACAGACGTTAACAAACCAGATAACTGACGATAAGAGAATAAAAATAAAAAAAGACTTTATTTCACTACCCTCCTACAAGTTGAAATGGGGACAATACTTTCAACTTTGACTTTAAGAACTCAAATCTTGGAGCAGCAATCCCCTTTGTGAAGATATCAGTTTCCTGGTCCGTAGAAAAAACATAAGAAACCTGTAATGAAGACTGAACAAGTTCACGAACAAAATGGAAATCCAATGCCAAATGTTTCATACAACTATGAAATATAGGGTTAAAAGAAAAATTGAGATCTTATTGTCACAAGAAATTGTAGGTGAGTCAGGCAAAAACACATGAAGGTCCTTGAGCAAGTGAGAAAGACATAAAACTTCAGTTGTTGTAGAAGCCAGAGACTTGTACTTAGCCTCCGTGGAAGATCTTAGAACCGTTGGTTGCTTCTTAGCAGACCAACTAACTGGATTAACACCAAGCAAAACACAATATCCACTAATAGATTTTTTATCTGAAGGACTCCCAACCCAATATGCATCTATAAAACTTTGAAGTGCAGTAAAGCCCTTGGTGAAGAAAATACCATGATCCAAAGTACCTTTGATGTATCTCAAAACTCTCTTAGCTGCAACAAGATCAGAAGTATACTGACATAATTGATTCACAACAAAACAAATCTCGGGCCTTGTCCAGGTGAGATATTGTAGTGAACCAACAATTGACCTATACTTTGTAAGATCTGAGAGAGGATCACCATCATCTGGCAACAACTTGAAAGAAGCAGGACATGGAGTGTTACAAGGTTTTATCCCTACCAAATTAGTCTTAGTTAGAAGATCCAAAGCATACTTGGTTTGTGATAACAACAAACCATTCTCATTCCTCTTGACTTCCAACCCCATTGTAAATCACCAAGATCTTTGACAGGGAATTGAGATGACAAATGAGTGATAATTATATCACAATGAAAAGGACAAGTGCAAGTGATAATAATGTCATCTACATAAACCAAAATAATGGTAATCCGATCACCTAACTTCTGAACAAATAATGAAGAATCAGCTAAAGAAGGTACAAAATCCACGACAACTAGAGTATCAAATAACTTTTTATACCAAGCTTTAAGTGCTTGTTTGACCATACAAAAACTTCTTGAGCTTGCAAACAAAATCAGCATGATCCTTATCAAGATAGCCTTTTGGTTGAGTCATACAAACATCTTCTTTAAATCACCATGTAAAAAGGCATTACTAATATCTAATTGTTTAATCCTCCAATCAAAATTCATAGAAAGAGATAGAACAACTCTGATAGTAACATGTTTAACAACTGGACTAAAAGTATCATTATAGTCAACTTCTTCCAATTGACTAAGCTAGTCTAGATTTGTATCTCTCTATAGTACCATCAGGATTAAACTTGATCTTATAAATCCATTTATATCCAACTAATTTCTGAGAGGGATCAGGTGCAACCAAATCCCACGTATCGATATTATTTAAAGCCAAAACTTCTTTTCCCATGGAAGTAACCCAAACTTTCAGCTTTGAAGCTTGAGAATAAGAACTAGGTGCTTGAACAGATAAATAACTAAGATAAGTTATAGGCAGAACATGTTTGTTCGTAAACAAAATTTTGGTTTGAAGATTCCAATTTTGTCTCTAGTTTGCATAGAGTGAGAAGAATATGAGATAAAAGTATTTGTGGGAGAACGATTTGAAGAAGAATGATCATCGTAGTAGAAGTATTAGGTGAAGTAGTAGGAGAAGAAAGCTCAGGAAAGTAGCAGAACTGAAGTCCAAAGATTTGAAGACTGAAGAGATGTCAATTTGTTGAGTTTTAGAAAAGGGAAAAGATTCTTCATGAAAAACAACATGCGCCTAGAAATATAAACTTATCTAGAGATGATATCAAGTCACATATATCCTTTGTGAACAGAGTTGTATCCTAAGAATACACGTTGACAGCTTCTTGGTTGAAGTTTATTGTCAGTGTAAGGCTTCAACCAAGAAAAGCACAAACAACCAAAAGTTTTGAGAAAAAGGTAACCGGGTTTCTTCTGGAATTTTTTCCCAAACGGACTAGAAGTAGGATAAGTTTTTTGTGGGAAGTCTATTAATAACAAAATTAGCAGTAGAAATGCATCAAACCAAAATCGAGAAGGAATAGAGGATTGAATTAAAAAGGTTCTGGTGATTTCTATCAGGCGTCTGTGTTTTGATTCAGCTACATCATTCTGTTCAGGTGTATGTAGACACGTGATTTCATGCACCACAATACACTGACACATAATTTCTTTGAAAGCATTATTCACAAACTCACCACCTCCACCTGTTCTTATAATCTTGATGGTAGTGTGAACAAATTTTCAACATATGATTTAAAGTGATCAAAAACAGAAGTAAACACGGATTTAAGACCAAGAGATATACCCAAAAAAATTTAGAATAATCATCAATAATGTTGAGATAATATCTAAAACCATTAACAGAATTAACAAGAGCTAGTCCTCAAACATCCACATGAGGTAAATGTAAAGGAGTAGCAGAAACAAAACTAGATAAAGTAAAAGGCTGTTTATGACTTCTACCAAGTTGACATTCAACACAAGAAAGAGAATTATTCAAATGATAAGTAAGTTCTAGGTTTTTGGAGATTCTTGTTGATGACTGAAAAGAAGGATGAGCTAGTCTCCTATGCCAAATGGATGGTGAAACTTTAACAGATGAGAAGCATGTATTTGGTGGGTGAGAGAGATTGCACTGAGCTGAAATTCGAATGTGAGAAAGACTGCACTGAAAAGGGTAAAGACCATTCCTACTGGTCCCTTTGAAAATAATCCTTCCTAATCTCGAGTCCTTTACAGTAAAGTCATTTGAAGTAAATGTTAGAGAACAATCATTGTCTGTGGTAAATCTATGAACATATATAAGGTTTTGAGTGGCAAGGGGAACATGAAATATTTTATTCAGAACAAAGTCATGTGAAGGGATAAATACTAAAGAAGGACCAGAATTTAAAACTTGCATACCTTCACCATTGGCTGCAGTACGAGAAGTATCACCATAAAAACCATAAGAAAAAGCAACATTTGCTGAAGCAATCATAGCCTGAGAGTTTCTAGGTGGATCTCTACCTTGGTAAGCAAAATTCATTTTGATCCAATACTCATCAGCAATGTGGCCATATTTCTTACATACCTGACATGTAGGTCTATCTCCAGAGGATAAACTAGGTGGCTGACATGTTGGTTTATCTCCAGAGGATAAACCAGGTGGTAGTTGAGTAGAAACAGGAAAAGAACCAGCAAAAGATGTTGTATATGTAGGTAACAAACCACCAGTGCCTCTACCAAAATTTTATTAACACCTCCATCAAAGTGTGAATGAAAACCTCTACCAGGACCTCTGCCAAAACCTCCACCAGCAGTAAAGAATGCATGATTGGTAGACTCAATATGAGCGGTATTGGATTTCTTTATAGACATCAATTTTGTTCTCAATTGGATAGCATGAGTAGAAGAGACACGTGCGAATATCTCCTCAATACTGCTCCATAATTGATGAGAAGTAGTTGCTCCGGCGAAGTAAGAGATGACTTTATCAGAGATAGCTGAGTTTATCCACATAATCATTATTATGTCTTCACCCATCCAGTCGAGGGTTTTCATTGTTGTTATTGGCATTTGTTCTGCTAATAAATTGAACAGTGCACTCATGTGAACCATATAGAAATTTCATTATTCTAAACATGTGAATGACTGGAAGCACTAAAGATTTCCATATAAGATAGTCGAGGGTTTTCATTGTTGTTATTGGCATTTGTTCTGCTAATAAATTGAACAGTGCACTCATGTGAACCATCTACAAATTTTATTATTCTGAACATGCGAATGACTGGAAGCACTAAAGATTTCCATATAAGATAGTTGTTATCTCTCAATTTTAACGATACAATATTGATAAGTTGATTTGTTGGTATTCTAGTGATTGAATGAGATGTTAGATTTTTCATTTATGAAGAAGAATTTTATATCTGAAGAAAAATAGATCGAGATTGAAAGACAAACTGAAAACAGATGAAGAAGAAATATAGATGAGAAAACATATCTGAATTGAAAACACGGGGGTACCAAGTACAACACCAACTTTTTCGTTCAGCAACCTGTATGGACAAAACCTAATACAATTGCAAGTAGACCAACTTAATGATCCTTGACAATATGTATGTAGGGTTTATATCTCTTTCTCTTCTCAATCAGTATGTGTATAGACAAGGAGTCCGCAAACCTGATTGTTAAGAAGGGTACTTGGACGATCTAAAAAATCAATATCCAAGATCAATCTAGTTGTATCCAAATAATCCAATCAGAATTCTACCAAGTAACAAAACTTTTTATTTATCTTTCAAGATACGAATTCAATAATAAATGAGTCTCGTAATCGATCACAATTAGATGAATGTATCTACTAAGATTGAATACGTACAACTTGCATAAATCCAATTATAAAGATAAACAATATAATATGGAAAAGGAAAAACACAAGGCAACATAAGTTTTGTTAACGAGGAAACTGCAACTGCAGAAAAACCCCGGGTCCTAGTCCAGATTTGAACACCATACTATATTAAGTCGCTAAAGACACTAGCCTGCTATTAGACTTCGAACTGGAATGTAATTAAGACCAAATCCACCGTCCAAACGATTCAGTTACAGTCGCGCTCCTCACGTCTCTTGAACCTCGCAAGGCTCCATGCAATTGATTCCCTTAGTTGTCTCCATTTACAGTCTAAGAGTTTCTTCAACGTAAGTGATGCCAATCTTCCTTTAACATATAATCGTATTTGATTTCCCTTTAGATCAAAGATCAAGGATTGAAATAGTATCTCGAGTTAAATCTCTATCTCTCACAATCATAAAGTTTACAGAGACTAGTCCGTGAACCTGATTTACATGTAAGAGTATTTGGGTGATTCCAAAAATCAATTTCCCAAGCAAGCAATCAAGTCGTATCCAATAAACAAGGTTGGACGTATCTGATTAACGCACAACCTGTGATATTTCAATTATAAAGATAAACAATATAATACGGAAAAGAAATAACACAGACACCATAAATTTTGTTAACGAGGAAACCGCAAATGCAGAAAACCCCGGGACCTAGTCTAGATTGAACACCAAAGTGTATTAAGCCATTACAGACACTATCCTACTACCAATTAACTTCAGATTGGAATGTAGTTGAGACCGAATTAAACCCTCACAGCAATTAAGTTACAGTCGCGCTCCTTACGCCTCTTGAATACCAGTAGGACTCCACGCAATTGATTCCCTTAGCTGATGTCACACCAACTAAGAGTTTCTTCAACTCAATTAAAGACTTTAGACCAATCTGCCTCCCACAGATAAGCATATATATGTGATTTCCTTTTTGATAGAAGATCAAGGTGATGGAAATCGATAATGAAAAAGCGGGGGTCTAACAACCACACCCAATATTTCGTTTAGGCAATCTGTATGGACTAACTCAAATATATTTCCAAGAGAATCAACTAGACAGTCAGACTCAATCAAGGAAAATACATCCAAGAGTTATATCTCTGTTTCTCAATGCAATCAGCAAATCAAACAGATAGAAATCCGTAAACCTGATTATTATGAGGAACAACTTGAACGGTACAAAAGACCAATATTCAAGTGTCAATCAATTTATATCAACAACCAAATGTTGGATTATCTAATTGATTGAACCACGCACAACCTGTGATATTTCAGTTATATAAACAAATATAATACGATTTTTTATTACACAGACACCAGAAATTTTGTTAACAAGGAAACCGCAAATGCAGAAAAACCCCGGGACCTAGTCCAGATTTGAACATCACACTATATTAAGCCGCTACAGACTCCAGCCTACTACAAGTTAACTTCGGACTGGAATATAGTTGAGCCCTAACCAATCTCACATTGATTAAGGTACAGTCGCGTTCCTTACGCCTCTGAATCCCAGCAGGACTCTACGCACTTGATTCCCTTAGCTGATCTCACCCACAACTAAGAGTTGCTATGACCCAAAGTCGAAGACTTTATAAACAAATCTGTCTCACACAGAAAAGTCTATTGAATAAATAAATCTGACTCCCATAGAAATACCTACGATTTTTTGTTCCGTCTTTTGATAAATCAAGGTGAACAGGAACCAATTGATACACCAGACTTATATTCCCGAAGAACATCCTAGTAATATCAATCACCTCACAATGATCTTAACTGCATGGAAGCAGAACAAGATATTATGGAATCACAAACGATGAGACGGTGATTTTTGTGACTACTTTATATCTTACCTATCGGAGATTGAATCTCGAGCAAATATTAGAGAATATAGTACTCAATACGATAGAACAAAGTAAGATCAGAATACGCAACTATAGAGAAAATAGTTGGGTCTGGCTTCAGAATCCCAATGAAATCTTTAAGTCTTTAACCTATAATGGTTTTAGAAAACCTAGGTTAAAGTAGAATCGACTCTAGTTGAAACTCGTATCACACATGAGGTGTGGGGATTAGGTTTCCCAGTTTCTAGAGTTCTCCCTTATATAGTCTTCAAATCAGGGTTTGCAATCAATGTTACCTTGGTAACAAAGCATTCAATATTCACTATTTAGATGAAAACCTGATTAGATTCAAGCTAATATCTTTCAACCATTAGATCAAACTTAGCTTGTTACTCACAAATGAAATGTTCCTTCATTTAGATATGGGTAACCGTACCTAAACGTGTACACTTGGTTGGCTCAACAATAGTTAACCGAAATTAGCCACACGAACACTTTCATATCAACCTTGTTCATCTTAATCACAACTAGTTCAAATGACTCAAATGAAACTAGTTATATAGTTTTTCAATTGTCTATATTCTCATAGAAGTATACAAGACACAATTGAAGCAAAATCGATTTTCATTCACTCAAATCAATTCATGAACATTATAGCCACGGTTTGCAAAGATTGCATTCTTTATTATATAAATGTATTTGTTCACAAATAAACCGATTTTAGAACTTTACCCACTCAGGTATGCAAATGGGTACGCATACCTAGAGTTCCCGGACCTGGTCAGTTCGCCAGTATGCAAACGGGTACGCTTACTGTTGTTCACGACCAACTTCAGTTGAATTAGTATGCAAACGGGTACGCATACTAAATTCTCGG
The DNA here is from genome assembly GCA_023531105.1 of Papaver atlanticum. NCBI lineage: Eukaryota > Viridiplantae > Streptophyta > Magnoliopsida > Ranunculales > Papaveraceae > Papaver > Papaver atlanticum. The sequence goes on along the minus strand of JAJJMB010015449.1, from coordinate 1,129,489 downwards.
ACCTGAACTGTTACGCCAATACGTATAAGGGTATGAATAATAAGTTCCCGGACTTCAACTGTTAAACCAGTACACATACGGGTATGCATACAATGGTTCCACTTGCAACAGTTAGCATACAAGTACGTATATTGTGTTATATCCAATCAATAGTTAATTGTTATAAACCCCATCTTAATCATTGAAACATTCTTAGAAAACGGGAATAACTGTCTCACACAAATCAATTTTAAAGTGATTAATAGATCAATCTGAAACATTCCGAGTCTACGTCAAATGACCGTCTCAAACAAATCATGTAAGATGTTACCATTCGATTTTCACATAATCATCTTTTGACTTTCGTCAAGAATAAAGATGAACTTGGTTAAAGTGAAAGCTTACCAACACATTTTGATAAATATGTAAGCGAGTTAAACTCAGCTCGAAATATCAAATGTGCATAATATAAAGTCTATATGGCTATACGACTTTTGTCTCAATAGGAGATAGAATAGAAATAGACTTCTAAGTGATAGATGAGTTCAAGTCTCCACATACCTTTTGTTGATGAAGTTCCACAAACTCCTCTTAGTAGTTCTTCGTCTTCAATCGATGAACTCCGTGAAGTATAAATCTCAACTACACACTCTATCTTAATCCGAGACATAGCTATAAGTAGACTAGAAATCAAGACTTATAGTTTTGACAACTAAACTTGACAAACAATCTTGAGATAGCAACGATTGCGAGTTCGACCGAGCAGTGCTCTAACAATCTCCCCCTTTGTCAATTTTAGTGACAAAACTATCAATACATATGGATTACAAAATAAATAAACTTTGTAGCTTCTCATCCAAATGCTTGATTTCCTTGGTTCTTCAACATTACTCCAAATCTTCGTCACTTCCAAGTACTCCAGTGATTCTGAACGTGTTCAACTCAGCATCATAGTTGTTGAAGATCCGTAGTCATAACAATGTGAAAATGCAGGAGGTCTAACAACCACACCTAATAATTCGTTTGGCAATCTGAGAGGACTTACTCGAATATACTTTCTAGAGAATCAACTAGAAAGTCAGACTCAATCTAGAGAAAAGTATATACACGAGTTTATATCTCTAACTCTTAATTCAATCTGCAATCAGCAAATAGAAATTTGCGAGCCCGATTGAATATAAGAGAAGTAACTTGAACAGTACCAAAGACCAATGTTCAAGGATCAATCAATTTCAATCAACAACCAAAGGTTGGATTTCCTAATTGATCGATACAACGCACAACATGTGATATTTCAATTATATAACAAAATATAATGCGGAAAAGAAATGACACAGACACCAGAATTTTGTTAACGAGGAAAACCGCAAATGCAGAAAAACCACAGGACCTAGTCCAGTTTTGAACACCACACTGTATTAAGCCGTTATAGACACTATCCTACTACTAATGAACTTCGGACTGGACTGTAGTTGCACCCTAATCAATCTCACACTGATTCAAGGTACAGTTGCGTTCCTTACGTCTTTGATCCCAGCAGGACCCTACACACTTGATTCCCTTAGCTGATCTCACCCACAACCAAGAGTTGCTACGACCCAAAGTCGAAGACTTTATAAATAAATCTGTCTCACACAGAAAAATCTATTGGAATAGATAAATTTGTCTCTCATAGAAATACCTTTGAGTTTTTGTTCCGTCTTTTGATAAATCAAAGTGAACAGGAACCAATTGATAAACCGGTCTTATATTCCCGAAGAACAACCTAGTATTATTAATCACCTCACAATAATCTTAATCGATAAACGAAACAAGATATTGTGGAATCACAAACGATGAGACAAAGGTGTTTGTGATTACTTTTCTATCTTTCCTATCGGAGATATAAATCTCAAGCCAATCTTACGATTGCACTCACACACGATAGAAACAGCAAGATCAAATCACGCAACTACAGAGAAAATAGTTGGGTCTGGCTTCCCAATCCCAATGAAGTCTTTAAGTCGTTAACCTACGGGGTCTCGTGAGAAACCTAAGGTTAAAGGAGAATTGACTCGAGCTATGCAACTAGTAACACACAAAAGTGTGGGGATTAGGTTTCCCAGTTGCTAGAGTTCTCCTTTATATAGTTTTCAAATCAGGGTTTGCAATCTAAGTTACCTTGGTAACAAAGCATTCAATATTCACCGATAGATGAAAAACCTGATTCAACCAAGCTATTATCTTTCAACCGTTAGATCAAATTTATCTTGTTACACGCAAATGAAATATACCCTCATTTTGGTTTATGTAACCGTACCTAAACGTGTACACCATGTTGGCTCAACAATTGTTAACCGAGGTTAGCCATATGAACACTATCATATCAACCTTATTCATCTTAACCATAACTAGTTCAAATGACTCAAATGAAACGAGTTAAAGAGTTGTTCAATTGCTATATTCTCATAGACGTATACAAGAACACAATTGAAGACCAATCGGTTTGATTCACTTGAATCAATTCATGAACATTATAGCCACGGTTTGCAAAGATTGCATTCCTTATTTTATAAATGTTTAAGTTCATGAACACAACCGATTTTAAAACTTTAACCTTCAAGTATGCAAACGGGTACGCATACTTGAAATACCCGGACTAAGATTGGGTTTCGCCAGTACGCAAACGGGTACGCGTACTTCCAATCCCAGCAGAAATATTCGGACATGAACCTTACGCCAGTACGCAAACGGGTGCGCATACTTAGGTTCCCGGATTTCTCAAGCCAACAGGTATGCGTACGGGTACGCATACTATGGTTCCTGGACATGGATTATATATGTGCAAGAGTACACAACATGTCATATGCAATAATGGTTAAGTGTTCTAAACTCTTATTTCAATCATTGAAACTTTCTTAGAGGATGACAATAGCCGTTTTCACACACTATTTGCATCAAAGCAATTTTCAAGTTATTGAAATAATCATAACGAAACATTCCAAGTCTACACCAAATGATTGTATCACAAAAACCATGTAAGATGTTACTCGGTAATTTTCACATGATCATCTTTTGACTTACATCAAGAATATAAGATGAACTTGGTTGAAGCGAAAGCTTGCCAACACATATTCCGAGAAATATGTAAGCGAGTTAAACTCAGCTCGAAATCTCAAATGTGTATAATAGAAAACTATATCGTAACACAACTTATGTCTCAATATAGGAGATAGAGTAGAAATAGACTTTCCAAGTGATAGATGAGTTTCAGTCCCCACATACCTTTTGTTGATGAAGTTCCACAAGCTCTCCTTAGTAGTTCTTCGTCTTCAAATGATGAACGTCGTGAAGTCTAAGGCTCGACTACATAATCTATGTCCTAGTCCGAGACATCTATAAGTAGACTAGAAATCAAGACTTATAGTTTTGATCACCAACATTGAAAAACATGCTTGAGATAGCAACGCATGCGAGTTCGACCGAGCAGTGCTCTAACAATCTCCCCCTTTGTCAATTTTAGTGTCAAAACTATCAATACATATGGATTACAAAATAATTAAAAACTTTGTAACTTCTCATCCAAATGCTTGATCTCCTTGGCATCTTCAACACGACTCGAAATCTTCGTCACTTCCAAGTACTCCATGATTCTAAACGTGTTCAACTCAGCATCATAGTTGTTGAAGATCCGTAGCAATAACAATGAGAAAACAAATGCTCTCAATCATTGTTATACAATGTCATAGTATTATTACACAGCATCAAAGTTCAATTGTATCACAACTTTGACAACAATACTATGGTGATATGTATCACTCCCCCTTAGTCAATACTTCATCTCGACATGAAAACCACTCCCCCTTACATAATGATCCGTAAACCATATGTATTTGTAGTATGAAACTACACATTAATTCTCCCCCTTTTTGTCAATATAAATTGGTAAAGGTATGAAAACTAGTGGGATCCTCATGAAATTTTCATAGAGATACTTCATGACCAAAAAAGAATAACATACCAACTTATTTAGATGCAATCATATAGCCGAAGCTAAATGCATTCATCAAGGAGTTTATAAAGATACAAGATAACCCCTACAGTATTCCACAACCGCACTCCCCACAAAGATTTGGCAATTAAGCACAAGTTCAAAAAGAACTCTCCCCCATAAAATGTCATTCCCAAAAGAACAGCAAGAGCGACCTTACTTTTACGAGAAAAGAAGGATTTCTTTGGATATAATCAAATCACACGAGAACATGAATTTGTATCCAAAAATCACAATTGAATTAGCCACAAAAATGATCAATTCAATTGGCCATTCTCAACATAAGGGAACTTACGGAGCAACATAGTATATGCACAAAGATGTGGATCAGGGAAAGACCAATACTGCGGAATAAACAAAGATTCATTCTATTTTTCATCACTATTTGCACAATGACATATAAAAGACTTAATCTTTGTAAACAAAAGTTCATCCTTTCTTCCATCAATATTTGCATAATGACATGAAAGGCTTAACTTTTGTATTCAAACGTTCATTCTATCTTTTATCAATACTTTCATACCGACATAATAGAGATAAATTTTGAACAAGTATGGGACAGTCAAGGTTCACGGACGTAAACAACATATCTCATAACAATTTGCAATATATGAAACCATAAAGATTAATACTGCAAAAATCATCTTCCAAATAACTTAGAATTTAAATAAATAATTCTAAAAACATAGAAGATGAAAACGTTGGACATAGTTATGTGTACTCACAATAATGGCTATTCCAAACCCTAGTTATCCTTCTTAAAAACACAAGAATAAAATTCTCATAAAAAGTTTCATAGACATAATCAAAGTTCTTTGAGAACCTCATACCTTTCAATGAATCCATCGTAGAATGTGTCACTGATTTCCTTTATTCTCTTGACCGTAGACACTCCATGTTCGTGAGTTAGAACACAAACTTTATGATCAACAACCCGAGCAAGTTGTCTAGCCTTGACATAGTCCATGATGAGCTTCTTCTGATTCCGTATCAGAATATCTTGATTTGCAAGGATTCTGGCCTGACCATCTAAGAGTTGGTTTATTTGCAGTTGAAGATTTGCAAACTCGACCTTTGAATCATTCTTAAAACGAGTTAAATCCTTGATAGGTTCATCGATCCAGAAGTTGTGTTCTTTCCTTGCAAGCATCTTCTTTAGAACCAGCTCTTGAATCGAATCACGTCCTTAAGTGTCTTCCTCCATATCAAGATGAACAATCTCTTGAGATTTTACAGAGTTCTCCATATAATTTTTGTTAGGTATGGATCAACAAAATATATAATATATATATGTAATTAAGTAAAGAGAAGAAACTTCTCATTAAGGAAACCTTATGAACTCGCAGGAGAGGGACACGGACGTATGTGGACCGGTCACAAGAGAAAGATGGATTAATAAAAAATCCAATAAGAGAAAACACAGTGTTTGTTAACATAGCTCAATAATTAATTTAAATTAGAGCCTGAGTCATGGTAACAAGATTGCAATACTCAGATTGATTAACAAGAAAACGCCTAAACAAAAGATATACAACTAATCTTGAGCTCCCCATAATCATCATCCTTGCACCTATCAAGATAGATTCAAGGATGAGATTACCTAGAATCAGGTAAAGGAGTGAGAAGTGATCTCACTACGAATCATGGGAGAAGAGTTGTACAAGTTTTTTGAGCGTTTCAACTGTGTATTTCTTTATTTCCATCGATTATAACTTATTCCAGAGGAATTTGTCATAAACCCTTTCAAAAATCCATCAGAAGGATTTTTATGAGGACTAAGTCTAGGACCTCTAGAAATTGGTTCCATAAAAGATGGGTTGGAGGATTTCCATCTCCTTGATCTAGACTTACCAGACTTGTTCTTATAAGCAAGGGGAAAGTGTTCATTAGTGGCACAAGGGCTTATACCATAACGGGGAACATGCAACTTGTAATGATTTCTAGAAGAGAGATCATTTTTATAAGATTTCTGGTTTTCTGCAGGCAAGAAATTCACTGTAGATGTCGTCAGACGATTTACTCCATTAACAGTAGAAAGAAGCAAATTATGTAGATCAGAAACCTGTTTCTTTCTGGAAAAACAATGAAGAGCATAGTGATTCTTTTTCCTACATAAGGAACAACATTGTGGATTAAGAACATAATTTCCTTGACTCATGACCTTTTTCAGCACATGCGAATTTTACAAGTGATTCACAATGGGTAATTCCTTGTAAGGAATTTTATTTATGCTGGATAAAACCTTGTGAGTATCAGAGGAAGGTACAGAGGATGACTTACTCATCAAAACAGAGTTTTCCTTTTTCAAGGTGTTACACTATTCTTGGGCACATCGAAGAGATGCAGCAAGTTGTTTTTTTTCAACACAATGACTGTTAATTTCTGATGAATGATCCTTGATTAAACGTTCTTCTCTGATTGACTTCTCTCTAACAGTATCTTCAAGCATAATAATCTTTTCAGGCTATAGAGTAGTTTCTTGAACCAATTTTTCGATATTGTTAGAGAGAGATTCAATAAAGCAATAGAGCTCACGTTCTCTTTCAAGAGATTTCTAAAATTCATCAATGAGCTGATCATTCTTTTCTTCAAGAGTCTTGATTTTAGAATCCTGAAAGCCAATGATATCATCATATTTTTTTAACGATCTGGTGAGTTTCATTTCTGAATCTGACACACAGTCAAATCTCTTGCTTTTCCCTTGGGATTCGGAAGAATCTGCTAAGGAGTTATCCTTTGAGGAAAACCCAATATTTTTTGCCTGATCAGAAAATTTGGAAGACATATCAATGTGCGTTATCTTGTGAGATACTTCTTAGGTCCTCATTACACAGATTGCTACAACACACAGACTTTATAAGGTCTTAACGTATTTGCCTGCTCTGATACTAATTGAAAATGCGGGGGTATAACAACCACACCCAACAATTCGTTTGGAAATCTGAGAGGACTTACTCGAATATACTTTCTAGAGAATCAAATAGACAGTAAGACTTAATCTACAGAAAAGTATATACAAGAGTTTATACCTCTAACTCTTAATTCAATTTGCAATCAGAAAATAGAAATTTACGAGCCCAATTGAATATAAGAGAAGTAACTTGAACGGTACCAAAGACCAATGTTCAAGGATAAATCAATTTCAATCAACAACCAAAGGTTGGATTTCCTAATTGATCGATACAACGCACAACATGTGATATTTCAATTATATAACAATTTATAATGCGGAAAAGAAATAACAAAGACACTAGAATTTTGTTAACGAGGAAAACCGTAAATGCAGAAAAACCCTGGGACCTAGTCCAGCTTTAAACACCACACTGTATTAAGCCGCTAAAGACACTAGCCTACTACCAATGAACTTCGGATTGGACTGTAGTTGAACCCTAATAAATCTCACACTGCTTCAAGGTAAAGTTATGTTCCTTACGTCTCTGATCCCAGCAGGATACTACACACTTGATTCCCTTAGCTGATCTCACCCACAACCAAGAGTTGCTACGACCCAAAGTCGACGACTTGATAAACAAATCTGTCTCACATAGAAAAGTCTATTGGAATAGATAAATATGTCTCCCACAGAAATACCTATGAGTTTTTGTTCCGTCTTTTGATAAATCAAGGAGAACAGGAACAAATTGATAAACCGGTTTTATATTCCCGAAGAACAGCCTAGTATTATCAATCACCTCACAATAATCTTAATCGATTAACGAAACAAGATATTGTGGAATCAAAAACGATGAGACGAAGGTGTTTGTGATTTCTTTTCTATCTTGCCTATCGGAGATATAAATCTCAAGCCAATCTTACGATTGCACTCACACACGATAGAAACAGCAAGATCAGATTTCGTAACTACATAGAAAATAGTTGGGTCTGGCTTCCCAATCCTAATGAAGTCTTTAAGTCATTAACCTACGGGGTCTCATGAGAAACCTAAGGTTAAAGGAGAATCGACCCTAGTTATGCAACTAGTAACACACAGAAGTGTGGGGATTAGGTTTCCCAGTTGCTAGAGTTCTCCTATATATAGTTTTCAAATCAGGGTTTGCAATCTAAGTTACCTTGGTAACAAAGCATTCAAAATTCACTGTTAGATGAAAAACCTGATTCAACCAAGCTAATATCTTTCATCCGTTAGATCGAACTTAGCTTGTTACACACAAATGAAATGTACTCTCATTTAGGTTTATGTAACCATACCTAAACGTGTACACCATGTTGGCTCAACAATAGATAACCGAGGTTAGCCATATGAACACTCTCATATCAACCTTATTCATCTTAACCATAACTAGTTCAAATGACACAAATGAAACTAATTTGTTAGAGCATAGCTCGGTTGAACCCACCAAGCATTGGTATGTCAAGTTTTGTTGTCACATTTTAGTGAATCAAAACTTAATTAAAGAGTCGCCTGATTATGTACTAGAGAAAACTTCGTATAGGTTAGGATATAAAGATTAGGATTATGAGACATAAAAGTATTACTCGAAGACTTGAAGAATGTGAAAAAGTAACAAGCTACATCGACGACATCATCCTTCCTCTTTAGGTTAGTAATATTGTGTCTTGAACTGTTTCATTCCTAACGTATCTTTCAAGTCATGCTATATTGAAAACATAACTGCGAAGCTGTGAATGATTATACTCTAGTAGACATAGTGTTAAGAAATTAGAATACGAAGTATAACGCTTATCTTTTGAACTTCGTATATAAGACATCGACATAATCATATGAATGCTATTGTGATTATGTGTATGGGTATGGTTGAAGATTTCGTCATAGGAAACAATGTTTACATTCGTTTAAAGGAAGTACATTCATGAACTTTTTTTATGAATCGAAAGGGAAATCGCCAGGCTTATTGGTATTGTTATTCATTGCATATCTTTGGATTACCAATATGTGTGAGTTAGTAGAACCAATCATAACTTGTTATGTATCTTGGTAAAACTAGTCACAATGCTTGACTTATGTATTGGTATGACTTTTATTAGTGCAACCGATCCTAAGTAATCACCTAAGATGGTATGATCGATATTTATAATTGGTGTGACCGATCCTAGTAATTGGTGTAACCGATCACAAAAGAGTGTGTAATCGATCCTTGTAATTCGTGTAACCGGTACTGGTAATTGGTGTAACCGATCCTGGTAACTGGTGTGACCGATCACAAGTAATACCATGAGAATATGGTAACCGGTCCTGGTAATTGATGTAACTAATCCTGGTAACTGATGTAACCGGTCCCAGTAACCATATTAAGGTAGAACCGATCCTTGTGTTTGGCAGAACCGTAAACCCATGATTAGTGTTTGATATTTGATCAATCACATAGTTCTTGGAAATCAGATGAACCAGTTCTAAACTTGTTTGGAAGTGTGGTATAATCGGTTCCAAGATTGTAAATATGAAAAAGGATTTACAAAGAAATAAGATGTCGACATACTTTGAACATGTTCAGTAACTCTTATCTTTTATTGTTCAAAGATATTCCTTAATAACTCAAGGAGATCCCGGACCGAAATAAGTTGAGAATCTTTTAATTAAGGTTGTTAATTTTGTATGCTTTTAATTACCAACAATTAAAATGCATATCTCTGAAAAATAAAAATTGGTAATGTGCATTTACTAATTTGAGATTTTCTTGTAGGATTTCGGTTAAATTTGGACAGAGCATTTCTAGGAATTATGAAAACCGATTTTAGAAATATTGCATATCTTAAGAATATTTCGGTTTTGGAAATTCCTTGGTCTATAAATACCCAAGTTTGCATTTCGAGCAAACTATCCTAAGAGTCAGCAAAACTACCTTATTGTGTTGTTACTGGTGGAGCCGTCTATTCGGAGAGGAAAGTACCCTAATTAGGCGAAATCTCTTACGACCGCTCATTTAAAAACTTATGTGGGATCAAGAAGCTCTACGAGTACCATTGGTGGGAAACTAGATAATTGCAGTATTATTAGTTTTCGATTTGATTTGATTAAGTAACGGTTATTGAACTTTGATTTCACCTAGTTTGTTTATTCTTGAGAATCTTCTCTTCTGATATAAAATTCACTCAAACTATATCGAAGTATCAACGGGATCTTTAGAACTATTTGTAGATCTAAATACATCTTGTGATAATCCATTGTTAACAGACTCCATTATGTGCATGGTTGATCACAAGAGATTCAAGTTGTGGTGTGCAGGTGTTTATTGAAAATTTAAGAAGATTTTAGGACAAAGAAGATTTCTTATTGGTGTGAACAAAACTTGATCGGCTGGGATCAAACTATGATCAGTTTATCTTGATAGACTTGATTGATTAGTTGCGTAGATCGATATCAGTATTTAGTGTTAGAGCACTGCTCGGTCGAACTCGAAAGCGTTGCTATCTCAAGCTTGTTTGTCAAGTTTAGTTGCCAAAACTATAAGTCTTGTTTTGTAGTCTACTTATAGCTAAGTCTCAGACTAGGATAGTAAGTGTAGTTGAGCTCTAGACTCCGCGTCGTTCATCATGTAAATACAAAGAACTACTCAAGGAACTGGTGGATTTTCATCGACAAAAAGGTATGTGGAGACTTGAACTTATCTATCACTCAAAAGTCTATCTATTCTATCTCCTATCTTGAGACAAAAGTCGTATTGCTATATAGACTTCGATTATACACATTTGCTATTTCGAGCCGAGTTTATCTCGCTTATATATTTCTCGAAATATGTGTTGGTAAACTTTCGCTTTGGCCAAGTTCATCTTTACTCGTGACGAAAGTCATGTTGATTGTTTCAATCTCTTGAAAATCGCTTTGATGAAAAATAGTGTGTGAATAACCACTATATAACATCCTTTAAGAATGTTTCAATGATTGAAATGAGAGTTTATAATATATAACCTTGAATGGATATAAACATTGTATGTGAACTCATACTTGTGTAAGTCCAAAATCCTTGAACCAAAGTATGCGTACTTTACTGGTTTAGGATGTCCGGAGCTAAGTCCGCGTACCCGTATGCGTACTGCCGGAAGTTCACATCCCGTGAATTTTTGCTGGAGTTTGTGAACTAAAAACAAGCTCAATCCGGGTACTTAAGTATGCGTACCGGTATGCGTACTTGAGTGGGTTATTTTCTAAAAACGGTTTATCCGTGAACTAAGACATTTATAAATTAAGGAACGCAATCTTTGCAAACCGTGGCTATAATGTTTGATGTGATTTATATTTTTTTGTAGTAAAAGATTCGTTGAGACTTGTGAAAGCAATTGATTTTAGGCTTATTTAAACTAAAAATAGAGAAAATTTAATTCCAAATTTGATTTCAAGATTGAAAATAACCAAGACACTAGATTCCACTATTACACATGAATGAATGATGGTAAAAATTCCAAAACTCTAATTATCTTTTAAATCTCTTATTTCTTAATTCACAAATAATCAGGCATATTCTCAAACATTAATTGTATTCCCTAAGCATAGATTATCTAAACAAAGTATAACTTATATAATTGAATCACAACTAATTAAGAAAATAATGCAAACAATTAAAATTCTGCAAAGCAGTGATTGAGTGAATTATAAAATACAAATTAGAGAAAAATAGAATAGTTACCAATTATTCATGCATAAATAGCTTCCTCTATGCCTTGGTTACGCGAGAATTAGCTCATCATCATGGAAACACGCTCAAAATTCATCTTTATTGCCCAAAAATGGTGTTCACAATAATGAAATGGGAGAAAAACAATAAAACCGGGTTTGTAACACTTTTATTTGTTACAAACCGAGCTGTTACAGAGAACGATAAAACTGAAGTGTTGTTGTCTCTGTATCAATACGACCCATAAGCAATTGTCGTTGTCACTGTTGGAAAATGACGGTTCGGCGTGCGTCTTATGTTATTCGTGTTCTTCACAACAGCAGAAAATAGAGTTTTTCTGCCACTTGATTTCTCGACTCTCTGGTTCTTCCTAACTGCTCCCAACTCTCCGTCCCCCTTGTATGGTACTAAGGAAACCTATTTATACCCGAAAGATGCATCGAATCTCCTCCATAACTTCAAAAAATCTTCTCTTTATTATTTTTATTCTCACGACAATAATTTCCTGTTTTAGCTTCTCCACGCGTTTGCAGCTGGATTAATCTCCAAATATAACTTATTTATGCTCCAAACTGTTGCTCTAGTCATCATACACATTCAGAACACGTTCAAATTCTCCAAAACTCATGCAATCCCGTGAAATATTTCTCTCATGCACGTGCTTCCCTGTTTTGCTCCATGACACGATTCAGCCAATTCTGATCCAAACGAACACCCATACCAGCTTTCTATAGTCATATCACGTCTACCCACTAAGTTTCAGGGATTGAATCTCACTAAATCACGTCCAAACATCCGATCGAAATTCTTCCAGAGAAGAAATGGTTTTCCCGCCAAAATTTATTTTTTGAATTTGAGAAGAAGATGTCCTCCCCCTAATCCTGCACGGGTGTCCCTTTAGCACTTGTCTTATGGGGTGTAAATAGTAATTTTTGGGCGTAGATAGTAATTTTTCCGGGGGTTCATCCGACACATTTTTGGGGTGCCTCCAGTGCATTTCTGGGGTGTCTTTAGTACTCTATCCTGGGGTGTAAAACACCATTTTTCGAGCCAATTTTGCCGCAAGAGCTTATTTCTCTATAAATACCTACAAAGACATAAAATAACAAAATAAATACAAAATCGGGCACTAACAATATATACAATTGAGACATATTAGACACATAAATGCGTCTATCAATGTTCATGAATCGATTCGAGTGAATCAAAATCGTTTTTGCTTCGATTGTGTCTTATATACTTTTATGATATCTAAGCAATTGAACAACTCTCTTACTAGTTCTTTTGAGTCATTTGAACTAGTTATGGTGAAGATGAATAAGGTTGATATGAAAGTGCTCATATGGCTAACCATTGGTTAACTATTGTTGAACCAACTAGATGTACACGTTTAGGTACGGTTACTCAAACCTAAATGAAGTCACTTTTCATTTGTATATAACAAGCTAAGTTCGATCTAACGGTTGAAAGATATTAGCTTGAATCTAATCAGGTTTTCATCTAACGGTGAATATTGAATGCTTTGTTACCAAGGTAACTTGGATTGCAAACCCTGATTTGAAAACTATATAAAGGAGAACTCTAGCAACTGGGAAACCTAATCCCCACACCTCCTGTGTGTTACTAGTTGCATCAACTAGAGTCGATTCTCCTTTAACCTTAGGTTTCTTCGAGACCCTGTAGGTTAACGACTTCAAAGACTTTATTGGGATTGTGAAGTCAGACCCAACTATTTTCTTTGTAATTGCGTGTTTTTATCTTGCCCGATTCTATCGTATTGAGTACAATTGAAATAATTGACTCGAGATTAATTTCTCTGATAGACAAGATAAAAGTAATCAAAAACATCTCCGTCTCATTATTTGTGATTCCAAAATATCTTGTTTCGCTAGTCGATTAAGATTATTGTGTGGTGATTGATAACACTAGGCTTTTCTTCGGGAATATAAGTCCGTTTTATCAATTGGTTCTTGTTCACCTTGATTTATCAAAACACGGAACAAAAACTCTTGGTATTTCTGTGGGAGATAGATTTATTCAAACTATAGACTTTTTGTGTTACAGATTTGTATATCAAGTCTTCGACTTTGGGTCGTAGCAACTCTTAGTTGTGGGTGAGATCAGCTAAGGGAATCAAGTGCATAGTATCCTGCTGGGATCAGAGACGTAAAGAATGCAACTGTACCTTGAATCAGTGTGAGATTGATTAGGGTTCAACTACAGTCCAGTCCGAAGTTAGTTGGTAGTAGGCTAGAGTCTGTAGCGTCTTAATACAGTGTTGTTCAAACTGGACTAGGTCCCGGGGTTTTTCTGCATTTGCGGTTTTCCTCGTTAAAAAAATTATGGTGTCTGTGTTATTTCTTTTCCGCATTATATTTTTTTATATAATTGAAATATCACAGGTTGTGCGTTAAGATCAATCAATTAGAATATCCAACCTTTGGTTGGTGATTTAAATTTATTGACCCTTGAACATTGGTCTTTGGTACCATTCAAGTTGTTTCACATAATAATCAGGTTCGCGGATTTCTATCTGTTTGATTTTTTTCTCAATGTAATCAGCAAATCAAACAAATAGAAAACCGCGAGCCTGATTATTATGAAAAACAACTTAAACGGTACTGAAGACCAATGTTCAAGTGTCAATCAATTTATATCAACTACCAAAGGTTAGATTATCTAATTGATTGAACTACGCACAACCTGTGATATTTCAATTATATAAACAAATATAATGCGAAAAATAAATTCTTAGAGCATAGCTCAGTTGAACCCACCAAACGTTGGTATGTCAAGTTTGGTTGTCATATTTTAGTGAATCAAAACTCATCTAAGAGTCGCTTGATTATGTACTAGAGACAACTTCGTATAGGTTAGAGAAAGTCTAGGATTATGAGACACACAAGTGTTACTCGAAGACATGAAGAATGTGAAGAAGTAACAAGCTACAACGATGACATCATCCTTCCTCTTGAGGTTAGTAATATTTGACTTGAACTGTTTTATTCCTAACGTATCTTTCAAGTCGTGCTATATTGAAAACATAACTGTGAAGCTGTGAATGATTATACTCTAGTAGTAAGACATGATCATAGTGTTGAGGAATCAGGATACGAAGTATAACGCTTATCTTTTGAACTTCGTATATATATGACATCGACATAATCGTATGAATGATATTGTGATTATGTGTATGGTTAAAGGTGAAGATTTCATCCTAGGAAACAATGTTTACATTTGTTTAAAGGAAGTACATTCATGAACTTGTTTTATGAATAACAATACCAATAAGCCTAGCGATTTCCCTAGGCTTAAAGGGAAATCGCTAGGCTTATTGGTATTATTATTCATTGCATATCTTTGGATTACCAATATGTGTGAGTTAGTAGAACCGATCATAACTTGTTGTGTATCTTGGTATAACTAATCACAGTGCCTAACTTATGAATTGGTATGGCTTTTATTAGTGTAACCGATCCTAAGTAATCACCTAAGATGGAATGATTGATATTTGTAATTGGTGTGACCGATCCTAGTAATTGGTGTGACTGATCACAAAAGAGTTGTGTAATCGATCCTTGTAATTGGCGTAACCGGTCCTAGTAATTGGTGTAACTGATCCTAGTGACTTGTGTAACCGATCACAAGTAATACCATGAGAATATGGTAACCAATCCTGGTAATTGATGTAACCGATCCTGGTAACTGATGTAATCGGTCCCAGTAACCATATTGAGGTAGAACCGATCCTTGTGTTTGGTAAAACCGTAAACCCAGGATTAGTGATTTGATATTTGATCAATCACATAGTTGTCTTGGAATACAGATGAACCAATTCTAAACTTGTTTGGAAGTGTGGTATAATCAATTCCAAGATTGTAAATATGAAAAAGGATTTATAAAGAAAAGATGTCAACATACTTTGAACATGATCAGTAACTCTTATCTTTTATTGTTCAAAGATATTCCTTAATAACTCAAGGAGATCCCGGACCGAAATAAATTAAGAATCTTTTAATTAAGGTTATTAGTTTTATATGCTTTTAATTACCAGCAATTAAATGCATATCTCTGGAAAATAAAAATTGGTAATGTGCATTTACTAATTGGAGATTTTCTAGTAAGATTTCGGAAATATTGGACAAAGCATTTCCAGGAATTATGAAAACCGATTTTGGGCATTTATTGCATATCTTGAGAATATTCGGTTTTGGAAATTCCTTGGTGTCCAAACATCCTTGGTCTATAAATACCCAAGTTTTCATTTCTAGAAAACTATCCTAAGAGCCAGGCAAACTTCATCTTTTTTGTTGTTTCTGGTGAAGCCGTCTATCCGGAGAAGAAAATACCCTAATTAGGCGAAATCTCTTACGACCGCTCGTTTAAAGACTTCTGTGGGATCAGGAAGCTTTACGAGTACCGTTGGTGGGAAACTAGATAATTGCAGTTTATTTTAGTTTTCGATTGATTTGATTGACTAACGGTTGTTGAAATTTGATTGCACCTAGTTTGTTTATTCTTGAGAATCTTCTCTTCTGATATAAGATTCACTCAAACTAGATCGAAGTGTCGACGGGATCTTTAGAACTGTTTGTAGATCTAAAGACATCTTGTGATAATCCATTGTTAACAGACTCCGTTATGTGCATGATTTATCACAAGAGATTCAAGTGGTGTTGTGCAGGAGTTTATTGAAGATTAAAGAAGATTTGAAGACAAAGAAGATTTCTTATTTGGTTTCTATATCTTTGGGTGTGCACAAACCTTGATCGGATGGGATCTAACTTGAATCGGATTTATTCGATTGATTAGTTATGTAAGATCGGCAGCACCTTATAGTTTCTTGTTTGATTCTATATTGATTGATTGCAAATATAAACTCTGCTACTTCGGTAGTTGTTGGATAGATTAATCTGACCAGGCAAAGGAGTTTATTTGTTAAACAGAAGAGCCTTTGCTTATGACTTGAGATATCTTCATCTGAAAGAATCAAGAGAGTTGTTACCAAACAGATTTGTTGTTCCTTTACTGTTTGGAATACGATCCAAAGGAATTGTTCCAGTGTGTGCACTTATTGAATGCCGGAAGCGCAGGGATACTGAAAAAACTAAGTGAACTATAGGTTTAGTTGGTTGGTCTCAATTATACGAAGTTAGTTTAGATTTTGTATAGCGGCTTAATTATGAGAGTATTCAATTCTGGACTAGGTCCCGGGGGTTTTCTGCATTTGCGGTTTCCTCGTTAACAAAATTTTGTTGTGTATTTTACTTTTCTATTTCCGCAGTTATAATTGTTTATTATAATTTAAAGTAAATTACACAAACGTTAACTCCGTATTACTTGATAGTGATCCTATAGAGTTTGGTTAAGTCCGAACCTATTATCAAGTAGTCACACTTTGTGTTAGAGCACTGCTCGGTCGAACTCGCAAGTTGCTATCTCAAGCTTGTTTGTCAATGTTAGTAATCAAAACTATAAGTCTTGATTTCTTGTCTACTTATAGTGGTGTCTCGGACTAGGATAGATCGTTTAGTTGAGCATTAGACTTCACGGCGTTCATCATTTGAAGACGAAGAACTACTAAGGAGAGCTTGTGGAACTTCATCAACTACAGGTATGTGGAGACTAAAACTCATCTATCACTTGGAAAGTCTATTTCTACTCTATCTCCTATATTGAGACAAAAGTCGTATTACTATAGTTTTCTATTATGCACATTTGAGATTTCGAGCTAAGTTTAACTCGCTTACATATTTCTCGAAATATGTGTTGGTAAGCTTTCGCTTCAACCAAGTTCATCTTATATTCTTGACGAAAGTCAAAAGATGATCATGTGAAAATTTCCGAGTAACATCTTACATGGTTTGTGTAATACAATCATTTGGTGTAGACTTGGAACGTTTCGTTATGATTATTTCAATAACTTGAAAATTGCTTTGATGCTAATAGTGTGTGAAAACGGCTATTGTCATCCTTTAAGAATGTTTCAATGATTGAAATAATGTTTAGAACACTTAACCAACATTGGATTATAAACATGTTATGCACTCTTGCATATATGTGATCCATGTCCGGGAACCATAGTATGCATACCCGTATGCGTACCTGTTGGTTTGAGAAGTCCGGGAACCTAAGTACGCATACTGGTGTAAGGTTTATGTCCGGAAAATTCTGCTGTTTTTGGAGGTATGCGTACCCGTTCGCATACTGGCAAAAACCAAACTTGGTCCGGCTACTTCAAGTATGCGTACCCGTTTGCATACTTGAGTGGTTAAAGTTCTAAAATCGGTTGTGACATGAAAAAATACATTTATATAATAAGGAATACATTCTTTGCAAACCGTGGCTATAATGTTCATGAATTGATTCAAGTGAATCAAACCGATTTTGCTTCAATTGTGTTCTTGTATACTTCTATGAGAATATAACAATTGAACAACTCTTTAACTAGTTTCATTTGAGTCATTTGAACTAGTTATGGTTAAGATGAATAAGGTTGATATGAGAGTGTTCATATAGCTAACCTCGGTTAACTACAGTTGAGCCAACCTAGTGTACACGTTTAGGTACGGTTACTTAAACCTAAATGAGGGTACATTTCATTTGTGTATAACAAGCTAAGTTCGATCTAGTGGTTGAAAAATATTAGCTTGTATCTAATCAGGTTTTTATCTAACGGTGAATATTGAATGCTTTGTTACCAAGGTAACTTAGATTGCAAACCCTGATTTGAAAACTATATAAAGGAGAACTCTAGCAACTGGGAAACCTAATCCCCACACCTCCTGTGTGATACTAGTTGCGACTAGATTCGATTCTCCTTTAACCTTAGGTTTTTCACGAAATCCTGTAGGTTAACGACTTAAAGACTTCATTGGGATTGTGAAGCCGGACCCAACTATTTTCTCTGTAGTTGCGTGTTCTGATCGTGCTTTGTTCTATCGTATTGAGTACTATCTTCTCTAAGATTTGCTCGAGATTTAATCTCCGATAGGCATGATTAAAAGTAGTCACAAACATCTTCGTCTCATCGTTTGTGATTCCACAATATCTTGTTTCGCTACCATACGATTAAGATTATTGTGAGGTGATTGATAATACTAGGCGGTTCTTCGAGAATATAAGTCTGGTTTATCAATTGGTTCCTGCGCACCTTGATTTATCAAAAGACGGAACAAAACTCGTAGGTATTTTTGTGGGAGACAAATTTATCTATTCCAATAGACTTCTCTGTGTGAGACAGATTTGTTTATCAAGTCTTCGACTTTGGGTCGTAGCAAGTCTTAGTTGTGGGTGAGATCAGCTAAGGGAATAAAGTGCGTAGAATCCTGCTGGGGTTCAGAGACGTAAGGAGCGCAACTATACCTTGATCAGTGTGAGATTGATTAGGGCTAAACTACATTCCAGTCCGAAGTTCATTGGTAGTAGGCTAGTGTCTGTAGCGGCTTAATACAGTGTGGTGTTTAAAGCTGGACTAGGTCCCGGGGTTTTTCTGCATTTGCGGTTTCCTCGTTAACAAAATCCTGCTGTGTCTTTTACTTTTCTATTTACGCAATTATAATTGTTTATTATAATTTAAAGTAAATTACACAAACGTTAACTCCATATTACTTGATAGTGATACTATAGAGTTTGGTTAAGTCCGAACCTATTATCAAGTAATCACACTTTGATTGTTGTATTGTCTCGATCTCGTATCCATAGACGATCACACAAAGTGTGAATACCGATTTGTAGTATTGTCTCGACTTTGTCCATAGACAATAACTTTTGGTAAGAGGACTTATAGGTGGATAAATTAAAGATTGTGGTGTATTTGGGTACCCTCGTCTTTTAAGAAATAACACAGACACAAGAAATTTTGTTAACGAGGAAACCGCAAATGCAGAAAAACCCCGGGACCTAGTCCAGATTTGAACACCACACTATATAAAGCTGCTACAGACTCTAGCCTACTACAAGTTAACTTCGAACTGGAATGTAGTTGAGCCCTAACCAATCTCACACTGATTAAGGTACAGTCGCGTTCCTTACGCCTCTGAATCCCAGTATGACTCTACGCACTTGATTCCCTTAGATGATCTCACCCACAACTAAGAGTTGCTACGACCCAAAGTCGAAGACTTGATAAACAAATCTGTCTCACACAGAAAAGTCTATTGAATAGATAAATCTGTCTCCCACAGAAATACCTACGAGTTTTTGTTCCGTCTTTTGATAAATCAAGGTGAACAGGAACCAATTGATACACCAGACTTATATTCCCATAGAACAGCCTAGTAATATCAATCACCTCACAATTTCTTAACCGTATGGAAGCGTAACAAGATATTGTGGAATCACAAACGATGAGACGAAGATGTTTGTGACTACTTTTTATCTTACCTATCGGAGATTGAATCTCGGGCAAATCTTAGAGAAGATAGTACTCAATACGATAGAACAAAGTAAGATCAGAACACACAACTACAGAGAAAATAGTTGGGCCTGGCTTCAGAATCCCAATGAAGTCTTTAAGTCGTTAACCTATAATGGTTTTATAAAAACCTATGTTAAAGGAGAATCGACTCTAGTCGCAACTAGTATCACACATGAGGTGTGGGGATTAGGTTTCCCAATTGCAAGAGTTATCCCATATATAGTCTTCAAATCAGGGTTTGCAATCAATGTTACCTTGGTAA
Source organism: Papaver atlanticum (assembly GCA_023531105.1). NCBI lineage: Eukaryota > Viridiplantae > Streptophyta > Magnoliopsida > Ranunculales > Papaveraceae > Papaver > Papaver atlanticum. Next base: position 1,109,207 of record JAJJMB010015449.1, on the reverse strand, counting down.
CAAAGCATTCAATATTCACCGTTAGATGAAAACCTGATTAGATTCAAGCTAATATCTTTCAACCGTTGGATCGAACTTAGCTTGTTACACACAAATGAAATGTTCCTTCATTTAGATATGGGTAACCGTACCTAAACGTGTACACTTGGTTGGCTCAACAATAGTTAACCGAAGTTAGCCATATGAACACTTTCATATCAACCTTGTTCATCTTAATCACAACTAGTTCAAATGACTCAAATGAAACTAGTTATAGAGTTGTCCAATTGTTTATATTCTCATAGAAGTATACAAGACACAATTGAAGCAAAATCGATTTTGATTCACTCGAATCAATTCATGAACATTATAGCCATGGTTTGCAAAGATTGCATTCCTTATTATATAAATGTATTTGTTCACGAATAAATCGATTTTAGAACTTAACCCACTCAGGTATGCAAACGGGTATGCATACCTAGAGTTCCCGGACCTGGCCAGTTCACCAGTATGCAAATTGGTACGCATACTTTCGTTCACGACTAACTTCAGTTGAATTAGTATGCAAACGGGTACGCATACTAAATTCCCGGACCTGAACTGTTACGCCAGTACGCATATAGGTATGCATATTAAGTTCCCGAAATTCAACTGTTAAACCAGTATGCATACTATGGTTCCCAGACTTGGAGTAACTTGCAACAGTTAGCATACAAGTACGCATAATGTGTTATATCCAATCAATGCTTAATTGTTCTAAACTCCATCTTAATCATTGAAACATTCTTAGAAGACGGGAATAGCTGTCTCACACAAACTATTATCTTCAAAGCAATTTTCAAGTGATCAATAGATCAATACGAAACATTTCGAGTCTACGTCAAATGACTGTCTCACACAAATCATGTAAGATGTTACCAAGCAATTTTCACATGATCATCTTTTGACTTTTGTCATGAATAAAGATGAACTTGGCTAAAGTGAAAGCTTACCAACACATATTTCGATAAATATGTAAGTGAGTTAAACTCAGCTCGAAATATCAAATGTGTATAATGTAAAGTATATATAGCTATACGGCTTTTGTCTCAATAAGAGATAAAATAGAAATAGACTTCTGAGTGATAGATGAGTTCAAGTCTCCACAAACCTTTTGTTGATGAAGTTCCACAAGATCCCCTTAGTAGTTCTTTGTCTTCAATTGATGAACACCGTGAAGTCTAAAGCTCAACTACACATTCTATCCTAATCCGAGACATAGCTATAAGTAGACTAGAAATCAAGACTTATAGTTTTGACAACTAAACTTGACAAACAAGCTTGAGATAGCAACGCTTGCGAGTTCGACCAAGCAGTGCTCTAACAGATAGCAACAGACGAAGTCTAGCTAACCTCAAAATCCTGACTTATGCAACCCAAAGTGCATCCTAGATTATTATTCACCTCACAAGTATTAAACTTGTGGAATCAACAAAGTCTGAGACGAATAGAACTTTGATGATTACTATCTATCTTTTTTAAGTGAGCAGCTTAACAATCAAACAAGATCAGGATACTCGAGCTATCAGATAAATAATATCTAGACCTGGCTTCGCGGATCCTTATGAAGTCTTTGTAGTCGCTAAACCCTAAAAAGGGTTTTAGGAAGATGGCGACTCTAGTTTTACAACTAGGACACACCAAGAAAAGTAGTGTCGGGAATCAAAGATCCCAGTTGTTTGAGGTTCCCCTTATATAAACATTCAAAGCATAGGTTGTTTTAGGTTTAAGCTAAGATAGCTTTGGAACCAAGCAAACAATATCCACCGTTAGATGAATCTTTGAATCTGTTAAGAACAGTACTTAAACGATCTCAAAAATCAATATCCAAGATCAATCTAGTTGTATCCAAATAATCCAATCGGAATTCTGCCAAATAATAAAACTTGTTATCTATCTTTCAAGATACGAATTCTACAAGAAACGAGTCTCGTAATCGACCACAATTAAATGGACCTATCTACTAAGATTGAATACGTATAACTTGCATAAATTCAATTATAAAGATAAATACAATTATAATGCGGAAAAGGAAAAAACAAGACACCAAAAGTTTTGTTAACGAGGAAACTGCAAATGCAGAAAAACCCCAAGACCTCGTCCAGATTTGAACACCAAACTATATTAATCCCGCTAGACACTAGCATGCTATCAGAGTTCGTACTGGAATATAGTTGAGACGGAATCCACCCTCCAAGAGATTCAGTTACAGTCGCGCTCCTTACATCTCTTGAACCTCGCAAGGCTCTACGCAATTGATTCCCTTAGCTGACGTCCGTTACCGCCTAAGAGTTGCTTCAACCTAATTGAAGACTTTTGATACCAATCTGCCTTTAACAGATAAGCCTATTTGATTTCCCTTTAGATCAAAGATCAAGGCTTGGAAATCTGTTTGCAATAGACAAAGCTAGCAAACCTCACAATCTGGAACACTTACACTCACCTAGATGAGAAGCCTGGATCTTTTACCACCTCTCGAGAACAATCTTCATAAAATCACTTAAGATCAGTTTTCAGATATCTATCCTGAGGAATCATAAAGTCTGAGATGAATAAAACTTGGTGATTTCTATCTATCTTGCCTAAAAGAGATTACGAGAACCTCGATTACAAAAAAGCAAGATCTGAATACATGAATCAATGTAAAGATAGTCAGACCTGGTTTCATGAATCCCCAAAGAGAAGTCTTTTAGTTGTAAACCTAATTATATTTCTCAAAGGAAACTTAGGTCAATAGAGGACGACTCTAGCAATTAACTAGGACAAAAAAAGTGTCAGGGATTGAATTCCCAGTTGAAAGAGCAATTTTATTTATAGTTTTTCGAAAGTGAGGGTTGCTTAGAATTCAATATTAATAGGAAACCTATGAGTAAGATTGTTCCCTTTGTAGGGCTGATGAAGAAGATCTTGACGGATTTTGTCTCATCGATGCAAGCCTTCAATATTGAATAATGTAGTTTTTTCTCATTGTATTTTTTGTTTTGTTATTAGAATTTGTAATTTTTGGGTATTCTTTAGAGCAAGGGCTATGGGATGATGTGTGTTTACTGTTTACTTCATTCCTTTGAAGTGAAGAAATAAGATTTTTTATTTTTGCTAGGAAAAGATAAATATATTAAGAAGGAAATAAGTACAGAGCTTAAAAGATGAAATGAGGAGGAGAACTACCCATTCACCTGTTACATCATTCTTCCTGCTATAATTGGCCGCTTTATCCGCTAAGCCGTTGAGTTCTCTTTTAAACATGTCTTGCTTGAAGAGAATTTTTTGGAGAAATTTTTTTTTTCCACTTCGCCCCTCTTCTTTTTCTGTTTTTGTTAGTTTATTAATTTTCTTTATTTTTTATTTTATTTTTTTATTTTTTGCTGATTTTTATGTGAGCAGCTAATCATTAACCACTTCCTACGAACATAATCAGAACAACCATAACAATTCAAGTAGGTTGGTGCAACCCAGAACCAGATTGGATCAAAGTCAACACTGATGGAGCGGCTAGAGGCCACCCAGGTATGGCGGGAGCAGGTTTCATTTGCAGGGACTTGAATGCGCAAACAATAATGGCTCTTGCTCAACCGCTAGGATTTACCTCGGCACTCACAGCAGAAACATGGGCAACTGTATTAGCAACCAGAACTGCCACGGAAAGAGGATGGTCTAAAATGTTATTTGAAGCAGATTCTGAGAGTCTCATACACTTCATTAAAACTCCAGCAGAGGCCCTTTGGTATATATCAGAAATGGTTACAGAAATCAAACACCGGATGCGTCAAATATCATGTTGTGTTATTCAGCACAATTACAGAGAAGGAAACCAAGCAGCGGATGGTCTAGCGAACTATGCGGCGGACGGTAGCCAAGCTGGAAACTTTTCAACCTCAATATGGGACCGGACAAACCCGGATTTTCTTAACCATATTCTATTAAGCGATTCTAGAGGAATCACATTCCCTCGTGTAATAACAGTTAATTGCTTTTATAATATTTGCATGCTTCGGGAAAAAAAATTAACCACTTCCGAAGAAAGGGTCTTTTCCTTTCTATAGTAGCACCAAATTTGGCCAACTCCTTCGCCTTGAAAGAGGGCTCTCACTCCATATGTCCTGCTATAGAGCCATGTGAGCAAAGAGAAACAAGAATTCGATGTTTGGCACCTGTTTGGCTTAGAAAGGGTGGGCAATCTATAAAATTCGTTCTTGCTAAAAAAGAATAAAAAAGAACCATCCCTGCGAGCTATTAGATTTGTGAGTTAACTGCTCATTCGGGGGATGAACCCATGAAAAATTCATATTGATATTATTGCTCTATTGATCCAGTAATTCACCAGTTTACCACCTGGAACTGGTAGACAGAAACTAGAAATTACATAAGATGTTCAGGATTAAACTATTGCAGATTTCACTATAGACGTTTTGCACATAAACACTTGGAGTAGACTGCAAAAGAAAAACTAAAATTATGTACAATCTCATAGAACTACGAAGACTTTTTACTTTGTATATGTTGCCGGTCGAAGGAAAAAAACTGATATAGACGGCTTAGTTCCAACTTCAAAAATCACTTCTGTGTGAAGAATTAATTGTCTTTGCAGTTGCTTGAATAGCTAGAAGATAACCTGGATTGAGAAGACTGAAAAAAATCAAATGGTGTTGTTTTTGTTACAGCTAAACCACCTAGTGATCTTCGTGTAGCTGTTGGTGAATCTGCGAGTAATGGTTCGTATACTGGGTTTCTAATTCTGGGTTGAGTTATAGACAATGGAATAACTTCTTTCTCCATTGGTCTTAATTGTGGTTCCACATTTCCTAGGTTCAAGATTGTTCCTGCACCCATTCGCTCTGCTTGTTGGAGTATATTAATTGCGCTTGATCTATATGTATATCGAAAGTACTTGAGAGCTAACACTGGACCCATTCCTGCCACAACTACTAGCTGAGAAATACAAGGTTTAAAGTTCTCATCAGTATACAGAACTGCCCGAATTACTTATACTACAAAGCGAGAAACACTTAACATTATCAGACCAGAAGTCCAGAATTATCCAGGGGTAAGAGCCGAGGCTATAACGAACCATTAATGTACAGAAATGGATATACATATTGACTCAAACACCCAATTATAAGGTGGATGAGGGAAAAGACCTAGACTTTGGGGTATGTAATAGAATTTGAGGACAATAGGATTTTACTCTATAAAACACCAAAAGTAAAGATCTTGTGCTTTCCTCATCCATATTACAAGGCAGTAAACATGACCACATCTGAAGACAGTATGATTTGACAGACCTCATGACATGACATTTTACGCATAGGAGTTACTGTAAAATGATGTTTTTTAGTTGGAAAAAGAAAAAAATACAGCAATTGAAGATGGCAAAACTAGCACAAATGGCATAAGCATGTAGGTGAGCTAAACTACACTAAAAGTCTAAAACACTTGAATGGCAAGCATATAAGAAAAACAAAAGAGTTTGGTGGTAGAACTACTCACAAACATTGTTATCCAGTAAGATGGTTGTCTACAGAGTCGGAACATGATAGTGTACATTGCAGTAGATGGTAAGGTACTCAAGATTAAGTTGATGACGTAAAAGCCAACTAGGTTACCCCATATTGCAAGATGTTGCAAAACTGTGAAGGAGCTACAAAACAAATCCTTAAGGGTCAGTTGAAAAATAAAATTACATTTTTTGAATAACATTCATCAAGATGGATGATTGAGGAAATCAATACATAAAGACTGTAATATATATATATATATATATATATTGGTGAATTGGACACTTACTTTGTCTCCATTGTTACAACGAAAGCCTGCAACCAAATACATCCAGAGAGTGCGACCATCGAAAGTTCTTCCATTTCACTTTTTTCATTGGCATAAACGTGAATACTGATTAAGAAGACAACAAGCGCCTGCAATAAAGTTTCGTGTCAGCTGACGTAGCTACAAGACAAAAGCCAAGAAATTAAAAGGTTGAGATGAGCAAATGAAAGCTATTTCTGCCTTATATATTTTCTTTCTGTTTGAGTAGTTATACACACTTCATTTCCTCATTTTCTCGCTACAGTAGAAAGGTCGTACTAAGATGATACTGATTTTTTACAAAGTTAAAACAGGTCATTTTACACATTTACTCGTCTCTATTCATTGGTTTACATTCAGATTTATGAATTGGAATTTGCAAGTATAACCACAAAGCTGTGTAACAACAACACGCAAGATTTTATATTTGAACTGTGTCCATAAGTATTGAGACACACGCATGTCCGTACAGCAGGATATGGCTCACACTGTAGCTAAATTAAAGAGAAGAAGAAAAAGAAAGGAAAAATGCAGAGGAGAAGAAGAAAGAAGTTAAAAGAAGGAACAGGAAAGAAAGAAGGAGATTATGAGATTCAAATTCTTTTCATCTTCATTTTACTGTGCTGAGAGTAAGAGATGGGTGGGAGAGAAGAAAGGAGAAACCTTAAAGTTATTATTAACTATTAAGCCTGTCTGATCCAACCCAACCATCTCCATTCTACTTGGGCCCGTTTAGGGAATATGGTTCTATTATTTGCCCTTATAATATTCATTAAACTTGAAGCTCTATATTAAAACCTAGAATTGACAAACTGCACAGTATAGTATATATTGCGCATACTGTGTCCCCGCTTCTTAGTTTTTTGAGTTGTCGTGTCAAAGTACCGCACTGGACACATGACATCGACACCCGTGTTTGTGCTGTCGTTACACAACCACAAGTAAAAAGATCTAGCCACATTACATAACCATATGAAATTGCAGTACTCAGAGCTCCTTCAGTATGTATCCCAAGACAAGAATGTAACTGCACTTACATGAAATAGAGAACGCCCAAACCATCCCGCAAATGTACTTGGATTTAAAAGCCTGGTTGCAAGTGTAATATACACGATTAGGTCAGATACCAGATGGTTATAAGCTTGAGATGATGAGCAATATTGCTCATAATCCAACAAAAGCAACTAAAATGAAAGCAAATAATAAAAAAAAAGTATGGTCAAAATAAAGAAGTGACAGATAAAAAACTACCAACCTTCCAGCTTGGCAATAAAATAAAATTTGTGGGTTTTGCATCACAGTTTTTTCACTAAGATCTTTGTCCAACACACTGACTAGGACAGGGACACTAGTGTAGAAAACATTGTATGCCATCAGACTGAATGAGTTAAATAAACTGGTTCCTGAGATACCTGAAATGAAAGAAAAACTGAAACTCTCTAGTGTAAGTATTGGGATACTTGAGACTCGTCACTATATTATATGACTGAAAGAAGAAGCAAAATCGAAGACAAAACAAAGGAACTAATAATATAGGAACTCACAAGATCTGAATAAAGCACAACAACAATGATTTGTAAAAGGAATATTGGGACAAAAATGCCGTTCTGTTGTAGGAGTACCGCCCATGGACAAGTATCAATCTTTTAAGAAATCTAAACTCTGCAAATTAATTAACAAATTTGATTATAACATTAGGCAAGTAATTTCATTTACGATGTCTAACTCATGAACATATAAAATTTCTTAGTTTCAATGACTAAGTTTTTACACCGCGCAATGTGGACGGTAAGAACTCTCCGCAGTATAACGCTGAATTTATTAATTTAGGGACACTGGTGTTGGCTTCCCCTTGTGACTAGTTGTAGGCTTTGGGAAACAGGGTAAAAGAGAGACATCTGCATTTCTTAGTTCTTAGCTTATGTCAAAGTCATTAATTGAACATCAAAATAGGAACTTACTCCCGATGCTATAGTCAGCAGCCCTAGCCGCTTGCATTCCTTCTCTCCCACTAATTCCTACTCCTATATCAGCCTGTTGTATCATCCTCACATCATTTCCCCCATCACCAATAGCCAATGTCCTATAGTCACATGATTTCAGGAGCTCTACAAGCTGTACCAATTCAACAGAATATTAATTAATTGTGAATACTGTATATTGCAACATAGAATTCTTCAAAATAGTTCGATGGAAGAAAACAAAATCCTGGATCATTCAACATATCAAAATAGCTACTGTTACAGCCTTACAAGTTTTTATCATGATAAGAAGGTGACAATAATATGCAAGATTACCTGGGCTTTTTGTGACGGTGTTACGCGGCAGCAGATGGCTGTCCTAGACAGTATTGCTAATTCAGTAAACGCTTTTCTGTAGTGTTTAAGAACGATTTCAAGAGCCCATCCATCAACAACAAATGCTACATCCTGCTTGGAACAAGACAATAAAAGTTATAAATTTTAAAAGAAGAATGGTCTCCAACAAAGATAACCACAAACAATTTCGTCAATTAAGCTCACTGCGGGAAAGTTTTAACAAGATACCCAATATAACCAACTATGTAACCAACAAAAAACAGCTTTAGAGTTTAGAGAACACTCATGACTATTTTCAGCAATATATGCAAGCCTGAAAAGTGCAAACTAGGTCTGGCTATAGAATATAGAACAGGCAACAATATCTAAGTTCAGTATCCTAAATTCAACACAAGGACACCTCGACTTTTGTGTCACAGTGATAACCAAAGTGGAAACACCTAAGTATAATAAAGAACAATGAACACCTCACATTCTTCACAAGAAAGTAATTTGTCAACAATGTCAAACCAATGCTGAGTGCTGACCCTGCTGGGAGAGTTATTATTGTACCTTAGGCTCTGAAGTAGTTATCCTCATTGTAAGTAACACACGCTCTAAGCTTCTGGAAACTTCATCTACTGTTTTCCCATTAATCATCAGAAGTTGGCCTCTTGGTTCTGTCAACAAAACCAGCAAAGAAACTTCTTACGTCGCATGAAAGATATTAGTCTATGGAAGTGTCAAAATTTTGGTTCCCAAATTATCAAAGTTTATGCATGTGTTACGAGTGTCAAATGCTCAGTTGACACATTAACACATCATAAGTACATTTCTGTTTATCCAATACAAATACTATTTCACATCCAAAATTAAGAGATCCTAACAAAGTCAACGAAACACTACATCGCCATGCACCAGCATCAAAAATTAGGTCATATCTTAAATCTACCTGGGGAGATGAAATTGCACAGTAGTGCAATTTGTATTGCTGTATTCTGCTTATCACCGGTCAACATCCAAAAGTTGATACCTGCCTTCCTAAGGGTCTCAATTGTCTCAGGAACCCCATCCTGAAAATCATATTGAAAGAAATCTAGTTATAAGTCACAACACAAGGACTAGCAGTATCATTATGAGGACATATACCAGCACAACAGTTCCATAACTTTGTGCAACCTTACACCACAAGAAATAAAGAACAAAAGAAAAAGGTACCTGTAGTTTATCCTCTATTGCCGTTATACCAAGGATCTCAAGGTCGTGCTCCAACCTTTGGCAAACCTCAGCCAGTCTCCACTGAATGAACAGTGAGTTCACAAAACTGTTAATTGTTACTTTGACACAAATAGGTGTACCTGGAAGCTAAATGTGCTGTCTTACCTCTCTGTCAGTCAAAGTACTATTCGCCTCTTTATATATCGAAGACCATGAATTATATTCATCTTCCTCTAACTCACGCCAAGCCAAACATAAGGTACGCAGACCCAATTGAGAATACTGTTCCACAGCTTCAACGAAATTCCTTATTGCTTGCCCTGAAGACTAAGAATTAGCTGATACTAGTATGCACACAACGAACAAATTAAGTTTGCAAGGCAACAAGTACGAAAATAGATACATATATATATATAAATATAAATATCTTCGCTTCTAAGAATATAATTAGAACTTATGACCCTCAAGGCCTGAACTATGTAATGGTAAAGAAACAGGGTCAGATGCCAGCACTCTTATATTGATTTAAAAAATTGGTACTCCGCATAACAGCCTCGACCATTTATCAGCTAGTTAGTTACCAATAAAAAGCTAGTTCTTCTCGCAGCGAGCTAAGCAAATAGTTCTCCAAGAACATTTCCACACATCAGCTTGTAAACGTGAGTTTGAGTACAAATAGTCTCCTGATAATTAAACTAGTATAGATGTGACGCAAATAAATGACAACACCACAAATGCTAGACATAACAGCTCCTAGCTTGAGCACAACAGGAAGTCTAAGCATGGGCTAAGGCCAGTTAGGATAGATGCTGACAGGATCATTTCCAAGCATATTTCTTAAAACTGTTCAATTCCAATTACTGGTCAAAAACCAAAATACATAAAGAGACGCGCTGCAGTTACCAGAAGATGCACAAGGAAGAATAGCTTCATCTGCTCCTTTTGACAAAAGGATAATCTTTCCAGTCTTGCAATCCTTTACAACGACTGACATCCTCTTCCTATCAGATGTGAACTCTAGAGTATCCAGTACTTCAAACTGTAGGATTGAGCCATTAAAATTGATTTCTGGAAAACATCAAACAACATGAAGATAGTTACCACCTGCATGAATTCAAATGCACGAGACAGATAAAGAAATTGGACAACAAAGTGATAGCCATACCTAGAATGTTTGCGTTCTTGTTGACAAAAACCATATGCAAGTGAGCAGCAGCATTAACAAGAGCATCCTCGTCCTGTGATTGTGCCTTGTAAGTGATTTCCCCACTTTTGCTACATATATCAAACAAAGTAACAGATCCGCAAATCAATAAGTTCACAGATACAGACAAGGTGATGCGACATGTATTCATAGTTCTGAGTTAGAGATGCTTTTGAGCTCCACATAAGTTGGATAGCAAAGGACCACAAGTTCAGGGTTGTAATATGATCCCAGATTCATATAGACAAGATAGAAGAATGTGCTATCAAGATGAAAAATTACCTTTTTATAGGAATTACGGTATTGCAAATTGCCATGACCGTAAGGAATCTAATAACATCAGGGTTACTATTTGCAACAGCATTCAGCAACTCGATATCTGCAGAGAAATGATTTGACAAATAAATAAAATCTAAAAAAAGAAGAAAAAATATATATATCTGTTCTATAATTAACTTAGGGTACATAGGGTATTGATGTGCCCGAAAAGAAAATCAAACAGCTTTTCATGAAAACCAATCCCAAAAAAGGGTTAAGTCTATTGAACAAAGAGTAATCAAATCATCATTTTCCAACAGCAAAATTTGCTGTACTAGGAAACGCTGGGTTTCCGCAATATAAGCATGAGGCGGCTAAGGTTTCAACTTTAAGGCTGAAAAAATCAAGAACTGTGTATATAATGGTAATAAATGAATTTTTTTTAATTGAAAGCAGTAATAGCATTTTACACAACAAATAGCTTCCAGTAACCAAAATATGATTCATCAAAGCTGGAACATTCACAACGTTTTCAGGTAAAACATAAATTTATGTCATGAGGTAGAAAAAACAGATGCTATAAAATGTAATTGAGATAATAAAGCAAACCTTTCAAGGCATCTGCACTCTCATTCCCATATAATGTGCCACTAATACAGCATCTTTTGAAAATCATCTTGTTCTCAGTTAGGGTCCCAGTTTTGTCAGTCAAAATGTACTCAACTTGTCCTAAATCCTCACTTATCGCTGTGCTGCAAAGAGCAAGAACACAAAATGACCAACATACCAAAAAGGAAATAGACTCAAATTATAATTCCTGGGTTCTGTCCTTTGAATTCCTTACTTTGTTGCATGGGGTGGAGTACTGGTTTCTTGATCACACATCTCCTTGTCCCAGTCTATAAACTTTGCATACAAACTCTTCACGAGATCTAGAGATACCTGTCATGACAAGATTTCCTTCATATGTAACCCTAATATAGAAGTGAACTTTCTAGTATGTTAAGAGCCGTTCGCTTAGCAAACATAAATTTGTATCTCTTTTCACATTTTGAAAGAATTTGGCTAACCATGATATTGAAAAATAACTGAAAAGATTCATGAGTGACATGGTTCAACAGCTCACCTTTATGGATATAGGGATCATGATAGAACATAAAAGCTCGAAGCGCAGAGGGATGACCAGAAGTTCATACCATGGAGCTTCAACTGGATATTCAACATACCATTGCTACAGGGAACAGGATAAAAGGTAGAAATTACTATATATTGAAACGAAAGGCTTATGTCCAGGAATTAAGAGAACTACATCACAAAAGTAAAGAACCAACGAAATCTTCAAATACAATATTCTTTCATGACTAAGCATTGAAGCATCAGTGAGACATATACATAAAAGAATTCTTTAGTAACAAGGAAAAAAAAACACACAAACACGAGATAGTTCCCCTAGCAAAATAACCATATAATCGATCCAAGAAAGTGGGAAAATTTTGTTTGAAAAGCCAGAGAAAAATGAGTCACTAACAGGTCTCTCCAGGGGAGATTCTAGTGAAAAGCATTAAGGAATACAATCCTCGGAGAATGGGCTAGTGTATGGTTTGATATAGTAGCTCGGAATAATTGAATGAAGCTTGAAACTAACCTTTCGTGCTTCGCTATCCTTCCAGACATTACCAGATATGCCTAAAACAATTACAACCACTATCTGGAACAAAAATATTGCCCCTGTTAACTTGTCAATCATTGCGTCCATAGCTGTAAGTTTTGGTTCAGCTATACCTCGACTCATGCCCAATTTGGTTTCGTTGCCTGAAGAATAAGATGAAGGCATCACCATGATCAATATAATTCAAAACACGGGCGCAACACAAAATTTACCAAATTGGCATTTCAGCAGTTACTGCAACATAAGAATACACGCAGAGAGAAGCATACAGAGTTACAAAACTGTTCTCTAGGCCAAGATGCAAGCGATTCATAAAGTCACGAATGGTTCCTTCTCGAGATTTTGGTTGTCTGTTGAACAATCTCTGACACCCAGTTTGAACTACCATTTGCTTTATGGAGTTATGCATTTCAAGGTCCAATCTATTCTCCCATTAAGTGATGCACTTAAGCAATAATAAATTTATATCTTGTGACTCCTGATCGCATAAGGAAGCAGGAATCACAGTACTCAACCAACTCTGATTGGTCGATCTTGTCTGCACACCCATGCAAACTAGCAACAAAGATCGCTTTAGAGAGAGAAAAAAGGATTCCCCTAGAAATTGCTAATTTCATCAATTATTTATCTTCCTTATTCACAAATCTCAATCACCCCTCCGCTAGCACAAGGATTTCCTCCAATCAGTTCTTTACAGAGTAATTTGAGATTCGAGTTTCGTTAATCTTCTCTTCAGTTCTTGCAATTAAATAGTGTCAAAGACTTTCAAGTATAATACACAGATATCGAGACAGATTGAGGGATAAAATACAACTAACAATTATTGATTCAAAATGATAGACTTGCCTGTGTATACAGCTACTCCACATGCCCACTCTGTATTCCGCAAGTAACATGACTGAAGTAGCGTGTTATTAATGGTTAAGGGGCACAAGTCGTTGTCGATAAAAGGAGGAAACAATCTCAGATTTGCATCAAATCTTCTAATGTCTTTATCTGGATTGGGACACTCTATGACACCCTGCATATGAGACAATGAATTTATCGAGAGATCAGAAGCGTCACATGAAATGAAATCTCAAGTCAGACAACTTGGGGGAAAAGAGGTGCCAAAGAAAATCTCACCTTCATTTTGTGCAATAGTTCAGATGCCAGACCCATGCAAGCAGAGGGTATAACTCTTGTCTTCAAATCTGTCTCCCCATCTAAGGCAGCAGTCTGCAAATGTTATGTTTTAAAATGTTTACGAAGCATTATATCTGTGAAAGAAGTCTAGCATAACTCTAGCTTGATCTGAGGAATACGGAACTATTCAAGCATAAGCATTAAAAGTTAAAAATCCTCAAGTTCCCTGCTCCAAATTTACCAAAAGCATACATTATGAAATTACTTTCACAGTTTCACTTGGTTCTCTTTTATAACTGATAACTTGAATAAAAGAGACCCAAGAGAGAAGGGTTTGGAAGATGAACTAAACAATGAAATAATTTCTGATTAGAAAACTGAAACATGGTTGACAGAAAAATATATCAGAAATTTATTCGAAAATTGACATAGTATACTCTCAAATTATTCAAGGAATAGAACTTCAATTCCAAATAAAAATGCAAAATATTAATGTAAATGTTTTTAGTTAGAAAAAGAGTAAGTACAATAGCCAGGTAGGTGATTATTCACCATTGGATCTTCAGAGTAGTTCTTAAAAACATTTGATGAAAACGACCAGCAAGGATAAAAACCAAATGTGTAAAGCAAACAGTACTCTAAATGTAAAAAAGAAAAAGAAGCTGGCCATAAAATGATAGAATCTGGAAGAAGAAACTATAATTACCTCAATATAGCAGACGCCTAGTGGATCAGAAGTACCAAGTAAAACAAGATCACATGGGACTTCATCGTTCTCACGAAGCCACACTATGTTACCAACACAAATGTCTTGTGCTTGAACCTAAACCAACAAAATATTGGCATAAAAAGATATGTACTGAAAGAATTTGATTAAGGGAATCTAGGAAGTGGGGCAGGTAAGAGAGAAAGGCCTAACCTTAAGAGTCAGAACAAAAAAAAATTACAGTAAGATTTAAGACGGTAAAGATGGAAATGTAGGAGTAAACAAACCCACAGAGGGTGGTTCCTTTAGCTAACAACTAAAAATAATACGAAAATTATACTATAATTAGTACATAAGAAGGTTGCAATGTAAACAATCAAAAAAAAAAAAAAAGGTTGCAATGTATATATTTTTGTCGGTATATTATGGTGTTACGACTTTCAACCTTAGGTCGTGGGTACTAGTATTACCACCCAGCGACTTTTACGTCCCTACTAGCGAGGGATCTACAAGAAGGTTGCAATTAATGTTTCAATACTAGTAAAACCCATTACAAACTAACGTTGCTGCATTTTCTTCTCTCACAAAAAAGAAAGAGACTGAGATAGGATTTTCATACATGTTGTTTTATCCCTTGCTTTACAACCCATACTTCTTTCTCATTTGCTTTCTTGTCAGATTGGTACCTATTGTAGTCATCCCAGGCCTCTTTGGTTGCTGAGACTGAAAAGATAAAAATAAGGGGACCCCATGTACTTGCAGGATTTACCGGAGTTATCAGTGACCATAGCTGGAGGCATGCAATCAGCAAAAAGTACTGGTTCATGAAACGACTGAAAGATAAATAAAGACATTAGGGAGAATTCCAAGCAAAAAGATAAGCATGGTAATTCAAAGTGAACATTAAGACAAACAACAGAATAAACGAAGCATCACCTGAACTGTTCCCACAGATTTTTAGGCAGGAAATTCCATATAGTATATTTTCTATTCGATATGCGGTTGTCACAATACAGATCTTGAGACAAATCATTGTCATTGATGTACACATAACGCTTCATTGTAAATTTAGAAGCGTCTGATAATGTTATGTCAGTCGACACACATTTGACCAGGTTGCAGAAAAGTGAAAAACTTAGAAGAGACTCACATCCTGTAAGAAAAATTAATTTCTCAAATATATATATATCAGTTAAAATACATTGAGACAAATGGTCTGAGAAAAAAGATATCTACATGCACATATGCATACAAGTACTGATATTCATTTGAACATATAAACCGATGATTAAGATCTCATCCTCACCAAAAACTATACTTCGATACATCTTTGTATGGAAGTCTGACCATGAGTAGAATCCCAAGTAGCAAGCCATTAACATGTGCTATTCTATAAAAATATGCATGATCCGAACTCTCGTGCCCAAAATACATATATATAGTTTTTCATCAATTTTTGTGTCCATGAACTAATTTTTTGACTAATGATTTTTTAACTTACAGTAATTTTCCTACAGTTGAATGTAAATGTCCACCAAAGAAAGCCGTTCATATCAAATATCAACCCATTGTAGTAGGTCACTCAATTCTCAAAATCCTTTTTCCTAAATTACTCAACCTTCCCGATGAACATGAATTTGACACAAGACCTAAATTAGAGTAACTCCATATGAAAATGTATAGCAAAGTGAAGTTGTTGAACTCTACAAACACATTTAACATGTAAAGAATGTTAAACCTACTGAATTTTGACTCCCCGTCCTATCACAATTCACAGGAATCAGACTACACTGACAACTAGATTATATGACTAAACAATTTTCTCCTAAACACATTTAACATGTAAGTACTATTTCCCAATTGCATCAATTCCCTTAAGTAGTTCCAATATCAACCTAAAAAAATTCAATGTCATAAACACATTTTCCAGCTGCATTCAACGAAAATTTAGTTTTCTCGCATCTACACTACAAAATCTGCTTAACTCAATAAGAAAAGTATTACAAACTTCAGAATACATCGTCTACAAAATTTCAACATCCAACAACAATTAGCTACATATAATATGTATCAAACTAAGTTTTAAGAAGTAATTTTAATTAATCAATCAGTAGTGATGGTTAAATTTCTGAAAATGCAATGAGAAATTAAGATTGCTAAAACCTAACAGAATAATCTAAGAGATCTTAAATGAATAAAAATATGGAGAAGATAATCGTACCAAGTTGAAGATGATGTTTGAATTATTCTTGATTCACAAAAATATTGATGATCGGATAGAGATTATACTTGATTTGATTTGATGGGAAAGATTTTGAAAAAACGAAGAAAATTTAACACTCCAAATTCGTCGGTACCTCGAAAGTTCCTCTGACGATAAGTCTTCTTTTTTTTCTTCTTCTGCTGGTGCTTCTTTCTCAAAGTCAAGCACACTTCTAAATTGTTTTGCTTTCCGTTTGAATGAATCTGAAATAAACGTGTACATCGAAAATTATTTTCTGAGAAATTTTCTTTGCTTTTTACAAAAAGAAAACAGAGGAATTGAAAGTTAGTAGTAGCACGTGCAATATCACGTGATCCTGTTTTATAATCTATGAATGAAATATGCGTTATGCCATAGAGCCAGTGCTTCTATAGGTGAGTATGGTTTATTCAACAGTATTTAGCTTAAGCAGTAGTATTGTGTATGTTGACAACGACAATACTTTTGTCCCAATGACCGCTCAGAATCTCAATCCGGAGGATAAAAAGTGTACCGAGGTTGTCTCCAATTCTCAATTTGCAGGTTAACTATGACAACACTACTATTTATTGATTATTTTGTTTTGTTCTTGAATGCATGAACATGACAGCACCATTCAAATAAACTAAATGACTGCTACAGCCGGGGCTGACGAAGGAAATAAAGCTCACAACCAAGTAAGCATTAAGTGAGCGCAATTAAATTTTGTACGTAAACAAAATAACACATGATTTATTGACCATGAAGTCTAAAAATAATTTATCGACCGATACATGAAGTCATTTAGATTTTTATTATTTGGGTTTAGTTGTTTAACATGCGGTAGCTTAAAGATGAATGTTGTATTGGTGTTTCGCTAAATTATCATTTCTCGTTGTTTTTTTTAATATATTACAAACCCTTCTTATACCTAATTAATTGTTGATTCTAGACATACTGACCAAAAAAAAAACCTGGCCTGTTATTGGGACTATAAACGACTAAAATGGGTCCAAGAAGTAATTTCGTTCCCTCCAACCAAACAAGCCACAAAATAGGTATCTGGATTATGGCATGTCAGTCTACCATTGAGATTATATATGATTGAAATGGATCCCACTATCTCTCTCATGTGAGAAATTTATCGGGATTTGCGGTCTGTAAATCTAGCATTTTCGTAACTAATTAATACAATGTGCCACAACATTTAAAAAAGAGAAGAAGATAAAAAAAACAATGTGCCTCAGCTCCACCTTTGGTTCAGTGATGTTACTGGTCTTATTTTTTATTCATCCTTAGAACCATTTGAGTCGGGATCCGAAAGGTAGAGAGATTCAGAGGAGATTAAGGGGAGAAAAGAGAAGAAATGAGAAGGAAAAAAGAAAAAAAATCTGGTTCCGGATGAATACAGCCGAAAATATGATACCTCATTAATCATGTCTCAGATAGGTTTTCCTTACACAATAAATAACTCTCAATCCAGCCTAATATCAACCTTCCTCGAAGAGACAGATGTCAACATCTAATAGATTCTAACCAAGGAAAATACTACTACACTCATTCATTGTTAATAGAAAAGGGCACCTCCACCCCCAACCCCATAATGGGCAACCTGGCTACTTGACATTACCTCATCCTCAAAAGTTAACCTTGTCATCAAGGATATAAGTAGGGAAATACAATGCCATGAAACGAGGGTGATGAGCTGCGATATTGGTCTTGTCCTCTCATGTAGCATTCTCTGAAGACGACTTTGTCCACTGAATGAGTAGTTGCAACACTTCTCTGCCATTTCTGGTAACTGTCCTGGATCCCAATACACATTCAGGTTGCATATTAATTTGTCACTCATGATCAACCACAAGCAGAATTGGTGATGGGATTTGAGTTTGACCAATTTGTTTCTTCAGTTGTAAGACATGGAAAACTGGGTGAATCCCTGCATTGTAAGCCAGTAACCCAATTTTCTGCAAAATAGGAAATGAATCATCCTGGCATACAACTTGAAGTTTTTGCACAGAGCCACAGAAGCCTGTCTGTATGGTTGCAATTTCAGGTACACCATGTCACCAACCTCAAATGATCTATCAGTCCTGCTCTTGTCTACAAAGAGTTTCATTTTGTCTTGTACCTATGCAGTGTCTCCTTTAGAACATCAAGCATAGCCCTCTCCTTCAAATAGTCTTATACTGCAGCAACATAAGTGATAACTATTGTTGGAAATGCCATGTGAGGTGGCTTGTATCTGAAAAGACGAGGGTACCCAAATACACCACAATCTTTAAATTATCCACCTATAAGTCCTCTTACCGAAAGTGATTGTCTATGGAAAAAGTCGAGACAATACGACAAATCGGTATTCACACTTTGTGTGATCGTCTATGGATACGAGATCGAGACAATACAACAATCAAAGTGTGATTACTTGATAATAGGTTCGGACTTAACCAAACTCTATATGATCACTATCAAGTAATACGGAGTTGACGTTTGTGTAATTTACTTTTAATTATAATAAACAATTATAATTGCGGAAATAGAAAAAGTAAAAGACACAGCAAGATTTTGTTAACGAGGAAACCGCAAATACAGAAAAACCCGGGGACCAAGTCCAGAATTGAATACTCTCAGAATTAAGCCGCTATACAAAATCTAAACCAACTTCGTATAGCTGAGACCAAGCAACTAAACCTAGTTCACTTAGTTTCTTCAGTATCCCTGTGCTTCCGACATTCAATAAGTGCACGCACTGGAACAATTCCTTTGGATCTTATTCCAAACGGTAAAGGAACAACAAATCTGTTTGGTAACAACTCTCTTGATTCTTTCAGATGAAGATATCTCAAGTCATATGCAAAGTCTCTTCCGTTTAAACTAATAAACTCCTTTGCCTGGTTAGATCAATCTATCCAACAACTACCAAAGTAGCAGAGTTTAGATTTGCAATCAATATAGAATCCAACAAGAAACTATAAAGCGATGCCGATCTCACGCAACTAATCAATCGAATAAATCTGATTCTAGTTGGATCTCAGCCGATCAAGGTTTGTGCTACACAAAGATATGAGAAACCAATAAGAAATCTTCTTTGTCTTCAAATCTTCTTTAATTTTCAATTAAACCTGCACAACACCACTTGAATCTCTTGTGATCAATCACACACAGAACGGAGTCTGTTAACAATGGATTATCACAAGATGTATTTAGATCTACAAACACTTCTAAAGATCTCGTCGACACTTCGATCTAGTTTGAGTGAATCTTATATCAGAAGAGAAGATTCTCAAGAATAAACAAACTAGGTGCCATCAAAGTTCAACAACCGTTAGTCAATCAAATCAATCAAAAACTAATAAAATGCAATTATCTAGTTTCCCACCAACGGTACTCGTAGAGCTTCTTGATTCCACAGAAGTCTTTAAACGAGCGGTCGTAAGAGATTTCGCCTAATTAGGGTACTTTTCTCTCCGGATAGACGGCTCCACCGGAAACAACAAAAAGATGAAGTTTTCCTGGCTCGTAGGATAGTTTGCTAGAAATGCAAACTTAGGTATTTATAGACCAATGATGTTTGGACACCAAGGAATTTCCAAAACCGAATATTCTCAAGATATGCAATAAATGCCCAAATCGGTTTTCATAATTCCTGGAAATGCTTTGTCCAATATTTTCCGAAATATCTCAATAGAAAATCTCCAATTAGTAAATGCACATTACTAATTTTTATTCTCTAGAGATATGCATTTAATTGTTGGAAATTAAAGTATATAAAACTAACAACCTTAATTAAAAGATTCTTAATTTATTTCGGACCGGGATCTCCTTGAGTAATATAAGGAATATCTTTGAACAATAAAAGATAAGAGTTACTGTTCGTGTTCAAAGTATGTTGACATCTTTTGTAAATCCTCTTTCATATTTACAATCTTGGAATCGATTATACCACACTTCCAAACAAGTTTAGAATTGGTTCATCTGTATTCCAAGACAACTATGTGATTGATCAAATATCAAAACACAATCATGGGTTCAATCGGTTCTACCAATCACTAGGATCGGTTCTACCTCAATATGGATTACTTGTGATCGAACACACAAGTTACCAGGACCGGTTACATCAGTTACCAGGATCGGCTACGTCAATTACCAGGACCGGTTACCATATACGCATGGTATTGCTTGTGATCGATCACACCAGTTACCAGGATCGGTTACACCAATTACCAGGACCGGTTACACCAATTACAAGGATCGATTACACAACTCTTTTGTGATCGGTCACACCAATTACTAGGATCGGTCACACCAATTACAAATACCGATCATACCATCTAAGGTGATTACTTAGGATCGGTTATACTAATTAATAAAAACCAGTTATACCAAATCATAAGTAAGGCACTGTGATTAGTTATACCAAGATACATAAAAAGTTATGATCGGTTCTACTAACTCACACATATTGGTAATCCAAAGATATGCAATGAATAACAATACCAATAAGCCTAGTGATTTCCCTTTCGATTCATAAAACAAGTTCATGAATGTACTTCCTTTAAACAAATGTAAACATTGTTTCCTAAGATTAAATCTTCACCTTTACCCATACACATAATCACAATAGTATTCATATGATTATGTCGATGTTATATATACGAAGTTCAGAAGATAAGCGTTATACTTCATATCTTAATTCCTTAACACTATGATCATATGATCATGTCTCACTACTAGAGTATAATCATTCACAGCTTCGCAGTTAAGTTTTCAATATAGCGCGACTTGAAAGATACGTTAGGAATGAAACAGTTCAAGTCAATATTACTAACCTCAAGAGGAAGGATGATGTCGTCGTTGTAGCTCGTTACTTCTTCACATTCTTCAGGTCTTCGAGTAATACTTGTATGTCTCATAATCATAGACTTTCTAGTCTAACCTATATGAAGTTGTCTCTAGTACATAATCAAGCGACTCTTAGATGAGTTTTGATTCACTAAAATATGACAACCAAACTTGACATACCAACGCTTGGTGGGTTCAACCAAGCTATGCTCTAACAATATTCCCCTTTGTCAATTTTAGTGACAAAACTCTAAATACATATGGATAAACAAATTACAAGAATTCATTACACATACGCTTGATTCCAAGTTTCAACAGCATAATAACCTGCATACATTCAATTAATAAATGTCGTTGTTGACATTTTAATAACAAAGCTTATACTCCCCCTAAAGGTAAGATAAGTATATTTTCAATCCGAACATCTTTGCTATTTCTCTTTTGTAGTCCAAATAACTACTATAGCAATATGATATATTGCTCCCCCTTAGTCAATGCTTTACTCTTTCGTTAGATATAACGTTTAAGCAAAATTGTCCTTTCCTTAGTGATTACAAATCACTTGTTTACTCCATATATTTCTCCACCTTTTTGTCACAAATGACAAAGGTTCGAGCAAATAAAGGTCAAACCGAAAGAATCTTACAAATCTAATAGACTTGTACAACCTATAAGAGTTAAGCACGAAGGTTTCACATACCACTTTTGATAACCAATATCAAAACCGAAACTACAAGTAATTTGGTTTTAATATGTTATCAAGGAAACAATTTCCCGAAGCAACTTTCCCTAATAGTTTAACAAATTGACTAAAAAACTTAGTTCCCTTGCTAAACCGATTGTACACATACAATCGCTTATTTCGATAGGACCAAAATAAAGATCAGAATTAACTTTATTTTTCTCATCAGGTTCTAATTATTCAAACAATAACTTAGACCTTTCACAGTAGACAAGACAAGTACTAGGTTAGTTAATTAGTATTTCTTGTCAAGGCATTCGATTAGACTTGAATAACCGAATCCTTTAATTTGATAAGTCTAACTAAGATCAGAATTAACTTAGTTTCTCTTATCCGAAATCGAATTGGACTAAACAAATGATCCCGTATTTCGTTAATCCATAAACAATACATACAGACCAAATAAATTGACTTGCACAATTATTTCTCTTAACCGGAAGCAATTGAAACAAACATAGACATTATAGCACCGAAATTGCACCGAAATTTCGTTAAGCAAAAACACTTGATATCAAACAATAAAGAAGATACCAAACAGTAAGCCAAATAAATTGACACAGTTTTTCTTAACCGGAAACAATTGAATCACACACACACACATCCATACACACAAAATGGAATATACATAAATTGTACCGAAATTTTGTTAAGCAAAAGCAAAATATATGCAATATAAGCAGGCTTTTCTTAAACAAGAAAACGATTAACTAACAAATTTGTTACCTCAGATTCCGCATCCTCTTCTCCCCATAAAGATATATCATTAAGCACAATTTCAAGTTAGAACTCTCCCCCAGTATGTTGTCATCCTCTCGCAAGAACAAAAGAACGATAACAAAGAGCAACCTTTACCAGAGAAAGGTTGAATCGGTTTTAACTAATGCGTGCCAATAGCAAAAGTTGAAAACCCGAAACACATATGTTTATGCTAAAAACAACTCATGTAAACACAAATTGATTCAACACATTGTGGACTTTTTACATATGAGTCTCAATCGGAACAACTTATGATCCTTTGATAAAACCTACCAACTTGGGCTAGAACTTAATCCCGCTAAATCAAAAAGTCACACAAACCATAAGGGTTCTCATCATATGAGATCGAATATTAAGGTTATAAAAACCAAAATCAGAAATCCCATAAACACATAGCAATAATATAGACATTCAAGCATAGGCTATGTAATCTGAAACTATCACAATAAAAATTATAAATAATAATTTTATTCATAAATAATGATAGTTTTATTCAAAAATAGACCTTATACAATAATCGAACTGAATCAAAAACTGATGTCTATTTTTCTTGGATTAAGTGTTACAGCATATAACTTAATCCCTAGTGGTGCTCTTATTGTTCACTGAGGTTTCTTTAGTGTTCAAACTGTTGAAGCATGTCTCGAGAGACTTGTCTGCAACCACTTCCTGTTTTTCAAGATTTTCAACTTGAACCTTCATGTCTGCAAGATCAGCTTTTGTTTCCTCAATCCTATCCTTGAGCCAATCTTGATGTCGAACCGTCATTATGAGATTGGTTGTTAGTTCTTCAAAACCATGGATATAGTCAATCATTCTATCAGAAGGTATCCACTTGGTTTTTGTTGGATCTTGAAGGTTATAAGCCAACAGACATGACTCATCTTGAGATCCAGTAGAACTATCGGAATCATAATCAGACATGATTTTCGATGTGATTTTCTTCTTCCTTTCTGTATTGATTCCTTGACAATCCTTAACCTTTTGAGCTTCCTCCTTATTGGCCTTTGTAAAACTGCGAGTTATTGGAGGCATGCTCAGGGATTTAAATAAGAATTAATCAGGGTTAATACAAGCAAGAGATAGTTTCTTTTAAGAAGAGACAACTTTCAGATCGAATACTCAGGAAATTCCGAAAATATACACAGGATATATTTTGTTTCCTATGTCCGAACTTCTCATGCTGGAAGGTTAATTAAAATTCGAAAATTTCAATTAAAACCTATTTTTGGAAGATCATGGTAAACATGAACATTTGTTTTAAACAAAAATGGATTCGCAGCTATCCAGAGATTGTCATAGATTTTTCTGATAAAACACAAACAAAAAAATTGTGCTCTCATTTTATGTGCTTTCTCATCCAAAAATTAAACACGAGCTAGGATGAGAATACACAATCTCCATACAACTAGGTTGTATCGGAGTAAGCTTTTTCTTGCTTACAACGAGTATCAGAAACATAGTTCATGTTCTGTTTGGAAATTTCTGCCCAAAGTATTTTCTCCAAAGAAGATGATCCTTCCTTGATCTAAAGGCATGATCATGTGGAGAAACTGTACAGATGTGAGAATTTTCATAGATAGATAGATCTCTCTTAATTATGTTAATGAGATTTTCATAAGATTTTCTCATTCTAAGGATTCCTTATGATATACATCAGTATGATTATCTGAAACAATTATCGGAAATTCCTGATTGTTTCCTTTGGAAGAGATTCTCTCTTTCCCTTTCTTCTGGAATTGTTTTTCCTATACACATGGACTGTATCGACATGAGTGAGGAGGAACCTTTTTCCAGAAGTGATTAACAACTCTTACTTCAGATTCTTTTGAGTTGATCTTATCAATTTGGGATATAATCTGTCTTCCTACTGAGGAATGATCTTTCAGTTTTTTATGACGAGAAACATCTTTCAATTCTTTTACCATAGTATTTTTAAGAAGTATAAGTTTCCTGTCAAGTGACTGAAAGTTGTATTCCTTAATATATTTTTCATGGAATCGGTTCAAAGTTTCCTTTGGACAAGATTTCATTTGATCATCAGTAGTTGTAGAAGATGGTTTCTCATTCTCTTCTGACTTGATGTAGTTAGGAAGACTACCATCATCATGATCTGTTTCAGATGTGATTAAACAGGTTTTGTTATCACAATCTCTAAAAGTCGAACAAGGACTTTTTGTTTCTTCATCGGAAGAAATTATAACAGAATCATTAGTCAGAGTCATAGGATGAGTCTTTTGATCTTGAGTAAGAGATTTACCAAGAGCTTCTAATTTGATAGTGAGATCCATATTCTCTTTGGCTAGAATATTTAGTTCAATGTCTTTATCTATGATCTCATGCTTAAGAAGATTAGATTATGTCTTTAATATTAACATCCGTGTAGACAGAGATCTTATCGGCCTTAGGAGTTTTACCAACTCTTTATCAATATCTTCTTTTCTATCAGAGATAAACTAGGATGTTTTTGCAACTCCTGGATTATGAGTCAATGAAGTTGTAACATCTTCAACATTTGAGTATTCATACTCTTGCATAACGTCAACTGAATAAGACATAGATTCAATTCTTATAGGTTGGATCGCACCAAACACAGATTGTTAGATATTTTTGTGTTTGCCTGCTCTGATACCAAATGAAAAGACGAGGGTACCAAAATACACCACAATCTTTAAATTATCCACCTATAAGTCCTCTTACCGAAAGTGATTGTCTATGGACGTCGAGAAAATACGACAAATCGGTATTCACACTTTGTGTGATTGTCTATGGATACGAGATCGAGACAATACGACAACCAAAGTGTGATATTTGATAATAGGTTCGGACATAACCAAACTCTATAGGATCACTATCAAGTATATACGGAGTTAACGTTTGTGTAATAATACAACAAGATTTTAAGTGATAGATAAGTTCAAGTCTCCACATACCTTTTGTTGATGAAGTTCCACAAGCTCCTTTTAGTAGTTTTTCGTCTTTAACCGATGAACGTCGTGAAGTCTAATGCTCAACTACACTTTCTATCCTAATCCAAGACTTAGCTATAAGTAGACTAGAAATCAAGACTTATAGTTTTGATAACTAAACTTGACAACAAGCTTGAGATAGCAATGCTTGCGAGTTTGACCGAGAAGTGCTCTAACACAAAGGCTCTTCCGTTTAAACTAATAAACTCCTTTGCCTGGTTAGATTAATCTATCCAACAACTACCAAGTAGCAGAGTTTAGATTTGCAATCAATCAATATAGAATCCAACAAGAAACTATAAAGCGATGCCGATCTCACGCAACTAATCAATCAAATAAATCTGATTCTAGTTGGATCCCAGCCGATCAAGGTTTGTGCTACACAAAGATATGAGAAACCAATAAGAAATCTTCTTTGTCTTCAAGACAACTATGTGATTGATCAAATATCAAATCACAATCATGGGTTCAATCGGTTCTAACAATTACTAGGATCGGTTCTACCTCAATATGGATTACTTGTGATCGAACACACAAGTTACCAGGACCGGTTACATCAGTTACCAGGATCGGTTATGTCAATTACCAGGACCGGTTACCATATACTCATAGTATTGCTTGTGATCGGTCACACAAGTTATCAGGATCGATTACACCAATTACCAGGACCGGTTACACCAATTACAAGGATCGATTACAAAACTATTTTGTGATCTGTCACACCAATTACTAGGATCGGTCACACCAATTACAAATATCGATCATACCATCTCAGATGATTACTTAGGATCGGTTACACTAATTAATAAAAACCATTCATACCAAATCATAAGTCAGGCACTGTGATTAGTTATACCAAGATACATAACAAGTTATGATCAGTTCTACTAACTCACACATATTGGTAATCCAAAGATATGCAATGAATAACAATACCAATAAGCCTAGCGATTTCCCTTTCGATTCATAAAACAAGTTCATGAATGTACTTCCTTTAAACAAATGTAAACATTGTTTCCTATGATGAAATCTTCATCTTTACCCATACACATAATCACAATAGCATTCATATGATTATGTCGATGTCATATATACGAAGTTCAGAAGATAAGCGTTATACTTCGTATCTTAATTCCTTAATACTATGATCATGTCTCACTACTAGAGTATAATCATTCACAGCTTCGCAATTAAGTTTTCAATATAGCACGACTTGAAAGATACGTTAGAAATGAAACAGTTCAAGTCAATATTATTAACCTCAAGAGGAATGATGATGTCGTTGTTGTAGCTCGTTACTTCTTCACATTCTTCAGGTCTTCGAGTAATACTTGTATGTCTTATAATCCTATACTCTCTAGTCTAACCTATACGAAGTTGTCTCTAGTACATAATCAAGCGACTCTTAGATGAGTTTTGATTCACTAAAATATGACAACCAAACTTGACATACCAACGCTTGGTGGGTTCAAACGAGCTATGCTCTAACCGTATCCATATAAAACTTTGAAGGAGTCATCTTCATGCTAGTGTGGTTGCTAGTGTTATACCACCATTCTGTTAGAGCAAGCCATTGGAACCATTTCTTAGGTTGTTGACCTGTGACACATCTCAAGTGATTCTCTAAACAGTCATTCACCCTCTCTGTTTTCCCATCAGTTTGTGTGTGATAAGATGTACTCAGGTTTAAACTGGTACCCAAAGACTTAAAAACATCCTGCCAAAAATTAATAGTGAATACTTTGTCCCTATTAGATACAATAAAGGTTGGAAACCCATGCAATTTAAATACTTGATTCAACCACTGTAGCTATTGTATAAGGATGTTGTAACCTAATAAATGGCTATACTTAGTCAGCATGTCCACCACCACAAGAATGACACTCTTCCTATCACTCATAGATAATCCTTCTATGAAATCCATAATGATGTATTGCCAAGATTGGTCAGAGATGGGTAATGGATGTAGGAGTCCGCCAGGAAATTGATGATTATTCTTATTTCTCTGATATATATCACATGAAGAAATAAAAGAAAGTACATCTTTTTTTCATACCTGACCAACAAAAGTAACTCTTATCCCTCATATAAGTGGCTCGGATACCTGAGTGCCCTTCCACTGCAGAAGTATGAAATGATTCTAAGACAGTGAGTCTGACATTGCCATTATTACCCACATATAATATGTTCATGTACCTAAACACCTCATTTGTATATGTGTAATGTTCTTCAGTTGTAGGAGAGACAAGCAAGTGAGCAATAAGTTGTTGGGCTTTAGTATCTTGAGAGTAATTGTTAACTAACTCTTCTGTCCGGTTAGGCTTAGATAGTGACATAGTATTGCAACTAGCCACTTCATGGGGTCTTCTGGAGAGAGCATCTTCTACCACATCGTCTGCTTCCTTTGTGTACTTGATATCATAGTCAAAGCCTAGCAATTTCATAAACCATATTTGTTGTAGTACTGTGGTGATTTTTTGTTCTAAAAAATACTTGATGCTTTGGTGGTTTATCTGTATATTTAATTTCCCATGCCTTGTAGGTAGTGTCTCCACTTAGTAACTTCCATCGCTACACTAACAAGTTGTTTCATAAGTAGATAGTATTACTGCTCTTGGGCCTAAAGGTTTGCTATAAAAAAATAGGTTTACCTTCTTGAGTCAAGACAGCTCAAATACACGAACTACTAGCATCAGTCTTCACAGTAATTTTCTTGGAAAAATATGTCAAGGCCAGAACTGGAGTGTTGGTCATGGACAACTTTAGCTGTTCAAATGCCCTAGTTGCATCATCATTCCATAAGAATGAGTTCTTCTTCAAAATCTTGGTGGCCAACTCTTGAACCAACTGTACTGAAAGACTTCGGTATTAGCGAAGGAAAAACCATTACCCACATTCCAATCAGCGACCCCTACTTGCCAAATACCACCATCTTAAATTGAAGTCCTCCTCGGCTCCGGAATATATATACAAGCCCATATCTCTGACATTCCCTGCCCCTCATGAGACAAGCACCTGGACGAACCATGTCCAACATACCTTCTCAACCTCGACAGGTGACCTTTCGTTGGCTCTGATACCATTTGTAATGGACTGTCCTTCTACCAATATTGTCCCCACTTAGCCAATGCCGATTGAAAGCCCACAATGATGGATAATTGCAGTGGGAAGTGGCGCAGTATCAGTAAAGGGATGGGTCATTACAAATGGTATCAAAGCCGACAACGGGTCAGCTGCCGGTGATAAGAAGGTAAGCTGGACAGGGTTGGTCCAGGTGCTTGTCTCATGAGGGGACGGGAACGTCAAGATCTGGGCTTGTACATATATTCTGGAGCCGAAAACGACTCCAATTTAAGGTGGTGGTAGTGTAATATCCCGATCCAGCAGATAGGGTTCTCCGACTGGAATATGGGTATTGGTTTGTACTTTTCTAATACCAAGGCCTTTTCAGTATAGTTGGCTTCAGAGTTAGAAAAAAGTTATTCAGTTAAGCGTGTTCGGATAGGAGTGATCTAAGAATGAATAACCTCCTGAGAAGCTACTGCTAGATGAGCGCAGCAGTGCCCGTTGAAAACCTCATACTGTCGGATAACCCCAGTGGCTAAGTTGGGGAAATATCAGTAGAGGGTAGGTCATTACAATTAAGGTCTACGAAACGAGTTGTTTACTTGGAAATACATCGCACTTATTGCAGTGTATTCAACCTAAGCTAAGCTTTACTTGTGACTTCCGTCACGATTCGCATCGCTATTAATCACAAATTACTACTTGTTATTAAGGTTCCTGATAAAATTAGTAATTTATCTAGCAGTGATAAGTTATTAAGATATTTAATTCGCGACTTAAACATATAAAATAACCAATCATATTAAGTAAACACAATCAAATAATTGTTAATTACGCACAATAAAACTTGAAAGATAAACAAGAGAGTGAATAAAAAAACCAATGCATTAACTTAATAACGTGTTCATAATTTCAAGTTATATCCTTAGACAATAAGAGGGATTATTTCATAATAGGTTTCTCAAAATTCATGAAAAATATACAGGAAAACAAGTAAGCAAGCCTAAAAATCTGAAGGATAAATTTGCAGCTTCAAGCTCAGCTCATTGTTTTCCTTGTGCTGTAGAGTATTTGTACACCATTTTAGAGTCTAGGGGTTATCTTATATAAGTCTCACGAAATTAGGTCTTTATAGACCTTTTGGGACCGGATTTCCTTGCTTTAGAAGTCAATTTTGCATCCACAACCACCACAGAATCGGCTAGGGCGTTCAATATCCCTCAACATAGTTGTATCTGACAAGTAAAATTGGACCAGAAACTTCCAAAATCATTTAGGGACTTGACTATGTCGACCTAGCCGTAGTAGATACTCCTAAGAGCTTTGAGTTTTGACTAAAATCTGCTCCAAAAATCAGCTAAGTCGAGTGACCCCTCAACCTAGTCGAAGGTATTGTTGGATATTTTTGTACTTTCACCATTTTGCTCATAACTCCTTTGTTTTTATCGAAACTGAAAAAGCATGGATTTAACAACCTCACCCAATATTTCGTTTAGGCAATCTGTATGGACAAACTCCAATATAATTCCAAGAGAATCAACTAGACAGTCAGACTCAATCAATTGAAATATATCCAAGAGTTGTATCTCTATTTCACAATGTAATAAGCAAATCAAATAGATAGAAATCTGCGAGCCTGATTATTATGTGAAACAACTTGAACGGTACCAAAGACCAATGTTCAAGTGTCAATCAATTTATATCAACAACCAAAGGTTGGATTATCTAATTGATTAAACTACGCACAACCTGTGATATTTCAATTATATAAACAAATATAATGCGGAAAAGAAATAAAACAGACACAATAAATTTTGTTAACGAGGAAACCGCAAATGCAGAAAACCCCCGAGACCTAGTCCAGATTTAAACACCACATTGTATTAAGCCGCTATAAACACTAGCCTACTCCAAGTTAACTTCGGACTGGAATGTAGTTGAGCCCTAACCAATCTCACACTGATCAAGGTACAGTCGCCTTCCTTACGCCTCTGAATCCCAGCAGGACTCTACGCACTTGATTCCCTTAGCTGATCTCACCACAACTAAGAGTTGCTACGACCCAAAGTCGAAGACTTGATAAACCAATCTGTCTCACATAGAAAAGTTTATTGAATATATAAATCTATCTCCCACAGAAATACCTATGAGTTTTTTTTTGTCTTTTGATAAATCAAGGTGAACAGGAACCAATTGATACACCATACTTATATTCCCGAAGAACAACCTAGTAATATCAATCACCTCACAATAATCTTAATTGTATGGTAGCGAAAAAAGATATTGTGGAATCACAAACGATGAGACGAAGATGTTTGTGACTACTTTTTATCTTGCCTATCAGAGATTAAATCTCGAGCAAATCTTAGAGAAGATAGTACTCAATACGATAGAAAACAGCAAGATCATAACACGCAACTACAGAGAAAATAGTTGGGTCTGACTTCACAATCCCAATGAAGTCTTCAAGTCGTTAACCTACAGGGTTTTGGAAAAAACCTAAGGTTAAAGGAGAATCGACTCTAGTCGCAACTAGTATCACACAGGAGGTATGGGGATTAGGTTTCCCATTTGCTAGAGTTTTCTCTTATATAGTCTTCAAATCAGGGTTTGCAATCAATGTTACCTTGGTAACAAATCATTCAATATTCACCGTTAGATGAAAACCTGATTAGACTCAAGCTAATATCTTTCAACCGTTAGATTGAACTTAGTTTGTTACACACAAATGAAAAGTGACGTCATTTAGATATGAGTAACTGTACCTAAACGTGTACACCTTGTTGGCTCAACAATAGTTAACCGAAGTTAGCCATATGAACACCTTCATATCAACTTTATTCATCCTAGTTCAAATGACTCAAATGAAACTAGTTCTAGAGTTGTTCAATTGTTTGTATTCTCATAGAAGTATACAAGACACAATTAAAGTAAAATCGATTTTTATTCACTCGAATCAATTCATGAACATTATAGCCACGGTTTGAAAAAGATTGCATTCCTTAATATATAAATGTATTAGTTCATGAACAACCCGATTTTAGAACATAACCTACTTAAGTATGCAAACGGGTACGCATACCTAAGTGGCCTGACTAAGTTTAGGTTCACCAATATGCGAACGGTACGCATACCTTCTAAACTCAGTTGATATTTCTGGACATGAACTTTACGCCAGTACGCATACGGGTATGCATACTAAGTTCCCGGACTTTCATTAAACCAACTAGTACGCATACGGGTATGCATACCATGGTTCCCGGACTTGGAATAACTTGCAACAGTTAGCATACAAGTACGCATACTGTGTTATATCCAATCATGGTTAATAATTCTAAACTCCCATTTCAATCATTGAAATATTCTTAGAAGACGACAATAACTGTCTCACACAAACTATTAGCTTCAAAGCTATTTTCAAGTGATCGAATGATCAATAAAAAACATTCCGAGTTTACATCAAATGACTGTCTCACACAAATCATGTAAGATGTTACCAGGCGATTTTCACATGATCATCTTTTGACTTTCGTCAAAAATATTAGATGAACTTGGTTAAAGCGAAAGCTTACCAACACATATTTCGAGAAATATGTAAGCGAGTTAAACTCAGCTCGAAATATCAAATGTGTATAATCAAAGTCTATATAGCTATACGACTTTTGTCTCAAATAGGAGATAGAGTAGATAGACTTTTGAGTGATAGATGAGTTCAAGTCTCCACATACCTTTTGTTGATGAAGTTCAACAAGCTCCCCTTAGTAGTTCTTCGTCTTCAATTGATGAACGACGTGAAATCTAATGCTCAACTACACTTTCTATCCTAATCCGAGACTTAGCTATAAGTAGACTAAAAATCAAGACTTATAGTTTTGGCAATTAAACTTGACAAACAAGCTTGAGATAGCAATGCTTGCGAGTTCGACCGAGCAGTGCTCTAACAGAAACGACTGAATTCTTTTTCAATTGGATTCGACTTTTTTTTCTCTACACTATATAGGTAGAAAACTCTTTGAATGCTTCAACTCAATAATCAGTTTGTTTGATGATTTATCAACCTAACCTTAGGTCTTCTGGAATTTATTATGTACAACTATTCTCTATGATCATCTAGGTTCTTGGCATCTCAACCTAGTTGATTCTTCATTACTCTAACTTCTCCATTTTATATTCCAATGAACTACTTTCTTCTTCTTTTGTTGAATTAACTTCCAAACTCCTATAAAACTATAAAAAAAATAAAATACATCAAAGCATAATAGCATGAAAACTAACATTAAAGCGATGAATTAAAGTATCAAGGTAGTGCAAATAATGCACCTATGAAGCTGGGATTTAGAATTTCGGTTCAGTAATTGTAACCCATGAATGATTTTTTTCCCCTTGTAAATCTTCATAATTAACCACATATACATTGAGGTAGTAATCATTAACTAAAATTTTCATGTAGAAACTATCATTTAGTCCTAGAATAGGATATTATGTGTCAATTTGGTCATGAACATTACCCGCGTGGGACGACATCATCATTTTTTGAAACTGTGTCAAAATTACTCTTTTTTATTTCTCATCTTCTCTCTCTTCTTAAAAGTAGAGAAAAAACTTAAAAATAATATATCTCTTAAACCACAAGTCGTAATTTAAAAAAAATTATATATTCGGAAAGCTCTTGACGAGATCTATACAACGAGAACCAATTCCACTAGTTTTGGAAGCTTTAAGTTTCATGTTATCGTTTACCTAAAAATCAACTACAAAATGAACTACCATTGCAAGTTCACTCTAAAAATAACTACTGGAATAAACTACCATTACAAGTTCATTCTACAAAATTAATTGCTAGAGTAAACTACTATTACGAGTTCATTCAGCAAATGAAATGCTATAATGAACTACCATTTAAGAGTTAATTAATTGCTAGAATAAAATAATATTATGAGTTCATTCTACAAAATGAACTACTAAAATAAACTATCATTACGAGTTCATTCCACAAAATGAAATTCTAGAATGGTGTTCATTCTTGAGTATAAATTACCATTATCGATGTCGTGGAGATTAAAACTTTGAAAAATAGTGAAAGTGATACTCGTTATACAGATCTCGTCAAGAGCTTTATGAATATACATAATTTATTAAATTTCGACTTATGGTTCGAGGGGTATTTTTATTTTTATTTTATTTTCGCTATTTTAATTAGAGGGAGAAGACAAGAGATAAAAAAGGATATTTTAGTTATCTTAACCTTTCTGAACAAATAATAACCAAACTGAAAAAGGAGAGGGTACCAAGTACACACCAACTTTTTCCTTCGACAACCTGTATGGACAAAACCTAATACAATTGAAAAGGAGAAGGTACCAACTACAACACCACTTTTTCGTTCGGAAACTTGTATGAGCAAAACTCAATAAAATTGCAAGTAGGTTTGAGTCAACGACACTTGATCAATATATATGAAGAGTTTTTCTCTTTCTCTTCCACAATCAAAATGTCTAGACTTAAGATTTCGTGAACCTGATTGTGTAGAAGAGTTCTTGGACGATCTCATAAATCAACATCCAAGATCAATCTAGTCGTATCCAAATTAAGAGGATCGGAATTCTTACAAGTATGAAACTTGTGATATATATTTCAAGATACAAATTCAACAAGAACGAGTCTTGTTTTTGATCTCAATTAATAAGGACTTAAACTATCTACATTGATTACTTACTACTTGTGTTATTCTTATTATAAAGATAAAAAATATAATGTGGAAAAGGAAAAACACAAGACATCAGAAATTTTGTTAAGAATGAAAATTGCACCTGCAGAGAAACCCTGGGACCTCATCCAGCTTTGAACACCAAACCATATTAATCCTCTACAGACACTATCCTACTATCATACTTCAGACTGGATTGTTGTTGAGGCCGAATTAATTAACCCTCAAAGCAATTCATTTAAAGTCGTTCTCCTTACATCTCTTGAACCTCGCAAGGTTCCACGCAATTGATTCCTTAACTGACGTCCTTTACATCCTAAGAGTTACTTCAATCTAAATGAAGACTTTTGATACCAATCTACCTCTAACAAATAAGCCTATTTTATTTCCCATTTGATTTTGTAATCCGTGAAAGATGTGTCCCAGGGTCTACGTCGAAATCTTCTATCGTAGAACTCATCGGTTTGCAAATGTGTTTGCAGTAGACAAAGTCCAGCAAACCTCACAAATCCGATGACTTATACTCAGTTAGCTGAGAAGCTTGGATTCTTAACCACATCTCAAGAACAATCCAAAAAAATCAAAGAAGAGTTTAGATATTTGTCTTGAGGAAGCACGAAGTCTGAGATGAAGAGGACATTATAATTTCTATTTATTTTGTTCTTGATATGGGATTACTAAAAACCTAAATAAATCAATAAGTGAAAAAGCGGGGGTCTAACAACCTCACCCAATATTTCGCTTAGCAATCTGTATGGACTAACTCCACTATACTTTTAAGAGAATCAACTAGACAGTCAGACTCAATCTTAATAAAAAGTATATCAAAGAGTTATATCTCAATTTCTCGATTCAATACTTACTCAAGCAAATAGAAATCTGCAAGCCTAATTGAATACAAGAGAAATTAACTTGAACGGTACCAAAGACCAATGTTCAAGGATCAATCAATTTTAATCAACAACCAAAGGTTGGATTTACCAATTGATCGATTCAACGCACACCTGTGATATTTCAATTATATAACAAAATATAATGCGGAAAAGAAATAACACAGATACCCGAAGTTTTGTTAACGAGGAAACCGCAAATGCAGAAAAACCCCGGGACCTAGTCCAGATTGAACACACACTGTATTAAGCCGCTACAGACACTAGCCTACTACAAACTAACTTCGGTCTGGACTGTAGTTGAACCCCAATCAATCTCACACTGATCCAAGGTACAGTTGCGCTCCTTATGTCTCTGATCCCAGCAGGATACTACGCACTTGATTCCCTTAGCTGATCTCACCCACAACTAAGAGTTGCTACGACCCAAAGTCGAAGACTTTAATAAACAAATCTGTATCACACAGAAAAGTCTACAGGAATAGATAAATCTATCTCCCACAAAAATACCTACGAGTTTTGTTCCGTCTTTTGATAAATCAAGGTGAACAGGAACCAATCGATAACCCGGACTTATATTCCCGAAGAACAGTCTAGAATTATCAATCACCTCACAATAATCTTAATCGACTAGCGAAACAAGATATTGTGGAATCACAAACGATGAGACGAAGATGTTTGTGACTACTTTTCTATCTTACCTATCGGAGAAATTAATCTCAAGCCAATCTTACGATTGCACTCAATCACGATAGAAACATCAAGATCAGATCACACAACTACAGAGAAAATAGTTGGGTCTGGCTTCACAATCCCAATGAAGTCTTTAAGTCGTTAACCTACAGGGTCTCGGTAGAAATCTAAGGTTAAAGGAGAATCGACTATATCTTATACAACTAGTATCACACAGGAGGTGTGGGGATTAGGTTTCCCAGTTGCTAGAGTTCTCCTTTATATAGTCTCTAAATCTGGGTTTGCAATCTAAGTTACCTTGGTAACAAAGCATTCAATATTCACCGTTAGAGTGAAAACCTGATTAGATTCAAGCTAATATATTTCAACCGTTAGATCGAACTTAGCTTTTTATACACAAATGAAATGTACCTTCATTTAGGTTTGAGTAACCGTACCTAAACGTGTACACCTAGTTGGTTCAACAGTAGTTAACCAATGGTTAGCCATATGAGCACTTTTATATCAACCTCATTCATCTTCACCATAACTAGTTCAAATGACTCAAAAGAACTAGTTAGAGAGTTGTTTAATTGCTTAGATCTCATAGAAGTATATAAGACACAATCGAAGCAAAAACGTTTTTGATTCACCCGAATCGATTCATGAACATTATAGACACGGTTTGCAAAGATTGCATTCCTTATTTTATATATGTTTTAGTTCACGAATAAACCGTTTTTAGAAAATAACCCATTCAAGTATGCATACCGGTATGCATACTTAAGTACCCGGATTGAGCTTGTTTTCAGTTAACAAACTCCAGCAGAAATTCACGGGATGTGAACTTCCGGCAGTACGCGGACTTAGCTTCCGGACATCCTAAACCAGCAAAGTACGCATACTTTGGTTCAAGGATTTTGGACTTACACAAGTATGAGTTCACATACCATGTTTATATCCATTCAAGGTTATATATTCTAAACTCTCATTTCAATCATTGAAACATTCTTAGAGGATGTTAAATAGAGGTTATTCACACACTATTTTTTATCAAAGCGATTTTCAAGATATTGAAATAATCAACATGACTTTCATCACTTGTAAAGATGAACTTGACCAAAGCGAAAGCTTACCAACACATATTTCGAGAAATAGATAAGCGAGATAAACTCGGCTCGAAATAACAAATGTGTATAATCGAAGTCTATATAGCAATACGACTTTTGTCTCAAGATAAGAGGTAGAATAGATAGACTTTTGAGTGATAGATAAGTTCAAGTCTCTACATACCTTTTTTTCGGTGAAGATCCACCAGTTTCTTGAGTAGTTCTTCGCCTTTGCATGATGAATGCCGTAGAGTCTAGAGCTCAACTAAACTTACTATCCTAGTCCGAGACTTAGCTATAAGTAGACTAGAAATCAAGACTTTTAGTTTTGGCAACTAAACTTGACAACAAGCTTGAGATAGCAACGCTTGCGAGTTCGACTGAGCAGTGCTCTAACAATAAGAACAAGATCCGGATACAAGAACTATCAGGTAAAGGATAGCCTGATCGGGCTTCATGAATCCCTAAGTGAATTCTTTAAGTCGTAACCTAGATTACAGTTCACGAAGAACTTAAGTTATAGAGGATGAATCTAGCTTAGCAATTAAGACACATCAGTGCCAAGGATTAAGAAATCTTATTGCAAGAGTCTCTCTATTTATAGATTTTCAAGGTTATATGTAGCTTTAAATTCAAGCTAAGATAACTTGAGAAATGGGATCCAAGCAAACACTTTCTCAGTTTAAGGAAAATTCTTATTAGGAATTCATGTAAGCATGTGAGAAGTCCGCCTTGAAATTACACAGAAAAATAGACACTATGGTCCAGGGTTATGGAATCGTGTACAATGATAGTTCGTATTGGTAAGTATGCCTTTTGAACTTACAAGCATAAGTGATGTTCATTAACACTCAAGGCTTAAACCATGATTCATAATTAGTGAACAAAGTTGTCTTAGAAGTGTTCATGAGAGTTGTACCAATGTTAAACATATTTGTGAAAATAGTTTATGAGTATTTGTTAAGTTCAGAACTAGATAGGTATGCATAGGGGTACGCATACCTATAGAGCAGCCCGAGAACTCAGGCTCTTGGGGTATGCATACCTTAAGACAATTGCAAACCTAAATACCAGGGCTATGCACACTGGGTATGTATACCTCCCCCCCGTTCATGAGCTCAGAACCATGGGGTACGTGTACGGGGTGTACGTACCTATCCCACTTTCAGAATTCATACCACTAGGGAACGCGTATTGGGTATGCGTACCTAGTGTCCTGAATTCAGTATGTTCTAAAAACTCTCTATAAGTAATTTGAAACATTCTCAATCGTCATAGCTAATAAATATAATTTCTTGGGCAATTTCCAAATAATCAACTTGAAACAAAAATTAATTCATAAACAATAAATTGTTCTTAACCATGATTGTTAAGGATCTAAGAACATTCATTGCTTGAATCATATTCAAAAGATTTATCAATACAAGCTTGACTCGAAATTTCTTCTTTGCAGTATTAAATCTAGTAAATTCATATGACATATTATCATAAGATGTAATGGTAAATGCCGTGAGTAAATAGGATGTTTCAGTCTTCACATACATCTTTGTCGATGAAGTTATCCAAACGTCTTTGTTTTTTTTCCAGTCTTCAATCTTCGAGGGTTATTCAGTAGAATAGAAACTAAGATATAGTTTTATGCATCTAACATTGACAACAAACTTAAGATAGCAAAACTTGCGAGTTCGACCGAGCAGTGCTCTAACAACAATTACCAGTAAGTTAAAGCAAATACCCTTGAAGAAGACTGTATATAGATATTTTCTCGATCTCAAAAATAAATATCCAAGATCAATCTAGCATGTATCCTAATTGTACAAGATCTGAATTCTAACAAATACGAAATTTGCAATCTATCCTTCAAGATATAAATTCAACAAGAGAAAGTCTTAATGATTAAATCTCAATCTATATGAACTTAAACTATCTAGATTGATTACGTACTACTTGTGTTATTCCTATTATAAATATAAACAATATGATGCGGAAAAGGAAAAAAACAAGACACCATAAATTTTGTCAATGAGGAAATTGCACCTGCAAAATAACTCTGGGACCTCAACCTGCTTTGAACATCATACTGTATTAAACCGCTACAGACACTAGCCTACTATCATACTTCAGACTGAAATGCAGTTGAGACCGAATTAACCTTCCAAGTAATTCTGCAGCAGTCGTGCTCCTTACATCTCTTGGATCTCGCAAGATCCTACGCACTTGATTCCCTTAGCTAACGACTTCACAGCCTAAGAATTGCTTCAACCATAGTGAAGACTTTTGATATATATTTGCCTCTAACAGACAAACCTATTCGATTTCCTTTTAGATACACAATCAAGGTTTGGAAATCTGTTTGCAGTAGAAAAGTCTAGCAAACCTTACGGATCCGGAACACTTGCATTCTTATCAAAGAGAAGCCTAGATCACTAACCACCTCTCAAAAACAATCCAGATAAATCAAAGAATAGTTTGTGGGGAAATTATTGCGTGGCAGTTACTGAACAAAAATTCTAAGACATGGCAACAGTTAAAAATGATTGAAAAGATTTATTTTCTCATCATACCCTTCTGGAAGATGAAAAGAAAAGGAACAAATCGTGAGAGTAAAATATCTTGCTGCCACACGGAATATTCGTAGGACACCGAGATAGCGGAAAGACAACATCGAGAAGCACATGATAAAAGTTAAAAGTTACCACCCAAAAATCGAGATATCTACCACTCTCATAAGATGCGTAGAAAGTCTCTTAGCTACATCAACGACTGAGTTTGAATGAAGGGACAACACATTTAATGCATATGACAGGTGCACAGGGTTTGGTGTGACAAGAGCAAGTGACAAAAGAGGATAAGCAATTGAGCAAGCTTAGGAGAACATGCCAGTAATATATACCCGAGCTAATGAATAAACGCGAACACTACACTCCAAGCGATCTAATAGTCGAAGTGTAATAAGCTGAAAGGCAAGTGATTTTGGAGAGAAAAATAAGAGAAAAAGTAGGGTTTAGACTTTTGTGAGATTTCATGTTGTAGTTCTTTCTTCATTATTAATAAAGCCATCACTGGTCATCCGTGGACGTAGGTAGTAATATCGAACTACGTTAACTTGTGTCATTTTTCTCACTTAGGGTTTATTTTATATGCGCTTTTTTGATGTTTCACCACTATTAAGTTCTTTATGTTATGAATGGATAGAAAAATGGCTATCACAATAATATTTGATGATGATAAAATTATCGTATTCAAAAGAGTGTTTGAGTTTCATTGGGAAAAACAACGAAGTGATACAAAGAGAAATTGGGGCATGAATAGATACAAGATTAACCCTTTCGTATGCGTCGTTTCTGATGGTATTAATGATAACATGATAGCCAAGGTAAATTCCGTGAAATTCAATACAACTTCGATATTTCTTAATTTAGTATGTGCTTAATTACAGTAGGCTACATTCCCATTTTAATGTTACCTGAAAACAAAATGATGAACTTATACAGTTCACTACAATCATATATTTTTTTTCTCATTGATTAAACAAACTAATAGATATTTTGAACTCATTTATTTTTGTTGTCCTTATTTGTAACAAGTATCATATTAAAACACCTTTTAGAAATAAGTTAATACTGATTTGTGTATAAACTAGTTCAATATATGTTATGTGCTTAGTTTGCTTGTTTTTGTATATGTAGTTAATGTTTTGTTTTGATACACCCCCGTATTAATTCTTTAATTTGCATATTTTTCAGATCAAAGGGTATGTGGTATGTTGGATTCAAGAGAAAGAAGATTATGATGGTGACAACATATAGACAATATTGCAAGGAATTAGACCAACACAAGAATATCAAAAAGAAGAAAAGATAAAGGAAAGTACATGATGATTTTAGTTCCATGGTCATCTTTCGCCATAAGCCTTACTATCTTCATTTTAAGAAAATTCGTACTTTTATTTTTTCGAGGATAATTGGATTTTAGTATTCAGGTTTTGTCCAACACTAGCCTTTGGTCTTGAAAAAGCGGGGGTCTAACAACCACACCCAATATTTCTTTCGGCAATCTGTATGGACTAACTCCAATATAATTCCAAAAGAATCAACTAGACAGACAGACTCAATCAAGGAAATATATCCAAGAGTTATATCTTTGTTTCTCAATGTAATCAGCAAACCAAACAGATAGAATCCATGAGCCTGATTATTATGAGAAACAACTTGAACGGTACCAAAGACCAATGTTCAAGTGTCAATCAATTTCAATCAACAACCAAAGGTTGGATTTACCAATTGATTGAACAACGCACAACCTATGATATTTCAATTATATAAACAAATGTAATGCGGAAAAGAAATAACACAGACACCATAAGTTTTGTTAACGAGGAAACCGCAAATGCAGAAAAACCCCAGGACCTAGTCCAGATTTTAACACCACACTTTATTAAGCCGCTACAGACACTAGCCTACTACAAGTTAACTTCGGACTGGAATGTAGTTGAGCCCTAACCAAGTCTCACACCGATTAAGGTACAGTCACGTTCCTTACGCCTCTGAATCCCAGCAGGACTCTACGCACTTGATTCCCTTAGATGATTGATAGACGCATTTATGTGTCTATTTTCATCTCTATTGTATATATTATTAGTACCCATTTTTGTACTTATTATGGTGTTTTATGTCTTTGTAGGTATTTTTAGAGAAATAAGCTCTTGCGACGAAATTGGCTCGTAAAGTGGTGTTTTACACCCCAGGATAGAGTACTAAAGGCACCCCAGAAATACACCGGAAGAACCCCGAAAAAGTGTTGAAAAACCCCAGAAAAAAGTGTTAAAGGCACCCATCAAAATTACTAAAGGCACCCTAAAAATGGATAAGGGCACCCCCAAGGCAGCCGAGCTGCTAAAGGCACCCGAGTTTTGGATTCAGGGCACTTCACCTTCATCATTTGAAAATGGATTTTGGCGGGAAAAATCTTTTCTTCACTGGCAGTTGGTTCGATCGATTTTTGATGATGTTATGAAGAGACTAAAGGGCTGATTTCTTATGGGTAGTTGTGATATGACCTAATAAACATGTTTTGGGCTTTAGGTTCAACCGAATTTGGCTGAGTAATCCGCAAGAAGAAAACAAGGAGAAACGAGAATATCACGTGTCGATGAGATTTTGTGGAAGATTGCGTGGAGATTAGAGAGAGTTTAACATATTTTCAGCGTGCAAGAAGTGTGTGGAGATCAAACAGATGCGTGGAGGAGATAAACAGGGGAAGAATCACGTAAATATCATCCCCGAGTAAAAGAAAATATTTTGGATTTATTAGCGAGATTTTTA
Source organism: Papaver atlanticum (assembly GCA_023531105.1). NCBI lineage: Eukaryota > Viridiplantae > Streptophyta > Magnoliopsida > Ranunculales > Papaveraceae > Papaver > Papaver atlanticum. The sequence goes on along the minus strand of JAJJMB010015449.1, from coordinate 1,066,612 downwards.
CGTGTTGGTTGATATAAATAGGTTGATTGGGGTCTCACTGAAGGATAGAGAGTTTAGGGGGAGAATAGGGAGACGTTTAGAGTATAAAAAATCGAGAAAAAAAAGTTACAGGAAAAAACCATTTTTATGCTGGTGAAGAAGGTACGAAGAACATTAGACCCTTAAAGACCGTCGTTCTTCAACAATTCCAGCGACGGTATTCCTTTATCGTTTTCTGTAACAATTGATTTTGTAACAAATATAAGTGTTACAGAACCCGATTTTATTCATTTTACTCCCATTTCATCATTTGTGAACCATTTTTGAGCATTAATAAAGATAAATTTTGAGCATGTTTCCATGATAATGATGAGCTAATTCTCGCGTAATCAAGGCACGGAGGAAGCTATTTATGCATGAATAATTGGTAACCATTCTATTTTTCTCTAATTTGTATTTTATAATTCACTCAATCACTACTTTGTAGAATTTTAATTGTTTGCATAATTTTCCTAATTAGTTGTGATTCAATTAGATAGGTTATGCTTTTGTTAGATAATCTATTCTTAAGGGATACAATTAATGTTTGAGAATATGCTTGATAATTTGTGAATTAAGAAAAAGAGATTTTAAAAATAATTAGAGTTTTGGAATTTTTATCATCATTTATTCATGTGTAAAAGTAGAATCTAGTGTCTTGGTTATTTTCACTCTAAAAAAAACAAATTTGGATTAAAATTTTCTCTACTTTTAGTTTAAATAAATCTAAATTCAATTGCTTTCACAAGTCTTACGAACCTCATTCTTACCACTATCTAAAATTGAATCAATGATCTCACCCACAACTAAGAATTGCTACGACCCAAAGTCGAAGACTTTATAAACAAATCTGTCTCCCACAGAAAAGTCTATTCTAATAGATAAATCTGTCTCCCACAGAAATACCTACGATGTTTTTTTTCCGTCTTTTGCTAAATCAAGGTGAACAGAAACCAATTGGTAATCCGGTCTTATATTCCCGAAGAACAGCCTAGAAATATCAATCACCTCACAATAACTTAACTATATGGTAGTAGAACAAGTTATTGTGGAATCACAAAGAATGAGATGAAGGGCTTTGTGATTACTATTCATATCTTACCTATCGGAGATAAATCTCGAGCAAATCTTAGAGAAGATAATACTTAGTACGATAGAAAAAGTACGATCAGAACATGCAACTACAGAGAAAATAGTTGGGTCTGACTTCAGAATCCCAATGAAGTCCTTAATTCGTTAACCTATAATGGTTTTAGGAAAAACCTAGGTTAAAGGAGAATCGACTCTACTCGCAACTAGTATCACACATGAGGTGTGGAGATTAGGTTTTATTGTTGCTAGAGTTCTACCTTATATAGTCTTCAAATCAGGGTTTGATAGCTTTGAAACAAAGCAATCAATATTCACCATTAGATGAAAACCCGATTTAAGATTCAAGCTAAGTTTGCTAAAAACCAAAGCCATATCTCTCCACCATTAGATGGTCTTAGCTTGTTACACACAAATGAAATATACCTTCATTTAGATATGGGTAACCGTACCTAAACGTGTATATTGAGTTGGTTCAATAACGGTTAACCGAAGTTATCCATATGAACACTTTTGTGTTAACCACATTCATCTAACACTTCTAGATCAAATGATAATCAAATGAATCTAATTTCGTTACTCATAGAGTTGTTCAATTGTTTATATTCTCATAGAAGTATACAAGACACAATTGGAAAAAAATCGGATTGATTCAAGAGATTCAATTCATGAACATTTTAGCCACGGTTTGCAAAGATTGCTTTCCTTAATTTATAAATGTATTTGTTCATGAGTATGAAATCATACTTAACCGATTTTAGAACTTAAACCAACTCAGTTTGAAAACGGGTACGCAAACTAGAGTTCTGGAATTTGGTCATGTCCGACAGTTCGCAAACGGGTATGCATACTGTCGCACCGAACCTAACTCAGGTGAAATCATTCGCATACTGGTATGCAAACTTGGTTCCCGGACTTTGATAGTTAAATCCGTTCGCATACTGGTACGCAAACTTGGTTCCCGGACCCGAATCATATTACAACAGTTTGCATACTGGTATGAATACTGTGCTATATCCAGACAATGGTTATTTGTTCTAAACTCCCATTTCAATCATTGAAACATCCTTAGAAGACGACAATAGCTGTCTCACACAAACTATTAGCTTATAATTAATTTTCAAGTGATCGAATGATCAATACGAAACATTCCGAGTCTACATCAAATGACTGTCTCACGCAAATCATGTAAGATGTTTCAAGTCAATTTTCACATGATCATCTTTTGACTCATTATTTAGTTTCCAACAAATAAATTGTGTCCAACTAAACTCGTCAAGAATAATAATGAACGTAACTAAAGCAAAAAGTTTTCCAACACATATTTCGAGAAAGATATAAGCGAGTTAAACTCAGCTCGAAATATCAAATGTGTATAATGTAAAAGTCTATATAGCTATACGACTTAGTCTCAATAGGAGATAGAATAGAATGGAATTCTGAGTGATAGATAAGTTTTATTCTCCACATACCTTTTGTTGATGAAGTTCCTCCAAGCTCTTTAGAATTTAGGTTTTGAAGCCTAGCTTCCTTTTCAGAGGTATTCCCTTCAAATACGGTTTCTAAGATATCCCAAGAATCTTTAGACCGAGTGCACGTAGTCACGTGATGCTGAAGATCTAGGGTAATGGCATGTATGATAGCATTTAAGCCGTCATAATTTTGCTTTGCAGCGAGAACCTCGTCAAGCTCATACTTACAAATATCCTTTGCAACAGTTACACCGTTTACTATAACTATTAGAGGATTATAGCCATTAACAACATAAACCCATGATTGAAAATCACGTGCTTGGAGAAAAGAACGCATAAAAATTTTCCACCATAAGTAATTCGAGCCATCGAAGACTGGCAGTACGTTTATAGAGATAGCGCTTCTGTCCGTAGAGTCAGATTGCTACAAACACATGCTTATTAGGTCTTAAACGTGTTTGCCTACTCTGATACCAATTGAAAAAGCGGGGGTCTAACAACCACACCCAATATTTCGTTCGACAATCTGTATGGACTAACTCCAGTATAATTCCAAGAGAATCAACTAGATAGTCAGACTCAATCAAGAAAATATATCCAAGAGTTATATCTCTGTTTCTCAATGTAATCATCAAATCAAACAGATAGAATCCGTGAGCCTGATTATTATGAGAAACAACTTGAATGGTACAAAAGACCAATGTTTAAGTGTCAATCAATTTCAATCAACAACCAAAGGTTGGATTTACTAATTGATTGAACTACGCATAACCTGTGATATTTCAATTATATAAACAAATATAATGCGGAAAATAAATAACACAAACACCAGAAGTTTTGTTAACGAGGAAACCGCAAATGCAGAAAAATCCGGGGACCTAGTCTAGATTTGAACACCACACTGTATTAAGCCGCTACAGACACTAGCCTACCACAAGTTAATTTCGGACTGAAATGTAGTTGAGCCCTAACCAAGTCTCACACCGATTAAGGTATAGTCACGTTCCTTACGCCTCTGAATCCCAGCAGGACTCTACGCACTTGATTCCCTTAGCTGATCTCACCCACAACTAAGAGTTGCTACGACCCAAAGTCGAAGACTTTATAAACAAATCTGTCTCCCATAGAAAAGTCTATTCTGATAGATAAATATTTCTCCCACATAAATACCTACGATGTTTTTTTTCCGTCTTTTAATAAATCAAGGTGAACAGGAACCAATTGGTAATCCGGTCTTATATTCCCGAAGAACAACTTAGAAATATCAATCACCTCACAATAACTTAACTATATGGTAGTAGAACAAGTTATTGTGGAATCACAAAGAATGAGACGAAGAGCTTTGTGATTACTTTTTATATCTTACCTATCGGAGATAAATCTCGAGAAAATCTTAGAGAACATAGTACTCAATACGATAGAACAAGTAAGATCAGAACACGCAACTACAGAGAAAATAGTTGGGTCTGGCTTCAGAATCCCAATGAAGTCTTTAAGTCGTTAACCTATAATGGTTTTAGGAAAAACTTAGGTTAAAAGAGAATCGGCTCTAGTCGCAACTAGTATGACACATGAGGTGTGGGTATTAGGTTTTCCAGTTGCTAGAGTTCTCCCTTATATAGTCTCCAAATCAGGGTTTGATAGCTTTGAAACAAACCAATCAATATTCACCGTTGGATGAAAACCTGATTTACGATTCAAGCTAAGTTTTCTTAAAACCAAAGTAATATCTCTCCACTGTTAGATGGTCTTAGCTTGTTATACAAAAATAAAATATACCTTCATTTAGATATGGGTAATCGTACCTAAACGTGTATATTGAGTTGGCTCAATAACAGTTAACCGAAGTTAGCCGTATGAACACTTTTGTGTTAACCACATTCATCTAACACTTCTAGATCAAATGATAATCAAATGAATCTAATTATGTTACTCATAGAGTTGTTCAATTATTTATATTCTCATAGAAGTATACAAGACACAATTGAAACAAAATCGGATTGATTCAAGAGAATCAATTCATGAACATTTTAGCCACGGGTTTGCAAATATTGCATTCCTTAATTTATAAATGTATTTGTTCATGAGTATGAAATCATACTTAACCGATTTTAGAACTTAAACCAACTCAGTTTGAAAACAGGTACGCAAACTAGAGTTCCGGACTTTGGTCATGTCCGACAGTTTGCAAACGGGTATGCATACTATCGTACCGGACCTAACTCAGTTGAAACCGTTCGCATACTGGTATGCAAACTTGGTTCCCGAAGTTTGACAGTTAAAACCGTTCGCATACTTGTACGCAAACTTGGTTCTCAGACCCGAATCATATTACAACAGTTTGCATACTGGTATGTATACTGTGCTATATCCAGACAATGGTTATTTTTTCTTGTTAGAGCATAGCTCGGTTGAACCCACCAAGCGTTGGTATGTCAAGTTTGGTTGTCATATTTTAGTGAACCAAAACTCAATTTAAGATTCGTTTGATTATGTACTAGAGATAACTTCGTATAGGTTAGGCTAGAAAGATTAGGATAATGAGACATACAAGTATTACTTGAAGACTTGAAGAATATGAAGAAGTAAAGAGCTACATCGACGACATTATCCTTCCTCTTGAGGTTAGTAATATTTTGACGTGAACTATTTCATTCCCAACGTATCTTTCAAGTCGTGTTATATTGAAAAAATAACTGCGAAGCTGTGAATGATTATACTCTAGTAGACATGGTGTTAAGGAATTAGAATACGAAGTATAACGCTTATCTTTTGAACTTCGTATATAAGACATCGACATAATCGTATGAATTCTATTATGATCATGTGTATGGGTATGGGTGAAGATTTCGTCCTAGGAAACAATGTTTACATTCGTTTAAAGGAAGTACATTCCTGAACTTGTTTTATGAATCGAAATGGAAATCGCTAGGCTTATTGGTATTGTTATTCATTGCATATCTTTGGATTACCAATATGTGTGAGTTAGTAGAACATATCGTAACTTGTTATGTATCTTGGTAAAACTAGTCAAGTTGCCTGACTTATGTATTGGTATGACTTTTATTAGTGTAACTGATCCTAAGTAATCACCTAATATGGTATGATCGATAGTTGTAATTGGTGTGACCGATCCTAGTAATTGGTGTAACCGATCCAGTAATTTGTGTGACCAATCATAAAAGAGTATTAATCGATCCTTGTAATTGGTGTAACCGGTCCTGGTAATTCGTGTAACCGATCCTGGTAACTGGTGTGACCGATCACAAGTAATACCATGACAATATGGTAACCGGTCCTGGTAACTGATGTGACCAATTCGGTAACTGATGTAACCGGTCCCAATAACCATATTAAGGTAGAACCGATCCTTGTGTTTGGTAGAACCGTAAACCCTTGATTAGTGTGTTGATTTGATCACTCACATAGTTCTTGGAAATCAGATGAACCAGTTCTAAACTTGTTTGGAAGTGTGGTATAATCGGTTCCAAGATTGTAAATATGAAAGAGAATTTACAAAGAAATAAGATGTCGACATACTTTAAACATGTTCAGTAACTCTTATCTTTTATTTTTCAAAGATATTCCTTAATAACTAAAGGAGATCCGGGACCGAAATAAGTTGAGAATCTTTTAATTAAGGTTGTTATTTTTTATATGCTTTTAATTACAAGCAATTAAAATGCATATCTCTGGAAAATAAAAATTGGTAATGTGCATTTACTAATTAGAGATTTTCTAGTAGGATTTCGGTTATTTTTGGATAGAGCATTTCTAGGAATTATGAAAACCGATTTGGAAATATATTGCATATCTTAAGAATATTCCGGTTTTGGAAATTCCTTGGTGTCCAAACTTCCTTGGTCTATAAATACCCAAGTTTGCATTTCATGTAAACTATCCTAAGAGCCAGCAAAACTACCTTGTTGTGTTGTTACTGGTGGAGCCGTCTTTTTGGAGAGGAAAGTACCCTAATTACGCGAAATCTCTTACGACCGCTCGTTTAAAGACTTCTGTGGGATCAAGAAGCTCTACGAGTACCGTTGGTGGGAAACTAGATAATTGCAGTATTATTAATTTTTGATTTGATTTGATTGACTAACGGTTGTTGAACTTTGATTGCACCTAGTTTGTTTATTCTTGAGAATCTTCTCTTCTGATATAAGATTCACTCAAACTAGATCGAAGTGTCGACGAGATCTTTAGAAGTGTTAGTAGATCTAAAGACATCTTGTGATAATCCATTGTTAACAGACTCCGTTCTGTGCGTGATTGATCACAAGAGATTCAAGTTGTTGTATGCAGGTGTTTATTGAAGATTTGAAGACGAAGAAGATTTCTGATTTGGGTTCAGAATCGTTGGTGTGCACAAAACTTGATCGGACGGGATCCAACTATAATCGGTTTATCTTTTGGTAGATTTGATTATTAGTTGCGTAGATCGGCATCAGTATTTAGTATCTGGATAGATCCTATTATTGATTGCAAAATATAAACTCGACTACTTGTTAGTTGTTTGTTAGATAGATCTAAACCCGACAAAGGAGTTTATTGGATTAAACAGAAGAGCCTTTGTCTAACTCATATCAATGGGATTGAATAGAGTTGATACCGAACAGATTTGTTGTTCCTTTACTGTTTGGAACACGAACCAAAGGAATTGTTCCAGTGCGTGCACTTATTGAATGTCGGAAGCGCAGGGATACTGAAGAAACTAGGTGAACTATAAGTTTAGTTGCTTGGTCTCAATTATACGAAGTTAGGTTGATTTTGTATAGCGGCTTAATTCTGAGAGTATATTCAATTCTGGACTAGGTCCCGGGGTTTTTCTGCATTTGCGGTTTCCTCGTTAACAAAATCTTGCTGTGTCATTTACTTTTGTTTTCCGCAATTATAATTGTTGTTATTATAATTTAAATTAAATTACACAAACGTTAACTCCGTATTACTTGATGGTGATCCTATAGAGTTTGGTTAAGTCCGAACCTATTATCAAGTAATCACACTTTGATTGTTGTATTGTCTCGATCTCGTATCCATAGACGATCACACAAAGTATGAATACCGATTCGTTGTATTGTCTCGACTCAGTCCATAGACAATCACTTCCGGTAGAGGACTTATAGGTGGAAAAGTTTTAGATTGAGGTATATTTGCGTACCCTCGTCTTTTCAGTTCTAAACTCCCATTTCAATCATTGAAACATCCTTTGAAGACGACAATAGCTGTCTCACACAAACTATTAGCTTATAAGTAATTTTCAAGTGATCGAATGATCAATACGAAACATTTCGAGTCTACATCAAATGACTGTCTCATGCAAATCATGTAAGATGTTTCAAGGCAATTTTCACATGATCATCTTTTGACTCATTATTTAGTTTCCAACAAATAAATTGTTTCCAACTAAACTAATCAAGAATAATAATGAACATAGCTAAAGCAAAAAGCTTTCCAACATATATTTCGAGAAAGATATAAGCGAGTTAAACTCAGCTCGAAATATCAAATGTGTATAATGTAAAAGTCTATATAGATATACGACTTAGTATCAATAGGAGATATAATAGAATAGACTTCTGAGTGATAGATAAGTTTTAGTCTCCACATACCTTTTGTTGATGAAGTTCCTCCAAGCTCTCCTCAGTAGATCTTCGTCTTCAATCGATGAACGTCGTGAAATCTAAAGCTCAACTACACATTTTATCCTAATCCGAGACATAGCTATAAGTAGACCTAAACTTGACATAGCAACGCTTGCGAGTTCGACCGAGCAGTGCTCTAACAGGTCTAACATTTGTCCAACGTTAGGGCTTGGTACGTGGACTGGACGTTGACCCTCATTGACCATTAAAATCTTGACTTCTGTTTATCAACTATTATAAAAATAAAATAAAATTTGATTATTTAACGTTGTTAACATCATCATCAGTAGTGTACCCTTTTCTTAAGTTCGACCACCATTAATGGGGCATAAACAAACATTAGTAGTTGATAAAAAAAAATTGAAAAACAGTTACAGAAGAAAATAAGAACCCTAAAATAATATCACTAATTTTCCTTCATCGATAATGAAAACACCAAGAAAACACTTGTTGTCAACAATGAAAAACAACTTAAACAGATGAAATCAAGAAGAAATTATGTTTAAATCTAAAATCTGCAACTTATCTCTTGTTCTAGATCATCAATCTCTCCAAGAATCTCCCCTGTACCCTTTTGAAACCCAAGAACTAATCACTTCTTTTTCTTTCATCAAATCCAATTGAAATCCTAATAAAATCCCAACCAAAATTCTTACTCAAACCTATAAGTAAACCCCTATTGAAATAATTCTATTGTGAAGCAATTGAAACCCTAAATCCCAATCGAAATTCCAACTCAATCCCATAATTGAACCCCTATTAAATCAATTCTTATTTGGATTTCACCTAAAAATGAGAGAGGCTATAATGGAGGCCTCTCATTTTGAAATTGACGAACGCGGAGAAGAGGAAGAATGGCTTCGATTTGTATAAAGAAGAATATGTTGTGTTGCTATGAACTGGAGAAATAATGGAGGAGGTTAGGGTTTGATGTGAGATTGAAGTTGCAGTGATGAATATGATGAAGAAATATAGTTAGGGTCTGGTGTGATTCAATTTGACAGAGAGTGTTGGTTTGTAACAAGAACAGAAAGTTAGGGGTTTGTTGTTAATGGAAGATTCAAGAGATGAGGTTTTGAACAGAAATTGGAAGATTAATATGTTGTTGTTGATCAGAAGAATGGTTCGACTTGTGAATTAGTGATGCTCAAGGGTTAAATTGGTTTGTGGTGATAACTTGAAACAGGTTAGAAGTTAGGCTTTTGCTTATGGGGTCTGATATTTGAATTGAGACAAAGATAGAGTTAGTAAGAAAATCAATGAAGATGAAGTTGAAATGGGGTTTGTGTTGAATTTACTTTTAATAGTAAGTGAATGAAGGAATTGAGATGAATTTTATGTTTATGGTTTGATGGGTTTCTGGAAAAGAAGAAGAATGAACTGCTGCTGACAGAACGTTAGGGACTTCACAAGTCTTTGTTACTAAAGTCACAACAAAATTAGTATTTACACATTTAAAAATTAAAAATTAGACACGTTATCACTTAACAAAGTCAACATAAGTCAACGTCCAGTCCAGGTACCAAGCCCTAACGTTGGACAAATGTTAGACCAAAGGCTAGTGTTGGACAAAACCTGAGTACTAAAGTCCAACTATCCCTTTTTGTCGAGGAGTATTTCGAGCATTTTAATTATTTTGTTCACCGAGATGTGGAAATATAAAATTAAGAAAGATCTAGTATCTTTGCCTTTTTCTTGGTGCGGAGTGTTGGTAAGCTTTCCGATCTCTTTTCCCTTTTTTTTATTGCGTGAAAGTTTCTCGATCAAATTTAAGGATAAACGTATATATTTTTGTTGAATTTATCTGATTATGGACCCAAATGTCAACTTGTATTTGTGCACTGAGCGAAATGCCCAAATTAGAATTGTGATCGGTGAACAACCACTGACCTTCGTTGACCTAACAACATATTTGCCGAACTCAAATACCAAACAGCTGTACCAATTATTAACGGTTAATTTAGATCCTAATCATGTTATAAACCAAATTTATTTACTAAGATGCCCTTTGTGTCTAAGATTAGGGTTTACACATCTTGGGCACCCTATCTATATAAATAAATAGAGTCCTTAACTTTGTATTCTATACACACATTAATAGAATTTCTCTCTCTCTTCTTTCCCTCTACTTTGTGTCTCCTTCTCTATTTTCTTTGTTCACAAGACGTTATCCGCACGCTCTACACTGGGTCATGTTGATCATCTCAATATCGAAGCAATTAGTATTTTCTTTCTGAGACACAAACACAAACAATACAAAGAGATATTAACCTTCGTTATTAAATTTATTTAATAGTGCATCTGTTCATTTTTACAGTCTTCCATCTGCTTATTTATTTTTCTTGTCTCATACTTAGATGTATGATGTTATTATATGACTGGGGGCTACGGATTGCGTAACTATTATATATATATATATTGCATATTTTATTGCTAATGCTTATATTTTTTATTTATTTTTGCATATTTTATTGCTTATGCTTATTTTGTCCTCATGTAGGTATTGTACAGTATTTTGGAATGTATCTTGCACTGTATGCATAAGACATCACTACCAGTGAGGAAGGAAGGTGCTAATACACATACATTTTTTTTTTCAAGTAGCTAATACACATAACAACAGTAAAAGCTTGTTATTAATTTTTTATTATTATTCAGCGTCTTATACTCTTTCATGAATTACGTGATTAAATTCCTTTTTTTCTTACTTGTTGATCACTCTTTTCAGAGTATCAAAGATAAAGAAGTATAAAATAGTCGGAACGAGTTCGAACCACAGAGATTGTTTGTATTCAATAGAGTTCTTAAGCAAAACAATAATGTAGTTGAGTTGTATTTGAGAATATGTATTCAATAGAGTTCTTAAGCAAAACAATAATGTAGTTGAGTTGTATTTGAGAATACAGTAGGAAATAATTGTAAAAGGTAACAGTTGATGTAAATCTACCAAGACACAAGGTTCCACCAAATGGCCTTCAAGTTCTTATATCATCAAATGATAACTCGAATAGAGACAGATAGTAATCTGCTCTACCCGGAAGATACGACAAATATAACTCTGGGTGAAACTATAAATACCATTACATAAGATTGATACTATGTTCTAAATATAAAGCCCAATTGAGAAATGTCACAGGGATTTCATAGCATTCAATGTATCCGGGAATCACACTAAATCTAAGAAGTTTATAGACACACTCAACACAAAATTGCAATCAAAAAAAGATGAAATGGATTAAGCATTAAAATGATTTATTGATGATAACTTAAGAACATTGAACCCATTAAGCTTCCCCTCTTGTCTTGGTAGAGAGGGGTTTAGCTTCTCATAGTGGTGTTGAATTCCATCAGAGGTATTGAATTAAATCCCTAATACCACAGCTAAAAGAGAACTAATTGAAGAAATTCGAGTAAAGAGAATTAAGAAATCAGGCGTACCCCCTTGGTTGGTTCTTCTTCTCCTTTTATACAGCAACAACTTGACTTCTTCTCTACTAAATTCAAACACTTACTGAATTTGGGGAAAACACTCCATATAGCTGTAAGCCTTCCACATATTTCTGCTCACAACAGCTGAAAACAGTTGTTGACTACCTATGACTCTATAGAAACAGCTCTCTTCCTATAATTTCTCACAATTCAGTCAATGTAAACATCAACCAAAGTTCCCCATCAATAGCAACCATCATAGCCCACTGACTTTGCATTCAACACTCATCTTCTTACCTCTGTCTTTGTAAACTCAACAACACCCATTTCAGAGCTGAGCTCTATACTACCAACACACGCACCCTTTCTTTGTTTGCTGCCATCTTCTTGTTTGGGACTGATATTCATAGCACAAATTCACCAATCTTCCATCTCCATTTGTACACAGCAAACCCAATTTAATTGTTGCTGTTGAGAGCTTGGCTTGAATCTTAACACCAAAACACCCCAGAACTGTTACTGTGACATCATTGTTTTAAAAAAAACTCCATAATCCTATCTATCTTCAAGCAATCCAGTATACAATTAACGGCAGCAGCAGCATCAAGTCAGCTGGTTTTCCGGCATGTACATCTCCACTTCAATTGCTGCCAATTGCTTCTCAATCAAAACTCAATTTCGGTTCAACGTGTTCACTGCCGACATCAAATTCATCTCAAAATCTTCACCAATTCGAAACCCCAAAATCCAGACCACATATGAAACCCTAAATCTGATTTCATTCACATTTAACCTCTGCCCATACTTGTACTTCATCCGCCAAGAGACAACATAGAAGAAAAACTGATTAACGTCTCAAATCAAACCAATTTCAGGTCACATACGCGGACACAACCACCACCAGTTTGAGAACAAAACCCACAGTAGATAATGAAGAGTAATCACCATTGTCATCTATTACTTCAGCCACTTGAATCAATCGTACAAGATACAACAGAGAACGGCCGCCACCGTTAGCTTTATCTCTTCTCACACTGCTTGATTTGTTGAGACAAATCTCTCAATTTCAGTTGATAAACAAAAAACCCCAAATTCTGTTCATGCCACAAATCCCTAAACGGCCACTGACTTGCACCATTTCTTTCATCTTCATCTTGATCTCTAGTTTCCGTCCACAGCGAACTAACATCACGACCTAGCTTTGCTGTAGAGTTTCAGTCTTGAAACTTCATTTACATCTTCATGATTTCATCTTCGTTTACATCTCAGAACTGCCCCAAACAGTCACCATTTAATCAAAGACCAAAAGTTAGGTCAAGACCCATTTCAGCCGATAACAAACCCCGTAAATCTGTTGTCATTGCTGCTGCGATAAACTTCAACACCACCAGCTAGCCATCAGAAGTGGAATTTTCTTTTTGTTTTGATAAACATGAATGATATGTAGTAGTGAGAGATACCACAGACGAGGTGTAGTGGTGGAATGAGCCACGTCTCCAACTTACTCTCTTGTGCAGCTCACATGCTTGGCAAAGATGTGATTTATTTGCTCAACCTTCTGGTAATCGGATGGCTCAAGTGGTGCGGACCATTAATTGTTGGTTTGCCAGCTCTTACTCCTTTGGCACGCAAGTTGCAAGCGCCAATTTAGCTTCTAAGCCATTAGTTCTCCGGTGAACGGATTTCACTTGTAATTCCTGTAAATGACTTAAAACAATATTATTAGCTAAATATCGAGACCTAGCTAGTATAAATATGTGTATAAAAATGTCGCACTTACGTGCTTATCACTTGTAAATAGTGCATTTTTCTTTTTATGCACACATCAGTGTATTATTCTATCATGGATTTTATATATCTTTGCAACCCCTCTTTGCAACTCCAACAGCGAGAGCACCATTATGATTATTTTCGAAGTTATCTTTTTGGGTGCAATTAAAATCCATTGGCAAATACTAAAAGAAAGAAAAACATGGTCTATATAAATGGGATATGGTCATCAATTTTTAGTAAATAAGTTCGATTTTTCTTTCTTCTCTTATGTTTTAATATAGAGAGGAAAAAAAAACCATCGTAAGATGGTTTATAGTTCTTATTCCTCTAATGAAACTATAATCCTTAAAATTGGTGTTATTAATTCGTCTTTAATTACCTTTACGACAATGAATTACATGCATGGTTGAAAAACCCACGGCCAATTAAGTTTAGTATCTTCGTCAATTGGAGGAAGATCATTTTTTTTCCCGGTTTCTATCCCTTTACAAGACACCGTTCGTTTAACCACAAAGTAGATTCTCTCTATGCGATGACCAACATGACAATATTTTTTTTCCTTTCCTCGTCTATACGATTTTTATGAATCATACAAACAAATTGGTATTGGTTTTCTCTATCTCTTATATGAGATGCCAGTATAGTTTGATTCTTTCTACCAATATTGTTGGTTTCTATTTCTTATCGGAAACCATGGATTTTTCTAAATTCAATAACGTAAATGATTTCTTTATTTTCTTAAAAAGAATCATATAAACCTGTTGATTTGGTTTTTCCCTATAGATCCTAAAGGGATAAAGTATCGTTATTATGATACTAACAATTGCAAACACCAACTAAAAGAGGAATTGTTGCATTCTTGAGTGATATTGAGCAGTCTTTTTTTCCTTATGGTAAATCTCCAAGATTTGGAACCGTTCCACTTCTAGTTGGAATACGGTAGGACACAAAAGATCAATGGGTGTGCACCGGTTTGTTAGCCAATTATTATTAGTCCTTGTAGTGACTATATTGATCTTAGTTTAATTTTCTTTTGATAAAGAAAGTGTCCATAATTTCTTTCTAAATCAATATCACATTGGCCCTATAGGTCATGATTTTTATTTTTCTGGAGATTTATTTTATTTGTATGGATGTAACCAATAAAATCCATGGTTGATGTTCAATTTGTATCTCCAGTAAATTACGATGTTAGGACAATTTTTTTTATGGCTCTTGGAGTCGGTATCTATTGTCCAACCTGGTATTCTTAACCTCCATAAATTATTATGAGTATATGTATGGGCTGTCGTAGGCGTAACAAATTAATAAAGATATTTCTCACTAATTAACTAGTAATATAGCGGTAGTAAGAGATCGTTCCCACAGAGAGCTGTGTAATTGATAGGTTATTTGAATCAGAAATGTATAATTGATAGGTTATTTGAATCATAAAAATAAAGTAAATAACAAAGGGGGATTGGTTGTAAGGTAAATAAAAAGACAATAAGAAATAAAAAAGATGATAAAGGAATCCTCCGCCGTTACCAAGCGTTAACAGGATCAGAATACTTATTTATCTTCCGTTATAACCATTCATCACCAACCGTAGAATAGCAAGTACGCTTAGCTATCCCCAAAACTCCTTGTATCACCGGATAATAGGTACGCTTAGTCACCGAATTCTAGCCAACTGAGCCACCTTGAGGTACGCTTACAAGGTGTAACTCGACCGAATGCTTTAGGTTTGTGAATTTAGGTTTTATTCCAGCAGTTAAACTCAATACGCTCGGTTCACTTACTGGTGTTGTTTCCACACACGATTGCTTTACGAAATCCCTCTGCAAGATCTCATGTTTTCTACTTGTGTAGGAGATACACGACAATTACGGATCGCTCAACTCTCTATTAGCAATAAAATGATCAATAAACTAATCTAGTTGCGCACCAAACCAATCTAAGAATCAATCATAAACTCTTGATATAATGAAAACAAACGATGATGATTAAAACTTCAAATAGATTTGTATTAATACCAAAGCTTCATGCTTAGAACATTGAATTCATCCTTAATCAACAAAGGATTTAGCTACTCATATTACAAAGACGATGAATAATGGTGGTTTCCCCTTAAGGGTAAACCCTAGGTTTTTGATGTAGACGTAAACCCTAGCTTGTGATATGAGATGATATCATATTTTACATGACCTAATACCTTTTTATAGGTTTACATTGCTTGGCCATCAAGTATCTCCGTCGGTTAAGGAACCCGACTCGAAATTACGAAAGAAAGACCCTAATCGTGAATTTTGTCCTTCACAAGTATGCATACCCGTTCGCATACTTAATTTTGTAATAAAATCTAGGGAAATAAGTATGCATACCCGTTTGCATACTGAAAATCCGTTTGCATACCCGTTTGCACACTTTTCCTGTCTTCGGTATTCGATAAAAACTCGTTTTGGCCGTAACTTCTTCG
The DNA here is from genome assembly GCA_023531105.1 of Papaver atlanticum. Lineage (NCBI taxonomy): Eukaryota > Viridiplantae > Streptophyta > Magnoliopsida > Ranunculales > Papaveraceae > Papaver > Papaver atlanticum. The sequence goes on along the minus strand of JAJJMB010015449.1, from coordinate 1,050,728 downwards.
TCTGAACTCGGAATGACCTCATTCTTTTTGCATTCTTTTTATATTTCAATTATATTCAAGATAGTGATGAGAAATCCTGAATTTAAATGAGTTAATCTCGGTATTTTGTCCCGTCTCTTGATTTTGAGCGTTTTGCTCATTTTCGTCGCACTTCTTCCACTTCTCTTGGACTTGGGCACTTGGATACTTTGAATACTTTTCTTATTAGCCCTTTTCAACACTTTGTAGCTGCTTTTTGGATGATTCACCTAATTGAGACAAATAGGAGAAAACAAGAGTAATAATATGAAAATATGCAAGAATAATAGCTAAAGCAAGTATGGAATGGACATTAAAATCATATGAATTATGCACTTATTAAATTCCCCCACACTTAGCTTTTGCTAGTCCTCTAGCAAACTAAATCAACTAATCCTAAATACAACAACTCCATTTCATTGAGAATACAGTTGCACTTAGCTAACGCAACATGTCTTTAAACCCCTAGGTGTCCCTAGTGGATGAGTTATAGTCTCGTGAGGGTTTACAAGAGGTATACCCACAAAACCTACTCTAATTTCTCGCCTTAGAAGAACTAAGGATAGACACAAAGCAGAAAGCCAAATAATTAGCTTGTATATGTTCTTTAGCTGCAAACATCCCACATACGTTCTAATCACACACAAGCAATTACTTACGTGTGACATTCAACATGATTGCATAAATCTACTAAGATAGTTATTGTACTTGTTGCGATGTTTCTCAACATTTTTTCTGCAACACTCGCGTACTGAAATCACATGGATAGATAAGAGAATGGAAATAAAAAAGTGAAGTGTGCAAATGTTGACTAACTGAACGATATTACCCACAATACTTGTATGAATGTCGTCAAAGGATTTTTATATGTATAGCGCAATAGTTGAGACAAGCACCCATTTAACTCGACAACATGATTAGATACTCTAAGTGCATGTTCCTTTTCAGCACATATGTGATAGTTCCCTTGGATCCTGCATTCCACGCTTGTTTAGGCGACGGAGACAGGGAAAACGTTTCACACATACTGCTATCCAAGTGTCGAGAACCTCATCAATAGTCTTTTTGACTTGCTAAATAATGATGATAGGTTTCACTCATTCCATCGACTACATGATTAATTCCCATGGATTCTGCGTTCCACGCTTGTTTAGGCGACAAAGACAGGGAGAATCTTCTCTTTGTATTGTTAATAATGTCGGTATATGAAGAGGAGCCTTATATAAATTTTTGATTTTTGATTTTTGGGTTTTTGGGCTCACTCTTTATGAGTGTAACACAATTGTCTGTGGGACTTTAATATACTCAACCAATGATTACCTTGCTACAAAATCCGTGGCAGTACTAGGATCCCACCAAATCACTTAGAGAAACATATAACTGCAAAAATAAAAAGAAAGTGACTCAGTAATGTTTAATTGCGAGAACTAATTAAAAGTTTTCCAACAACTACCATGCTATTGCTAGCACCTGAGTTTCGCAGACAAAGTGGGAATCAAGCTATAATATAAGAACTTTTTCAAACTAAAAAGGTTTAGAGTGTCATCCTAAATAGCTCATAATTAACTCCAAAAGATGAAGTCTCAAGAATGCAAGAAATCAAAGAGTAATAATTTTATTTTTATTATATGCACACTAAAAGTGCCTTAAGAAAGTGGATACTAATATAATATACTAGCCAAACATGCTTAACTACTCCCCCACACTTAAACTCAAAATTGTCCTCAATGTTCAAAACCAAAAACTTTGATTTCTGACGTAACAGCCTGGAAAAACTCGAAAACTGTACAAATGGGTAGGGAACTAGGAAAAACATCCTAAATGAAAGTTGTTCACCTACGTCTTTTCTATAACGTGTCAAAAGTGCACAGTGTTTCCATAAACGGTCTAAAAGTTATGGCCTCCGGACTGACAGACATGCAATCTGAAAAAGTTCTGGAAAAATACCGAAACTCAAATGTCCTGACCTATCGCTCCAACTTAACAGACTCCGAATTCAAATTTTGTTTTTGTAAAAGAAAGGTATGTCTGTCCTCTTTAAAATTCGGGGTAAACCACTCAAATCGGACTCCGTATGAAGTCTCGAGAGCTGTTTCGTGAAAACTACGCAGTCAGAATTTTTCTGACGACAATATTTCGTCAAAGCTTTCACTATAGATTTAGGACTTTGTAAAATTCAAGATGGGAATGCAAGGTATGATATGAAAAACTAATAAAAATAAAAAATAAAAAAGGATAGAGATACAAAACCGATGGGTTGCCTCACATGTAGCGTTTGGTTTAACGTCGTCAGCCAGACGTTATTGTTATCGCCCGTACTCCAATAATCTGAAAATTTGGTAATCCTTCCAAATAACAATCTGCAATTCAAATAACAGCTTCACAAAAACATTAGCACAAAATATAAATATTGAAGCTATCACTTTATTGAAGTCTCCCCCACACTTAGTCCTTTCTACACTCTGAAGTAGATAAAGAACATAGAATTCGGAAACTTCAAAAGGTTCCTCAGCTTGATGAACCTGCGCAATACTCGAATCAAACACATCAAGTGGTGGATACTTAGAAGCAAAATAATTCTTAAGATTTTTAGAAGCACAAATACTCAATTCTTCAATTTTTGAGGGAGGATCAAAATATTTAGAAATATGCAAAGGATTAGACAAACCTTTTACAATCTCTTGTATTACGGGATCCTCATCATTCTTAAAGAATTGCAATGAATTATTTACCTCAATTGTATCGTGATCCTCTATCAAACTATTTAGCCATTTTTTGTCTGCTTCAACCGTAATCTCAACATCATTATAATCCTTGGCAAGCTCAATTGGGTCTTCCACGGCTTTAATCAATTTGGTTTCATTCTGAATCTCAATCTCCTCAACACTCTCATCATCCGAGTCAAATTCCGCTCTCATGAATTCTTCTTCAGTGTAAATTTCGGGGTACTCTTTTTTAGTTTCCGTTGAGGGAATAACCAGGTCTACTTCTTGCAAATCAACCGGCCTAAAAATATTATAATACGTATATTCATTGTAACGTTGATATTCATTCGAGTATGTTACACCGTTCATAACAATGGTTCGGTCATACCAAGGCTCCTCTTTTTGAATAGGCGAATGATCTTTATTACGATCCGGAGTTGGAATAACTTCATCATTATTATGTGGACTTTCCAAAGGTTGCTCATCTTCAAAATATTTGTTGTCTTCGTTAGGAATTTCAGAATTAATTTGGTTTTGAGGCCAAACTTCTTCTTCGTTCCTTGTCTCCCTGAGTTGAGCAAGTTGTAACTTTAAGTTGTCCACATTTCTTTGAATTTCTCGGAGCTGCTCATTGATTATGGTAATATTGAACTATTTGTCCTCGAAACTCCTCCATCATGGTACACATTCGTTCTGCAACACTCGAAGAAATAGGATTAGTAGCATAACTACCCTCCCATCCTTGTGATTGTTTCCTTACATGCCTGTCATAAGGTTGTTGACATGTATGAGAATATCCATAAGGTTCCATGGAATATTGACCATAGCCAAAAGATTGGTTTTGATTATACCCATAGGATGGTTGGTAGTTGTCATATGAATGAGATTGAAAACCATATTGATTTCCACTGTTGTATGTGTAATCTTATGCTCCGTACATGTTATTTCCGTAAGGAAACACGACGATTCACAAGAGTAAAAGAGAAAAATCTAAAAAAGAAAACTAAAACAAGCTAAACAAATAACAAATCAATTAGCAACTGCTCCCCGACGCCAAAATTTGTATGGGATGTCGTGGGCACAACAAATTAATAAAGATATTTCCCACTAATTAACTAGTAATATAGCGGTAGTAAGAGATCGTTCCCACAGAGAGCTGTGTAATTGATAGGTTATTTGAATCAGCAAAATAAAGTAAATAACAAAGAGGGATTGGTTGTAAGGTAAATAAAAAGACAATAAAAAATTAAAGAGATGATCAAGGAATCCTTCGCCGTTACCAAGCGTTAGCCGGATCAGAATACTTATCTATCTTCCGTTAGAACCATACATCACCAACCGTATAATAGCAAGTACGCTTAGTTATCCCCCAAACTCCTTGTATCACCGGATAACAGGTACGCTTAGTCACCGGATTCTATCCAACTGAGCCGCCTTGAGGTACGTTTACAAGGTGTAACTCGATCGAACGCTTTAGGGTTTGTGAATTTAGGTTTTATTCCAGCAGTTAAACTCAGTACGCTCGGTTCACTTACTGGTGTTGTTTCCACACACGATTGCTTTACAGAATCCCTCCGCAAGGTCTCATGTTTTCTACTTGTGTAGGAGATGCACGACAATTACGGATCGCTCAACTCTTTACTAGCAATAGAATGATCAATAGACTAATCTAGTTGCGCACCCAAACCAATCTAAGAATCAATCATGAACCTTCAATATAATAAAAACAATCCACAATGATTAACTTTAAAACTCGAAATAAACTTGTAAAAATTGAGCTTCACAATTAGAACTTTGAATTCATCCTTAACAATCAAAAGAATATAGAAAAGAGATAGTTCTCTCCCCTAAGGGGGAGAAAAACGGTGAGTAGAAGATATCCCAAATTGTATCTAAGCTTCCCTATATATAGAGGTTTGTAGCCTCTTCTTGAAGAAAACTAGGAAACCTAGCTAAAGATAGGAAAGTGCACCTCCCTTAAAGAATTGTGTCCCGTGCATCACATCCGGGTTGAAGTTGCAAACTCCTGTCGAAAATTCTGGAATAGCCGCACCCTTATTTTAGTCGTGTATTTTGGCTGGATAGACTATTGGGCTTGCATTGTTCTAGCCCACTTGGTAGCTTAACTGTTAGTCATGTGGAACAGACAGTGTAAGCATTATCATTACTGTAGTACTTCTCATCTCTGCCATTCATAGTCATCACCGTCGACCATCTTTGCTGCCGAACTCTGTCCAAATACCAATCCAACTCGAACTCGTTCCTCCCTGACTTCGATCATCATCTCGACTCCACCACTGCCAAACTCTCCATATCATTGATCACCACCATACCCTGTTATCTCCGATCACCGATACCACAGTAGCCACAGCGTCCCTTGACTCATCGACATACCACCGATATCACATACCACTGTTGCGTACAGCCGATTCTGCTCCATTCTCACCTACAGCTCCAACTTGAATCAGTAGCAACTCGAGCTCTCTGTCCATCACATCCATGGCAGCAAGCCAACATCCATTCTCTTCCTTCTTCCATCATTTCCCAGTCACAAAGCCTCAATCCCGATCACCAGCAGTTTCCATCTTCTCTGACTCGAACTAGCCATGAACCCACATCGATCAATACAGCACACCACTACTAGCTTGTTCTTCACTGCCAGTAAATCAGCAAACTCCATCGGGTTTTATCAACTCGAGCACCACATCAATCTCCACCAGACAGTGACTGCTCAAAACTCGGTTCATTCCTAGCTCCCATCTCTCGGTCCCTGTTCATCCTCCATCAATCAACTCGAGCTGTCTCCTTCATTCAACCACAGCAATCACCGAGACAGACTCCATCATCTCTTATTTACTGCCATTATTCATCTACTGCCAAAGACTATCAAGCTTCGAGTTCATATCTTCTGTATCCAACTCAAGGATCGATTTCCATCTCCACCTATCGCTGGCTATGGCAGCAGATGATTCAGCTAATTGACACTGAACTTGAATTGTGTAAAACTGTTGTCTCAGGCATTTCTTCGAACAGTGAATGTGCATCACCCAAACTTGTGAAGGCTGTGTACTGGCTGTGTCCTGGAGAATGCACAAACTCCTTCCCTGCAAACCCATGTTTGAACACATTCAATCACACATATTTATAGCTCAAAATCGGCTCTGAATCCTCTCCAATTCTTCCTCCATTCATCTTATTCAATCAACCACATTAACTCATTTGAAGACTAATTTCTGGCCAAAACTCTGTTCAAAATCGTATCGGACAGAGACCCATTTTTCCTAAGACTGCACGTACTCTCAATCACCCTTTAATTCTACTCCATTCATCCAGTTTCAATGGCAGCAGCTTGTCTTCTGTTCACTTCTGATTCCGGTGTTAACTCTGTCCAATCATCTTACAGTTCGTGACTCAAGCTCGGTGTTCTTCTTGCCTTCTTAACCCATCTCGATTGGCCATACAAACCCAGCGTCACGAAACAATGAGACAATGGCTTTGCTGGCGTGAACAAGCTTGGCAGCAATGCAGTGACTTCTTGATTCAATCAGGAGAAACTGAAATGTGATACTCTGCACGACCAAGTTTATAAAGGAGGAGGTGCCCCTGAGCAATTTGAGCGGTTGCCTATAGTAAACCCAATTAGAATCAAATGGCTGACTTCTGCCTCCGGTAATTCTTCATGGATTTCAGTTAGTTGCTTCTTAAAGCCCACACAACTGACCGTAATTCTTTATGGATTTCAGTTAGTTGCTTCTTAAAGCCAACACAACTGACCACAGTGATTTCCCGTGCAATGATAATTCTGCCTCTTTTATGGCCAATTGGACGATTTCTTGTTCTTTTCGGGAATAAGCTCCAAAATTCCCATAAAATATAAAAGAAAACTAATAATACGATTTCACAAGAAAACTAGCTAAGAAAGCATAATCAATCGATACTTATAGAGGTGTTTTTAAACACCTATCAGCCATCAAGTATCTCCGTCGGTTAAGGAACCCGACCCGAAATTACGAAAGAAAGACCCTAACCGTGAATTTTGGCCTTCACAGGTATGCATACCCATTCGCATACTTAATTTTGTAATAAAATCTAGGGAAATAAGTATGCATACCCGTTTGCATACTGAAAATCCGTTTTCATACCCATTTGCATACTTTTCCTGTCTTCGGTATTCGATAAAAACTCGTTTTGGCCGTAACGTCTTCGCCCGAACTCGGAATAACCTCATTCTTTTTATCTTTCAATTCTATTCAAGATGGTGATGAGAAATCCTGAATTTGAATGAGTTAATCTCGGTCTTTTGTCCCGTCTCTTGATTTTGAGCGTTTTGCTCATTTTCGTCGCACTTCTTCCACTTCTCTTGGACTAGGGCACTTGGATACTTGGAATAATTCTCTTCTTAGCTCTTTTCAGCACTTTGTAGCTCCTTTTTGGATGATTCACCTAATAGAGACAAATAAGAGAAAACAAGAGTAATAATACGAAAATATGCAAGAACAATAGCTAAAGCAAGTACGGAATGGACATTAAAATCATATGAATTATGCACTTATCAGTGTATGTATTTGAATTAATCGGATAATACTTTATGAAATTTATTCGTTTTTATAAGATGAAAATATTTCCGCCATAATCAGGGGGAGACTATACACTACTAGCAAAAGTTGGTGTTAATTAACTTGAATGTTATATCAGTTTCTCTCCCAACATGATCAAATTGAAAAAGGATGCTATTGACTAGGCGTGAAATGTATCATTTGTTTTTATATAAGCGTTTGCCTCTTTAAGAGGAAAATCTAGTCACATATCTAGTAAAATAAGTAACGTCCCATAACAGGCTACATATAGTGCTCCAATTGAGTCTATCAAAACAAGAACCACATTCTCATAATTAATATCTCTTCACAGGAAGATAAGGAGATGATAATGCCCGCGGGGATGGTACTAGTAATACTATGAATATTTTTCAAGATTTGCATATACTTGAGAATTTCTTGGGATCGTGACAAGCTAAATATTGTCGAATATTCGTTTACAGTAGCTACTTAAATAAAGGATGGTGGTTGTGACCCCTCTGCAGAGAAATATCGACAAATGTGAGATTGGATGATTTCTCGATTAACGCAATTTTGGATCCAAGATTGAACATCGTAAATATGTCAAACCTATTAATTACAGGTTGGTGTAATCATAATGCGTTAAACCAGAAATATGTTCGTTGCAAAAACGATTTGCGGGTTTTCTTTTTGCTCAGACCATAGGATTGGTTCAATAATTGTTCTTCTCATAAGACGCATTTGGCATGGTAGTCTGATAGACGCATTTATGTGTCTATTTTCATCTCTTTTATGTATAGTGTTAGTACCCATTTTTGTACTAATTTTGGTATTTTATCCCTTGTAGGTGTTTTTGGAAAAAATAGGCTTTTGCGGCAAAATTGGCTCGAAAAGTTGTTAAAGGCTCCTGGGGAGGACATTTGCTATTCGGACTCTCATTTTGGATAAGGGGTAACCTATTTCCAAGCAACTGCTAAGCACAGACCGGGTCTGGATAGGGGGAGGTCACATTTCTTTACATTTTCAAAAACAGAAAATTGGCGGGAAAAAATTCCAGAAAACAGACGGATTTTGGGTTGGATTGTTGATCGATTTTTATGGAGATTAAAGGGCTGAATTTGATTGGGTTCGTTCCTATGGACCTAACAGGCGAGGTAAGGGTGTTGGAATGGATCCAAAGTGGCTAGAACTCGAATTGGAGGCGAAAAAAAGGTTAAAAATATCACGGTTTATTTTGGGCAAGTTTTTTGGATTATTTATGGAAACTTACGTGAAGAAGAGGAAGGAGACTCTTCTTAGAGATTTGTTTCTATCACAGGAAGAGTTTGGACAGCTTGGATTGATTGAGAAGACGTGCAAGTGATGAGAAAAAGGAATTATCGTGATTTGCTGTGGAGGAAAAAATAGATTTTTTGGACGGATTTAGAGAGCCTGTGGTGTATAAAAAGGTTGGGACGAGTCTTAGGAAGGTAACCAAGACCTTAGGGGAAAGTTTAGAGCCTTAGAGAAGCCAGAAAAATCATTAGAAGAAGATCGGGTTCTGCTGCTGCTGCTGTTGCCGGAGAAGACGAAGAACACAGAACAGCGAAAAAAGTAAGTTGCAGAGGCAGACTTATTTTCAGTGACAACGAGTTACGGTCGCATCATCCTGTAGTCACCGAAGCCCTTCAGCAACGATTCCGTCCTCTGTATTAGACTTTCAGCGACTACAGTATACCCTTTTCTCCCTTGTAATCAATTTTTGAGCCATAAACATGTATTTTGAGAACACGATTAATGTGAGGAGCTAAACCCCTTAGCCGAGGCGACGGAGGAAGCCATTGTTCCATGAAAAGTGGTATAGTTCTATTTTAATTATTTATTGCAATTATTTTACATGATTATTTGCATAGAACTTAAAAGAAAATTTGATTTTTATTGAGTAGTTGTGAGTTGTTTTGATGGAACATGCTAGGTTTTAAAACTTTTGATGTTTCATGCTTTGTGATTACAACTACTACATCAAAAATCTATTAGAGGCAAATATTAAAATCACTTTAAAGAAGAATATTGCATGAATATTGATTAGAGTTTATCAATTAATTGGTCAATGGTGGAATCCAGAGTCTCGGTATTTTCTTATTATTATTGAAACAATTTTATTTAATTCTCAAAAATCCTTAACAAGCCCGAGTTGAACGAACTTTACTCACCACTTTCACTACAACTTAAAATTCACATCATAGTCCTTGAAGGACTCGTATGTGGTCGGAAAACATTTTCAAATTTGTACCTTATAGGATTCAAATTATAAGCAGCCACCTGACTCGACTATATCAGGTTTAACAATCCTATTTGTTTTTGTTTTTTTTATTAGAAAAAGATCATAATCCGGATTGGTTGATGATATCAACTTTGTAGGTCTCTTAAGGAGTCCTTCAAAACACAGAAATCCACGCTTTAACAACATAAATTCTAGTTTTTTTTTTCTCTTCGTTCTTTCTTAAATACGCAGTTAGAAATATGCTAGCTTAAACTCGTCTTTGAGATAGACTAGAGTTATTGTTTTGATGCTTGTCTTATGTAAGACTCATATAGTTGGGTTAGCATCAATATTTACGTCAAAAGTTGTACTCTTTTCCCTTCGTTTCAGGTTTTGTCCCACGTAGTTTTCCTGACAAGGTTTTAACGAGGAAACATCTTACTGACGTTTCAAAATGTTGATATTGTGCTCTTTTTCCTTTCTCCAGATTTTGTCCCATTGAGTTTTTCTGGCAAGGTTTTAGTGAGGCGATTTATTTCAACATGGTGGTCATCCAAGGGGAGTTGTATCAATTTTTGTTATTTGGTGGATTCCCACCATTAACTAGGTCATTTTGTTAGATCAAATCAACATAACCATCTCCTAGAAATTTGGATGTCCTTATGAACAACATACAGTGTGTTAATAAATACAGTTTTGTTCATTTACACTAATGTATCTATATCTTGGAATTTTGTTGAAGAAACTACATCAACTATCATCTCCGAGTATCTAGCAACCCAAGACACAAGTCGTCAATGTATTTAAAGAAGCATGGAGACTCGAGAAAAACTACTATTAGAATACTAACACAAAAGAAGACTTCATCAAGTGACAATTTTCTTCACGAAAGAACAAGAATCCTTTGCATTCAAGAAATCCGTTCATAAAATTGGGAAGTCACGACTCAAAGATTTGCAAGCCAAGATTTAACTGAAGTACGCATCAGGGGGAGCGCCATCATCAAAGGTGCATTTACTGGACTTATCGCATTGTACTCTTTTTCCTTCATCAAGGTTTTGTCCCATTGGGTTTTCCTTGTCAAGGTTTTAATGAGGCAACATATGTGTGTCGAACATTGTCATAGTCTTTACATGCTCATGCAATTTCAGGTTTTTCTTTTTTGAGTTTTTTTGGTATTTTTGTAATGACTTACCCACTATGGTCATCGGGGGGAGTGTTATAAACCAAGTTTATTTATTAAGATGCCCTTCGTGTCTAAAATTAAGGTGTACACATCTTGGGCATCAAATCTTCTATCTATATAAACAGAGTCCTAAACTTTGTATTTTATATACATTAATTGAACTTCTCTCTCTCTCTCTTTTTCCCCTCTACTTTGCGTCTCTTTTTCAATTTTCTCTGTTCACAAGAAATCAAACTTTATTGATCTTTTTCGAGAGGAGAACCATCAAGTGGCCTGATAGTTCTCATGCTCCCTCCCTTAAAGGAGGTAGGGGTTCGATCCTTGGACCTTATAATTATTAGTAGTATTTAGGGGTCATTAACTAATCGCAGTACTAACCCATAAAAAAAAAAAAAAAAAAAAGGTTTCCCATCGGGAACAATTTTATGTATAAAAGAGTGGAAGGGGTTTCAAACTTTACATCACTTCAAGTTAACAATATCCTATTTAATGGACTAAGTTACTTCTAAGTAAAGAGGGAGAATCCACTCACACTATCTATCATTTTGGGTTTTTTTTCTTTCTTTTTTCGATAATAAATCTTAAACGGTAAGGGATTTGAAGCTAATATTTTCGCCATATGTTCCTCTTGTCATTCTTACCAAAAATGAGCACATTCCGAAACGTATAAGACTACCATCTACAACTTTGAAAATTAGCTGTTAAAAATCAATAGATACTCAACCGTTGAAATTGAGATCGATATATTGCGAGGTTTGGTATTTCAGAATGTACTCATCTTTTGCAGGTATATAGAGCTTTACAAGAGTAACATATCCCCAAAATATTGAAGTAACATTAACTTCAAATTCGATACTGTTCAGGACTTATTAGGGAAAAAATACGCTCAAAATGTAAGATAATGTGAAAATAAAAGTGGGAGAGGATCCTCCCACGTAAAGAACCCCTACAAATACATATCCCATGAATGATGCAGCTGATATCATTAAAAAGAAGAATGCTACTGGAAAAAAACACAAAAAAACAAAAGAAAACAAATTCTTATAAGAACCTGAAAGTAACTTCCGCGGGCTCAGATGTAGCTCAAAACCTGCTCACTTATAGACTCGATAGTCACCGAGTTGTTAACATAAGTTGATTACCCGAATAAATTATGAGCTTACGCAAAACTTGGTATCTTACATCAGTATAAGATTAAAATTACTGCAAATTTCTCAATATTACCGAGAAATACAGCTATCAAAAATAGATCGCAAAAAAGGAAGAAAACAATTAATGACTAAAAAGATCGCTAATTATACAGCAATGGTGCTGGTAAAAAATGCAAAATAAAAATAATCTGATAACCTTATGTACAAATCCTAAATAAATAGATTTACAAAGAGAAAAAAAAAGTAAATCACACAAACAAGTGCAAAAAACCAAGGCGGGATCAAGACTCTTAAATCGGGTTGAGATCTCGTGAAGCTTGGCCCTGCCATCTGCATCACATCAAAGGTTCAAATGCTGAGTAACTTAGATTTTGAACGAGGAGAAGATCCCTATCATGAATCAGAGACTACAGAGTTGTGAACTAAACTAACCTCGTGATAAGAAATCTCGCGAGTGGACTTAAATTTGCAGAAAGTTCCGCGGTTTGGTTCTTCTTCTCCGTTGCTTCCTTGATATTTGAATTTTCTTTTTCTTCAGCAGCAATTATTTTCTTTGTAAACACGTTGGTTGCCAATTCCCGAAGCCCCTTAAAGGATGATTCCTTCGAGCTGTAAAACTTACTCCAGTTTAATTACTTGTGGTCAACTACAACATTGCTCAGCTGGTGATAATGGAAAATGGAAACTAAAACATAAATGAACTTTGTGCACCTTCCCAGTTGTTCCAGCAACTTGCTGACAAACAATTCACATGAACCCGACTTCATTCGATCGAGATGCACAAGCGTCTTCACCACATCCCGTATAGCCGCTGATCCTTCTAACTCATCACCAACAGCCTATAAAAAAGATCAAGACATGTTACTGACGAAAGTTTGGTAGTAAGTTTGTTGTCTGTACACCTAATGCAGAATCAGAAGTGATTACAGTGACCCTAGTTTGCTGAGTTTGTATTCACCTCTTCCAATGACGGGATTAGCAAACTTGAAAATAGAGGAGATGCTGCTGCAGCAGCAATTGTTGCACTCTCGTCTTCATCACTTGCTTGACGAGAACGAGGAAGTGCTTTAGGTGCATCATAGTATTCACGCGAACTCCTGAGAAGGTATATAGTGTCATCCAGTATTGATAGCAAGAAGAGTTCAATTTTGCAATCTAGTTACTGAGTGAAACAAACAAGTGTAGAGCAAAAGAATGTTCAAAAGTCGAGCGTTGCTACGTAACATTTGATAGATCGTGGGGTCTCTTTCTTTTACAAGTAAGTTTTGAGGTCCTATATTGATTATTTAATTTATTTCAGAGGTTAACAAACAAGTGGTCATTAAACACGCAGGACTGCACCTGATTTTGTTATCTTGTGCATCTTTGTTGTACTTGCTCACGGCAGACCTATCTCTAGAATTTCCTTTCCTCAATGCTGATTGCATTGCAGCCTTTGCCTACATTTAAAGATGTAACCCATGGAAATTAAACAAACAAAAACCAGTGGAGCTTATGAATGTATTACAAACTACCAAAAAGACGACACCAACCTCTGCAAGATTAATCGCACTATCTTCAAGGGAGGCACTCGACGATTTTTCTTGGATTCCCAGTCTAGATTTTGGAGTTCGAGGAGGAGTATCAGACTCATCATGTTGCCCACGAAGAACTATAGTACCACTAGTAGAAGCATCGTCAAAGTAAGTACTTCTGCTGCTAGACTGCACAAATACACATTGCATCAAATGCCTCATCATATAAACATAAATACGTATAAATCCCAGTTCATGGCAACTATATGAGAAAAGATGAGTGCCCCCGTACCGAAGTACTCTGGTCACCAAACATAGACGTCTTCACTCCCCTTGGAGTTCGTACAACAACAGTTCCGGAACCACTAAAATCATCCTGTGTATTGGACACTTCAAACACCATTAGAAACTGAAAAGCACAAAATGAGTTGATCGAGTAACAAAAAACAAACTGATTTATATTTTTCACATAAACATGTCTCACATCATTGAGGGAATTATCTTGTATGTCATTATCACGCCGAAATCTAGAATCTTTCCCAACTGAAAGTTCTTGTGATGATTCATTAACAGAACCTCCAGATGCAATCGGTTGGTTCCCTCTGTCAAGATTTTTTCTTGGAGAATAACCATAGGAGACTTCTGACTTCTTCTCTCTTGTAGCACCAATTTGTGGTGGCTTTACAGCACTACGGACTGTTCCAGTACCCATTGATATAGTTCCTGAACCTGCTGATATGGTTCCTGTACCCCCAGCTCCACCCATACTAAAGTCCCAACCAGCATTTTTGAAGGATTTTGTGTGACTGACAAAACAGAAAAACTAACTTAGAACAATAAAACAGAAAAAGGGTGAGATAAACAAACCTAAAAATGTGATTAACCTGACTCTGACGGTGTCATCATCTTTTGAGTCTCTGACTCTCACAGTGCCCGATCCATCATAAGCACCAGGACCATTTCTTGTGGTTTCTTCATCTTCTTCCTTTATCTGGTATTTTGGACGCTCTCTAAAGAATAAGAAAAGCCGGCATAATTACTAAATAAGCCACTTTCATGGAATTTACTAGAATAATCACATTGTACTACAATTGTAAACTCAGGAGGCAAGCAACATTAGCACAAATTGTACCTTATCCTTTCCAAAAGCTTGGGACTTTTTCTAGCATTCCTGATAAAACGATGCTTAAGAAGTTCCTTAGCACTTGGCCTCTGAAAGTAAGTGGACAAAAAAAGGATTGAATTTGTTTCCCAGCATTTAGCTCAGTTATGGTTAAAACTTGAAACATAACCAAAATATTGTAAGATTTCAGTATTTCTCTTTTCTGTACCTAAAGCGTTTGATATATAAGATAAGATATATAATAAATGGACCCATAATTACCTCAGCAGGTACTTTCTTCAAACATAAGGAAACAAATTCTTTCATAGGTCGAGAAAAATGCTCTTCAAGCTGCATAATACACAATAGCACCCTTACTAAGTAAATGAAGAAGCTGTCTTGAAGTAAACAGAAGATGCAAATTGAAGTCACGGGAGAACAGTAAACCTGAGGTGGATTTTCTCGAGGTATAATGAAAAGAACCCTCATTGGGTGTAGATCTGCAAGTGGGGGTTCCCCTTTTGCCATCTCAATAGCAGTTATCCCCAGAGACCAAATATCTGCCTGCACCACGAATAATCCGACCTAATTAAACATGTGACGCAATTTTCACTGACCAAAAGAATGATCATAATATTCCAGTTGTACCTTCTCATTATATCCGTCTGAGTTTTGAATAACTTCTGGAGCCATCCAGAATGGTGTTCCTACAAATGTCTGTCACCAGTTAAACATATTAGCACAGCTAAATAACACTCTGTTTTTAGTTTGTGCGCGTCCAACTCAAAACCAATTGGTAATGAGTGGAGAGGCACAAGATCGTTATAAACTGATAAAAGTTGCCTCTGATTGTCCATGTGCCACTTAGGACTATCATCAATACTCCTCATCCCAGGCAGAAATACATCACAACCTCGTAAATTCTAATGAGTCCTCAAAGACTCAAGACTCTCACAGGATAAAATGATAAGATGATAAACAAAAGATAAGGCCTTCCAAAAGGTAAAACTGGAAGTAAGAGCTTGACCTTTCTCCTCGAAATTGTTCGCGTTAATTGGGCAGAAACACCAAAATCTGCGACCTGTCACAAAAGTAACTAATGAGTGAGAAAACACACAATTGATGAAAACCCCATCCCATCCATTATCTATTTATTTTTCGATTAGTCCAGGTTGATGATGTTAGACTTTAAAAGAGAAAGAAAAGTAGATTAGCATACCTTAACATCTCCATTCTCCGAAAGTAAGATGTTTGCCGCTGCAAAAATTAGAACAACATGGTAGTTTAGAATCCTTGGCAGAATAATCAAAGAGATCGCATTCCAGAGTAAATAAGATTTATTGAATGCTTCAGTTTTATCTAGTACAAATAAGTTAAAAAGTAAATGTTTCAAAAGAAGCATACAACCTTTAATATCTCTGTGAATTTTTCCCTCATTGTGAAGGTACTCAATGGCATGAAGCAAGTCGCGTAAAATGCAAGCTATGGACATTTCATCCAGTGGCTGACCTGGTTGAATCTGCAAGAGCTCATGTAAATTAGCAATCTATTTTTCCATAACCCCATCAAACAGGCGTACATAAAGAAGCGCATAAGAAAAAGTTAGTGTTGCCCTATTGCATGCATGGTAATATTTTAACACATTTAATGTATATTACAACCAAGGAAATGATCTATAGGCTTCCCATTTCTCTGGTATTTTAAAGATGAGTCATCTAACTGGGGAGACATATTCTTTTCCTCCCTTTACAATATCCGATAAATAGAATCAAGTGAATAGTTAAGAGTGTATACAAGCTAGACCATTTAATCAAGATTACAACATTTGAGCTAAATTTTTTCGCGGTAGTTGAAAAAAGACGAGGAATGGGTTAACATATAAAAGGTTGGCAAGGGTGGGAATCTATGATGTTACCAAAGAAGAAAGATGACGAGTAAAGGTGTTGTTCAATCTATCCTTCTCAAGATAGTAACTGAGATAATGTTATCAAACACACAGAAGCAAGTGAGCTGGAGTAACCTACTAGGTCAGCGACGGATCCACCAGCCATGTATTCCATTACAATCCACAGTTTGGTTTGGTTGAGGTAGGAACCATAGTACTCGGTAATATATGGAGACCGGCATTGGGATAAAACTGATATTTCCTGGAGTAAAGATACATTGGATGAGCAAAGAACTACTTCAACGTGACAAAGAAGGAATCATTATGTTGAAGTGTGAAGAAACTACCTTCTGAATATCTTCAATTTCATCCTCTCTGCACAAGACCACAAGAAATAAATAACCACTTGGGACAATTTTGTAGTAAATCTCAATAAAGTTGAATACTTATAAATCCATATTTAAGAGGAACGCCAACTTCGGAGAAGGGTCTAGGTTGTAGACCAAAGAAGAATGGGAGAAAAATGACGTTGAAGATGTTTTGTAAGAAACAAAGATCTAAGAACATGTACAAGATGGGTTGGTAGTACTGAGGGACGGAACTAAAGTACGTAGAGGACTTCGCTAAACAATATTTGAAAAGTACATTACTAAAACTGACATGTCTAGGATGGCTGAGGGCTTCCTTCCTCGAACTTCCAGCATACAATTTCTTGGGTTGCCAAAATTAAAAAGGTTAAAACTAAGAATAAATTCAATTCTGAAACATTTCATGATCTGATGTGCTTGCTGAAACAGTTAATACTATTCTGTAAGGCTATCGGAAATAGAATATAGAAGAGAAGACCAGTAGAATAAAAGGGATAAGTACGATTTTGTATTGGAAATTCACTTGAAGTAAAAGTTGGCAGATATGTGACTTGTGTTCAATTCAGGGTAATTTCCAATTCAGATGGACTCTAGAAATCAAATGGTAGCTTCTATATATGATAACGGAAGTTGACACCCTGCATTAAATATTATCAGGTTCGTTTTGACTTGCTCATATAGGGGAATGGTCAAACCTACAGCTTTCCATGAAGGGTCGTCTTTTATCGAATTGTTCAACTAATAAATTAGTGAAAATGATTATGTACATAGCTACCCAAGCTCATGCTAGTAAACATAGAAAACACAGGGTCTGACAGATAAAGCAGAAGTTCCAAAACAATTAAACATTAAAAGCCAAGTTACACTCACGCTTCTTCTAGATCAATAACTTTAATAGCAACATCTCTGCTGAGGTCCTTATCAAACCTGTAAAGAAACATAAAGTACAATAATAAATTTGTGTATCAATCCACTGTCTCCATTCTCCAATATGACATACGAACGCTACCAAATAATGAAACTGTTAACGAAAAAACTTCACCAAATAAAAGATAAATCAAACTAAAAACAATCTTGCGGTATTGAGTGTGTAAGATATGATAATGAAGTTTAACTGGAAGTCTTGAAAGTGGGGGTTTTTGTCACACAGTTCGTCATACAAAAAAAAAGTTGCATTAGTAAAATAAAGACACGCAGCATAACAACTACAGTACGCAGTGTTACTGCTTCCAAATTCCATAGCACCCTATAGTGAAAACTGAAACTCCCAAATTGTTGAAGATTTGTAGTACATGAAAAGTTTACGCATAAAAAGATTTTTTATAGGCAGTTTATAGAGTTTGGAGCTGATAATTGACAAAACCATATGGCATATATATGCTTACTGAGGTTAAGATTCTGATCCAGGTTCATGCATATGAGATGCAGAATCAGGAACAAGTATTCCTATTTTTCAAGTAAATGCGTTCACTTACGGTCAGACACACAACTTACTCCTACTAAAACATCAACATTAGATATTCAGTATGAAAAGACGCAATCTTGCCTTGTGTTGCCAAGAAACTATTGGATAAAAATTTAAAAGGGTTCTCAACAGAACTGGGTGTATGCAAATCAACAAAATAGTAGTCAATTATGTCCAGTTAACAAATCTGAAATATAAAAGAAACCAAGATTGAGTACTCACCCTTTATAAACATCACCAAATGACCCCTTCCCAATCAATTCAAGTGAATTGAATCTGGATCCAATGGCATCCATTATTGCTGCAGCATCAGCCATATTTGCAAATATAACCCCCCTCCTTACTAGCTTAACTTACTAAAATACAAAATGGAGAGGTCTGGGGCAGTACACCCAAGTTAAATCCTGCAAAACTTCTTATATTCTTCTATACCCTCTTCATCGTCACAACCACAAAGAACCGACATTGGCTCAATATATCAAAAAACAAATTTATGACTGCAATATAAACAATACATATTATATTAAAATCAACAAAATAGTCAAATTTTCAGATAATTCGAGATCTAATCAACCCCATTATATATCAATTAACAATGCTAGTGTCACTTAAACTAAAAGCCAAGAAATTTATCTTTCAATTTCATTGTTCATTTGGTGGTAGACAATGGATACTGACATAACCCAGTAACAAATTAGAAATCGAAATTTACAACACTTATCGTTTCGGAATCAATCGAATTAAAAATCTAGGGTTTCTCATTTGTCTAAATTAAGATCGTATAAGTGTGTTAGTTAACTATTGATAAGAGATAGAGTAAAATACCTGAAGCGTATAAAGATTGTTGTTTATTGTAGATTTGTGAAGCACTGAAAAAAGAAAACCTCGGATCTCTGTTTACTCAGTCGGTTTCTTTCTCTTCTTCTTTTTTTATCAGACTTTGAGTTTTTTTTTTTGAGAGAGATCGGGAAAAATATTACTTGCAATGGTTTTAAGAAAGAGAATTATGAGCTGTTTTTTTCTTTTATTCGTTTTTTTATATTTCCCCTGTAAAAATATAAGAAAATGGTCGTTAATACTAGGCGACGGGTCATCAAACTGTTAATGTTGGAGGATTATTTGGATTTTTAGACCCATTCAGGGTAATCGAGGAGCATGTGTGTGATTTCATTGGTCTAGTTTTAGGGTTTTGGACGGCTAGGGTTTGATTGTTTGATCACAGATATTTTAATCATCATCTTACCATTAACAGTTTAGTAATAAATTATAAAATCTTACCATTGACAGTTAGTAAATTAAGATAACATGATTTTCTTTTGGTTTCTTGTGAATTTTGTCTTGTAATATGGTTTACAGGTGTTTCTTTTTGCTTAAAAAAAACAGTCTTTACCTCAAAATTAATATTACTTGCTTATTGCGTTTGGATGAGGCCATGAGGGACACCGGGGGAAATATGGATGATATGCATGTACCGTACCAATACAAGGCCGAAAGCAAACAGACTGCAAATAGTCAAGTTGGTCAAGAATTGCCTTCCATATTTACTGGCAAGTTGATTGTTTTTTCGCAAAATATTTTTATTGTTCTTTTTAGTGAAGGAATTCATGATTTTTGAAATGAAAACCAATTCAAAATATGGACAATTACCGGGGTTGTGTACTGGGGCCAATGTGATTGGATTTTGCTATTCCCTAGTGTGATTATCAAGTTTATTCAGAGAACTTTCGTTCGAAAACATTCTTCGAATCGAATAATCAAGCAGTAAAAACGAAGAGTTATAATTCTTTTGTGGGTTTTTCCGGGTTCTGATGGGTGAAATGTATTAAATTTCTTCTTAAGAAGGAAGAGTAGAAGTGGTAAATCTGAAGATTGAGATATAAAACAGCCTACATGAGACTATAAGGGGGTTGCACAATAGGAAGGGGTGTAGCGCTAACCTCTTGCCTTTAAAGAGTATCTACTCACCTCTTGCATAATGTTCGACTGTATAAGGGATTGTCTCGTCTGTCATTTTAAGCGAGGTATGAGCAAAATCCACAGAAGAGAAGCATCAGATTAATTAGCTCTGGAATAACAGTCAAACCACATAGCGACCTTCTAAACACTTGGAAATTTAGGAGGATATTTTATTTCAGGTACATTACAACTCACAAAAATTATAGTAATATACATGATGCTTCCTATGCTACTGGGACAGAATTTGATCTTACTTCAACAAGTGGTGAATATGACCCATACTTAAATTAAAAGACATCTCTCGCTCCTGGCTCTGGCTCTCTGTATGGACTACAGATTTCTCCATCTACGAGGACAGAAATTGCAACTTTAGTCTGATTTCTCTTGGCTCTTTTCATTCTTGAGAAGGATTGTGCTGGAACGAGGTAAAATATGGTAGTTAACCCCTGTTTTTGCTCTGCAGAAACCTTCTGTTCCCGTCAGCCCGAGCAGGTTGCTTTGATGGACTTAACTTCCGCAGTGAGGCATGCATAAGCATAACTGGAAAAGGAAGTAGGAAACTGAGATGCAATACAAGAAAAGTAAAGCACGTTTGATGGCTTATACAAGTGTAGATCCAACACAAACCTGCATAACCGACGGCAATCGCCCAAAACGTAGCTATCTGAACGCTGGAACAATACAGAATAACTGCAGTTGCTGGAAGAACAAAACAGATTTTATCAGTTCAAAGCCAACTGTCAACAAATTATGCACAACCATTCATTAATGAAAACATTTCCAACTTGTTATACGACTTCACAGTACATACATTTTGTAAGTTATTAATTGCAACGAAGAAACTGAACGACAACATCGTAGCAACTATTTCGGTAAAGTGAAATGTATAGGCGGATCACTGCATATTTATATATCTGTCGAACACGTAAATACCTAGAAACAAGCACACTGTAAACATGAAATGACAACGAATATTGTGGAAAGAAAACTCAAGCTGATCTTCCAGATAAACACGGTGTAGTTTTCATATACGCAGCAGCAAGTTGGACACACATGCGCTGATTATTTGTGCCAGTTCTCCTCTTTGCAGTAAGCCTTTGATTTATCCTTGTGTTGATAGATACATGCAAGGAACGACCACGTAAGTACTAACCCATAGTAAATCAGGTAAAAAAATCCTCTGTGCGGATATTGTTCTCCGCACATGATTAGGTTGACCTACTATCTTCTATCCTTAGTCCCAAGTTCCGATTCAAAATCAAGGATGCTGATCCGCTCGTGGATAGACCAAATTCATCACACTCACCGGTAATATTTGTGTTTTCTATAAATCCGGATATTGTTCTCCGCACATGATTATCTTCTATCCTTGGTCCCAAGTTCCGATTCAAAATCAAGGATGCTGATCCGCTCGTGGATAGACCAAATTCATCACACTCACCAGTAATATTTGTGTTTTCTATAAATCCAGAGACTAACCCTTTTTAGTTCTTATGTTTTCTGATGTCTATGGTTCTGAACTCAGCAAAAGATTGTTTTTAACTAAATAGCCAAACATTTAGAAATTAGTTACTACTCTCCGAAGAGATAAATTGTGAGGTGAACGCATGTCTAGTTGCTCCCCTGATTCTCCGTGTGAATGTATTCTTTTCAGATGCAGCACCTCATAAATCCACAAACAACATAAATCCAACAAAGTAATCAAGTTTGTGCCAATAGTATTGATTTGAACCATAGACAACGGCATACACTTCACCAACTCCACAAGTGAAAATAATGAAAGCAATTATACACTTCACCAACTCCACAAGTGAAAATAATGAAAGCAATTGCAATACTTAATGAGTACGGTAACATGTCAAGTGCAGACCAATAATAACCGAACTAACTTTAAAACAGGGTGAGAATCCAAGATAAAAACTCACCACATTGAGCAAATCCAACCAAAGTTAGCTTTAGAGATGGATATTCTTCCAAATTCCATCGATGACTACAATATCTAACACCATCCCAAAGTGCTAAACCAGAAATCAACCCTAAAAGAGAAACGGGCATTTGATACCTGAAATTCACCACCATAACATAATTTAACCCAATAATTAAAAATTAAAGTTCAACAAAAACAAATTAGAAATCAAAACACAATTGAGAGAAAAGTGCAAAGAAATTACAATGAACACGCAAAGAACAAGACAAGGAGTGTAGCATAATTCCGAGCATAACGCTTAATATTCTCATGAACCCTAAGTTTAGCTTGTGAAGGAGCAGAAGGAAAAGAGTAAGAATCAAAAGAACCAATAAATCCAACAGTCCAAGATGGAGTGTTCCCTGAGAAATCATCGGTTGTGAGTTTAGCAAAAGGATTTAGAGTGAAAAGAGAGAAGATTATCGATAAGTAAGAGAAACTTAATGCAAATAAAGTATAAGTAATGGTCGACGTTGATGTAATCGTTGAAGACGATGAAGATGTTGTGGTGCTAGAAGCGGCGGCGGTGGTGGTGGTTGTTTTCTGATCACTTTGGTTGTTGCTCGAGTAAGAAGAGTGATGATCGAGATTTGTGGTTCGTTCATCGAGAATTTCGAGGTAACCACTATCCCGAAGCCACGATTCGAAAGCTGGTTCTGGAACACTTAGAGATAACGGGTTTGCGGAAAATACCATTTTTCCTCCCAAAGATTGAAGAACGACTTGTGGTGCTTTTTGTGTTGGGATTAATTGGGAGAAGAGAAGAAGATTGTGTTTATCGGCTCTGACCAGAGAGAGGTCCACCTGTCCAACTGCCCAAGACAATAGCCAGGCGGAAGCTCAATTTGACCAACATTTCTAAGGGTCCGTTTGGCGCTCAGTTGTTTGGCACATCAGTATTAGCAATACTGATGTCATGCATACGGCCTATTCATATGCACCATAGTAAAAATGGATAAATATTTGATGGGCGCAAATCTTGATGTGGGCATGAGGGACAAATAGGAAGTTGCCATCTGTCTTTCCTGTCAACGGATTCTAACGATGATTATTCGCGGGAAGGGTAATTTCGGATGTTAAGAATGACTTACGAAATGCACTAAATCCATCTTTATTTTAACTATAACAAACTTGCCTAAAATTTTCTTTTCATATCTTAATGAAAAGGTTTCGATCCATTCTCCATTAAAGCTATGTCTTCTTCTTCTAATCCACTGCTTGTCTCCGACTCTCCGAGATCGCTATAACAACCTGTTTTAAAAAATGAATCCAATAGCTCACTATTTCTCCTCCATCAATCAAGCTCAGATAAAAACAAGACCCATGATTTTGCTGATTTAATGTGATTACCTAATGGAGAGGATAGTTTCTTCAAATTCACTTAACACCCTAATTTTAAAACCTTACCTTTCATTGTTAAACGTGTAGTTATTTTTCTTCATCTCCTTCGTCCAGATCACCATTAAACCTGCAACATAAATAGCTTCGTAGATCACCATTAAACCTGCAACAGAAATAGCTCTGTAAATAAACCAAAATTTGCATATCTCCATCGATTTCATATTTTCTTGACAGATGATTTTTCTGTCCTAACAAAACAACAAAGGGATGAAATTGATCAATGCATAAAGCCCGGGTGCTAAAGTCATCCAGGTACCAATTAATTTTATTCTCATCATCAACGATCATCATTTTCACTTTCGGATTCAGTTTTTTTTGTTTATTCTTTTTTAATTATTTTAATCACTGGCTTCATGGTTTCAGATGTATATCTTGGGACATTTTGGCTTCCATGAATTTTGAGCGATTTCATTGTGTTTTAGGTTTGGGACTAAAATCAGTAACTTATTGTATCAGCATACTCTGGTACTTTCGATTTCATTTATTCAAAAAAAGAGCAAAAAAAAAAAATCAACTAAATTGATGGAGGAGATGAGATTTGATTGGACATTGAAAGTAGGGAATTGATTTCGTTCAACTGAAAATATCAAGATATTCGGAAGAGGAGATTAAGAGGCATAAATTGAGGCTATATTTGATGCTTACTGTATGAGTAACACCCGAAAATACCCTTCTAGTTAATAATCATTGTTAAAAACGGTTAACAAGAAAGATAAATGGCAGCTCGCTATTTTTCCCTCACGCCCCCATCAAGATTTGCGCCCCATCAAAAATTTATCCAGTAAAAAAGTATATTTGTCATACCTTGTGGCATGGCAACCAGCCACGCCGTTATGGTACAAGAGTTAAGTGATTGAGCACCCATCGAGTCATATTATAAAGATAAATAATATAATGCGGAAAAAGAAAAATACACAAGACATCAGAAGTTTTGTTAACGAGGAAAGCGCAACTGCAGAAAAATCCCGGATGCTCGTCCAAATTTCAACACCGAACTGTATTAAGCCGCTACAGACACCAGCATACTATTAGGCTTCGGACTAGAACGTAATTGAGACCGAATTCATCCTCCAAGCAATTCAGTTGCAGTCGTGCTCTTTACATCTCTTGAACCTCGCAAGGATCTACGCAATTTATTCCCTTAGATGACGTCCTTTACATCCTAAGAGTTGCTTCGGCCTAAGTGAATACTTTTGATACCAATCCGCTTCTAACAGCTAAGCCTAGTTGATTTCCCTTTAGATTGAATAGATCAAGGCTTGGAAAATTTGTTTGCAAAAAATAATGCTAGCAAACCTCACAAATCCGGAACACTTATACTCAGTTAGCTGAGAAGCCTGGATTCTTAACCACCTCTCAAGAACAATCATGATATCTATCTTGAGGAATTACATAGTCTGAGATGAAGAGAACTTTGAGATTTTTATCTATCTCGTTCCTGAAAGAGATTACTAAAATCTCAGTAACAGAAAACAAGATCAAGATACACGAACTATCAAGGTAAAGATAGTCGGACCTGGCTTCACGAATCCCTAAGTGAAGTCTTGCAGTCGTATACCTAATTATGTTTCTCAGAGAAAACCCATGTCAATAGAGGACGACTCTAGCAATCAACTGGACACAAAAGTGTTGGGGATTTATTTTCTCAGTTGAATGAGTCTCTCTATTGATATATTTTCAAGACCGATGGTTGCTTAGAATTCAAGCTAAGGTAACTTGAGAATCAAGCAAACACTTTCTCTGTTTAGATGAAACTCTAGTTAGGGTTCGAGTAAGCATGTGAGAAACTTGTCTTGAAATCACATAAAAGAATATACACTGTTGTCCGGGATCCGGAACCGTGTAAATGATTGTTCTTGGAAAAAATTCCTTCTAAACTTATAAGCAATATGTTCATTTGAACACTTAAGACTTGAATCATGATGCACATATACAAGGTGTTTTAGTTATCATAGATTTCTTAGAGGTGTCTATGAGAGTCATAGCAATAATAAACATATTTATGAAATAGTTTTTGAACATCTGCTAATATGTACTAGGACTGTTTGTGAAACGGTTCGTGAACCATTAGCCAGTTTGTGAATTCATGACGCTACGTTTCGTGAACCGTTCAGTTATTCCCGAACTCAGATGTCTACGGTTCGTGAAGCGTTGGTTATTTTACAAATTCAGATCACCACAGTTTGTGAATTAGGTTCGTGAACTGTCCCATCCAGAACTCGGTTCCTGAACTGTCCCATCCAGAACTCGGTTCGTGAACTGTCCCATCCAGAACTCGGTTCACGGTTCTCGGTTCGTGAACCTACCTATATTTCGAAACTTCAGGTATCCATGGTTTGCAAGATGGTTCACTAACCTACCATGAGCCCAAATTTCAGTAGTTCTCATACGCTCTCTTTTGATACATTCATTTGTCGTAGATATAAAATATCATTGCTTGGGAAATTTTCAAATGATCCATATAACACAAAAATAGTTCTTGAACAAAAATTTGTTTTGAACTAAGATTGTTAAGGACTAATGAACATCCATTGCTTAAATCATATTTCGAGATGTTTAACAAGATAAGATTCACTCGAAATTTCTTCTTTGCAACACTAAATATACTAGAAGTCATACGATATAGTCTTATAAAGATATAATGGTAATGCATGTGGGTAAATAGAATGGTTCAGTCTTCACATACCTCTTTGTTAATGAAGTTTTCCAAATGCCTTCGTCGATCTTCTGTCTTCAAGGGTTATTCAGTGATGCCTGATACTCAAATACCAACTTTTATACCTAGTTCGAGACTTGACTTTAGCAGACTAAAAATCAGGATATAGTTTTGTTCATCTAACAATATTGACAACAAGCTTGAGATAGCATAACTTACGAGTTCAACCGACATGCAGGGCCGGCCATGAGGCAAAATCAGCAAAGTTTGACTTTGGGGCAGCACCGGCAGGGGGGCAACCAGAGAAACTATTCATAAGAGATGCCTTAGTGTCAAAGAAAACAAGGGAAGGTCTAAATCGTGATTAAATAGAAGTGTTAGGATATAAAAGAAGGGCATAGTATAAATTAGAGTTGTTATAATGGTTTAATAGTAAATATGTAGCTAGTTACAAGAAACGTTCTCACCCACTTCTCATTTTTCTCTCTCGCCTCTTTTTTTATCTCTCGACATTCTGTTCCCCCTTTCTTTTGTAGCCTTAGTCAGCAGTAACACTACTGTTTGCTCTTAGAGTTTGCCCTCTATGCAGTTGTTGGCCACCGAGAACTATAAAGCACAAAATTTTCATGCATTTTTGCATACGCAGCTGATATTAGTCCACATGGATTAGAAAGCACAACTCTACAGTCACTACTGAAAATGTTGTGTACATAACTAGCACTTCCCTAGGCCAAATGTATCACGCAGCCGTGCGGTAAGCACAAATAGAACTGTTCATTCGCCTTTTACTAAAGAATACCGTGTGCTTGCGGTTTACTTTTATGTAGACTGGAGCTGAAATTGTGAAAGACATGGAAGCTAACTACAATAGTTAGTTGTGAAAGATCATGGGAGTTATGTAATATAGTTAGCGTTGTATATAAAAAAGAGAATTGTGCTTCTGTTTATAGTATAAAGAGTAGTGGAGGTGGGGGTAAATAATTGGAAGCTGGCATCATTAGCAAATATTGGGTCGATATGTATCAGTCCAGCAGCACCATCTTGTCTTATAACAATGTTTTTCTCATTTCTGACGTCAGTTAGTCTCATTTCTGTATTTGTGCTGTCAAAACATGTGTAGTTAGCATCTAATTAGAACTTCCATTTAGAAATTCTATAAAGCGTTCCAACAAACCAAACAACCATGAAAAAATCTACTGAAGAGAAATGAACTAGTTCTAGTTCATTCAACTAATAATAATAAAAGATGATAGAAATATGATGCTAACATAGCTTACACACCACCTTATACTCCTTAGTCCTAACTGTGGTTGTTTTTATGAAAGGGGGCAACAATTTTTAGGTATGCTTTGGGGCATAAAAATGTCAGGGCCGGCCCTGCCGAGATGTGCTCTAACAATTTCTCTCTTTGTCAATTTTAGTGACAAAACTATTAATATATATGGATTCAAATATAAATTGATCTTTCAGTTTAAAATCCATCATGCTTGATTTCCTTGGTTCTTCAACAACGTCTTGAATTCTTCGTACTTCAAATTCTTGTATGGTTATACATGTGTTCGTTCAACACCTTTGTTGTTGAAGGTACGTAACGGTACAAACTTATGAGAATACTCAATTAGAACTTTATTAGAATGAAAAATCACTCTACTCAATGGTTGTTATACAGAAACATGGTATTGTTACCTTCCTCAAAGTTCAATTATATCACAACTTTGATGCAATACTACGATGATATGTTCTCCCTTTTAGTCAATACATAATTACTTCTTTTGCATAATAGGTAAAACCTATAGTTCATAATTTACTCCCCCTTACATAATTCTCTGAAAATCCATATGTATGTAGTAAGATACCACTTAATAGTTCTCCACCTTTTTGTCAACAAAATTGGCCAAGGCGAAAAATAGTATAATGAATTAAACAAAAGAGTTATCAAGACTAGAGAACACATACCAGTTTTTATTTAAAAAAATTCACCAAGTGAACTTAGCGTTTTCATCAATGAGATATATAGGTACAAGCATCTCCTACAATTCCATAGCCTCACTCCTTAGGGAGATATGACAACTAAACACAAGTTCAAATTGAACTCTCCCATATTTGTTGTCATTCCCGAAAGAACAACACGAGCGACCTTTCTCTAATCAAAATAGAAGGATTTTTTTGGACGTTAACAAATTTACTCGCCGGTTACGAACAAAGTAGATTTGTATCCCCAATATTTTTCTCTCTTCTCGCTAGTTCCGAACAAAAAAGGTAAAAATAACGATATTAAGTTAGAGGCACTAACATACAAGATTTTCGTGAGAAAATAATCATCGACAAAACTATTATCTAGGCCAGTTACAAACAAAGAGGACAATTTATGTGATATGACTCAACATAAGAATCATATCTTCCCTAGCCATGTACGGAAGTAGAGATTAAAGTCCACGAACTTATTCCCTGATAGTTACGCAATCAAGGAGGAAAGTAGATTCCTAAAGAACATCTTACGAATTATTGAGCAATATATTCATAAAGTTTAATCGTGGAGAGATCAATACTGAAATTCTCAAAATAGTTTACTCCTCTTTTAGTCAATGATGAACACAAAGAGTTAAAAGCTCAACATATGAGAACATATGAGATGTCTGTTCTAATCACCAGAAATATCATAGAAAATAACAAATCTCATAAAATAAGCAATACATATATATAATTTATAAAGGTAAGGTATTGCGAGTCATCTTCCAAAAAAAAATTTAATTGCAAGATGATATTATTTGAAATAGCTAGTGTTATCACATAATATGCTACCTCAACCTCTAGTTATCCTCCTTAAACAATAAAAATAAATCCTTACAAGAAGTTACCTAGTAACGATAAAAGAAATGAATACTAAATCCAAAAGAAACATCCAATTAGATATCATTGGAAACATCATTGATTTTTAGGGCTTTGAGTTTTTCTTCTAACGTATTCACGACTTATGCGGGGAATATATCTTCATTGAGAAGATCATTGACATGTGATTTCATGAGGACAAGGTCAGAGGATACCTTTTTCAATTCAGTTTTCAACATGTCTTGACCCTTCAAAGCTTCAACAAGTTGAATCTTTGCCTCTTCAAATTGTTTAAGAAAGTCATAAACAACAATAGCAGAAATCATCTCCTCTCGTTTTACATCTTGATGATCATAGGAAAAGTAGCAATTCACATCAAGATGTTTATCAGTAGTGTCTTCCACTTTATCTTCATCCAGAGTTTATTTCTTTTCCCTTTTGACCAAATACCACTGTATTTCTTAACATGAGCTTCTTATTTCATCTTTTCGTGAGACAGAGTACGGGACATGGGAGACATGCTTAATTTCTAGAGAGACTTGAGTGGAAAAACTCAAACTCAAGTGTGTGGAATAAATATATGGTGAACTCAAGAGGTATTTTCAAGAAAGGGTATTATTGCAAAATTGGGTCAAAGAAGGAAACAACGGAGTCTCTCTTTGATTAGGAAGTAGTTCGTGAACCATTTTCCTTGCCAAGAGTATTAGTTAAAACATAAACATTTTTAGAACTCACAACACGTTCCCAAACCCAAATAGTAATATTACAAAATTTTCATGAAGTACTTATCTATAGTAACATATTTAACTCATCAAACTTACTTAAGTTTAAATATCAACTTAGATGATTAGGAAAATCCACATAAATTTTATCTTAGCTTGTTATGTAGAAATTCTCATGGATCATGTTCTCCTCCCTTGCTTAGAAGTCACATAGGCAGGGAAAATAATACAAAGAACATAAGATTTGTTGATACCTACAAGAATTCGTTGCATTTTGGACTTCTTTCAGGATGTGGTTGCACCAAGTCAGAGACTTGTAAAAGAGGTGCAGAGAGACAACCATGACAGAAATTGTGTATACATAAAACTATTCTACTTAATCTGTCACATAACAATTTGAGGATGGATACATCTCTTGGAGAAGAGGCTCAACAAAAAAATGTGTTTATTTTGTTTTCCCTTTTAAAATAAAAAAAACAACTGATGGAACATAATAAATGGACATAGTAATGAGCAATAAAAAAATAATAGGGAAGGAGTGTAGGAAGTCACTAGCAGAATTATTTGAATCAAATAGAACACTTGTTGTATAGTAATCCCTCATCTTATAGGATTTTTAAAGATGCGAATCCAAGTCTTTGTTTCTTATAAAGCACAAGGGCGAGTATTCCCATACTCACCACGAGCGACATGCCAACGTTTAGATTTGTGTGTGGCGCTTCCTTTTAAATTACTTCCCTTCAGACTAGATAATTTATCATAAAACTGATTGTCATCATGAAAAGAGATGAAGTTGGAATCTTTACATGAATACTTCTACTTTCCTTTAAATGTGCATGACAACTTGTGTATGAGATCATTGTAACCTGTTATCATTAGTTTCATGTTAGCTCGTTGAACAACTTTCTTAACTGGTATCACCTTAGATTCTCTAACATACTGAGTTCTTCTTAGAGAAATTTGAGCTACTACTCTTGTTTTTTGTTTTATTATTAGTTGAGCAAGCGGAACTGACATTCCTGGAGTATAACTTTACATGAGAGCCGGAACCCGTTGTTTTCAAACCAAGAGGTTTAAAATTATGAATGTCAGTAACACATTTTAGAATGATATCCAAAGTGTCTTGGAGAGAATCAAATAGGTTGTTCTCCAATCTAAGCTTACACTTCTTTCGAACATGTCCTTTTACATTACAGAAGTAGCAAATCCTCTGAGTTCTGATGAGATCAGATGGAGTAGTATTGGCATAAGAACTATTAAAAGTACTTTTTCTTATTGGAACAACAATTTTTCCTTGGTCAGAAAATTCTAACTGTTCATCCCTTTTTAAGATGGTGACACCTTGAGTATGGCCTTCTAAAGAAGATAGTGTTATGACATCATGAGTACCATTGGAAATTACTTTTTCTAACTCCTTGATTTTCTCAAAGGTCGGGGATAAAGCTAGTTTTTCATATTCACAAAATCTAGAAGGAGTAGGTGGGGTATCCGGTAGACGTTTGAGTTCCAAGGAGTTTTTCTTTAATTGCGCCTCAAGTGAGATAATTTGCATATCCACTTCAGCCTTTTCTTCGAGAAGTACCTTTATTCTTGAATCATTTTCATTAAACTTACCAATGAGCGTATTGACTTTGTTTTTCAGCTTGTTGACCTCAAAAGCCCGAATTCTAAGATGTTTAAGAATCTCAGCACTTTCTTTGTCTGCTTCCCTTTCCACTTCTGAGTCAGACTCATCAGTAAGATAATAGGGGTAACAATTGTCAGTACTGGATTGTTTTATGGGAATAGAATGTTAAACTATTCTCGAGATGGAAGAAGTTCCGATCTCATTAATAGAGTCCATAAAGATAGCGTTTTTAATAACTGATGATACATTATTAGAGATTGTACTCTTGTAGATTCAGATCGCCACAAACATAGACTTATTAGGTCTAAAGGTGTTTGCCTTCTCTGATACCAATTGAAAATGAGAGGGTACCAAGTAGACCACAAACTTTTTCGTTCGGCAGCCTGTATGGACAAAACCTAATATAATTGCAGTAAACCAACTTAATGATTCTTGACAATATGTATATATAGTCTCTATTTAATCAGAAAGTTTAGACTAAAGAGTTCGTGAACGTGATTGTTAAGAAGAGTACTTAGACGACCTCAAAAATAAATATCCAAAATCAGTATAGTCGTATCCAATTAATCAAATCGAAATTCTGCCAACTATAAAACTTGTTATTTATCTTTCAAGATACGAATTCTACAAGAACGAGTCTCGTAATCGATCACAATTAATATGGACTTATATACTAGAATTTGAGTATGTACTGCTTGTGTTATTCCTATTATAACGATAAACAATATAATACAATACAGAAAATGAAAACACACAAGACACCAGAAGTTTTGTTTACGAGGAATCCGCAACTGCAGGAAAAAAACCCGGGACCTCATCCAGATTTGAACATCGAACTGTATTAAGCCGATAAAGACACTATCCTAGTATCATACTTCGGACTGGAATGTAGTTGAGAACGAATTCACCCTCCAAGCATTCAGCTGCATTCGTGATCGTCACGTCTCTTGAAACTTGCAAGGCTCTACATAATTAATTCTCTTAGCTGAGATTTTTTACAGCCTAAGAGTTGCTTCAGCATAAGTGAAAACTTTTGATACCAATCTGCTTCTAACAGATAATCCTATATGATTTCCATTTAGATCGAATAGATCAAGGTTTGAAAATATGTTTGCAATAGACAAAGCTAGCAAACCTCACAAATACATAATACTTACACTTAGTTAATTGAGAATCCTGGATTCTTCTCAAGAAAAATCATGAACTAATCAATTAAGAATACTTTTTAGATATCTATCTTGAGGAATCACAAAATCGGAGACGGAGAGAACTTTGAGATTCTATCTATCTCGTTCCTGGAAGAGATTACTGAAACCTCGATAACTTAAAGAACAAGATTAGGATACACGAACTATCAAGGTAAAGATAGTCAGACCTGGATTCACGAATCCCTAAGTGAAGTCTTTGGTCGTAGACTTAATTATGTTTCTCAGAGGAAACCTAGGTCAATAGAGGACGACTCTAGCAGTCAACCAGGACACATAATTGTCAGGGATTAATTTTCCTAGTTGAATGAGTCTCTATATTTATAGATTTTCAAGATTGAGGGTTGCTTAGAATTCAAACTAAGATAATTTGAGAATCAAGCAAACACTTTTTCTGTTTAGATGATACTATAGTCAGGGTTTCAAGTAAGCATGTGAGAAACTTGTCTTGAAGTCACATAGAAGAATATACATTGTGGTCCAGGTTCCGGGACCATGTACAATGATAGTTTTTGGCAAATATGCCTTCTGAACTTTAACAATATTGTGTTCATTTAAACACTTAAGACTTGAATCATTATGCATATACACAAGGTTTTTAGTGATCATAGATGTCTTAGAGGTATTTATGAGAGCCATAGCAACTCTAAACATATTTATGAAAATAGTCTTTGAGCATTTGCTAATATGTACTGGCATTGTTTGTGAAACTGTTCGTGAACTGTTAGCTAGTTCGTGAATTCAGGGCGCTACGATTCGTGAACCGTTCATCTATTCCCGAACTCATATGTCTACGGTTCGTGAATGGGTTCGTGAGTCGTTGTCTATTTCAACAATTAGGCAATCTACTCTCTTTACCCCAATTGTCTCAACTACATTAGCATCTCACATATTCTAACCTCACGTATTTCAAGATTGCTATCGTTTTCCCATTCCCACGAGTGATCCCGCTACTTTTCAAGGTTATGACGATTCTGAAGAGACTGAACCACCAAGTCAGTGTCAAACCCGCTCAATCGTTGATATGTTGAACAACATTCTTGATCCAGAAAGCATGACCAATTTGATTTTTGATGGTGACGGAGGAGATGGTCAGGAAAATGAGTAATTTATTAATGCAGTTAATTTAAATATTTATAATGTAATATTTTTGTTTTTATTAATAAAAATTATCTTTAAACTAATGTTCAAATCAAAACTAAGTTATACATTTTATTAAGTTCCAACATTTAATTTAAAAAACACCACCACATTACATACCACTTAATCACAATTAAACCCCTGCACATGAATCTTACAGAGTTGGTACCATTCATCATACTTAAATTGTCTTTCATTGTCTTCAAATCATCCGTAATTTTTAGTTCGCCGATGGACAACCCGGGATGATCCCCCTTAATCATTTACAAAATTTGCCCATATTTTCTCACATCGATATTGATAATGCAAAATCTTGTTGAAGGCTCTCATTTGTTCTTCTTAGATTTACATGAACTAACACCATAAACCTTTGAAACACAGTGTCCTATAAATTAAAAGTAGCCAAATCGAAAACTATGTTGCTTGCAACTGATATCCAACATCGAATTAGAGAAACATCTCTGCTCCAGTGAAGCAACCACTAGAAACTCTGGTATAACGAGCACTATCCATGTCGAAATGAATTTGAAGTTGTCATAGTATCAGTTGAAATGAATTTGAAGTTGGGTAATTATATGGGGTGAATTCCTAATCGTTAGATGATGAACTGCTTAGCGACGATCATATCAACGAGCGATAGAAAGACTAGCGTTGGTGTTACTATAACCTTCGAGCGGTTTGAAGACCATCAAGCGATGGAGTCTCTATCGCTCGCTAGAGACTCTGACGTGTATGACTAAGTGATATGACGTTTAGCCACTTACGTTTGCCACTTCGCCATACCCATAGTGGGTGCAAAAGTGGCAAACTACATGTTGTTTAACATGTGTACATGAATAGGCCTAAGAACTATATGTAGTTGAACGCTTGGTATTTGGCATGAAGATATTATGAACGTAATAAAAAGATCGGATTCTAACTTTAAAATCTAATTACAAGAAAAATAAAAGTTACAAATAAATAAAATAGAACAGTGTATATAAATAATAATGAAAAAAAATAACTTACGCAATAAAAACAATATTTTTTTTAACAAGAATATATAAAGAAAAAATTGAAAAGAATAATAAAAATATAAAGACAATTTTTTTAAATACAAATTAACAAATAATAATAATAAAAGGAATCATGAACAAATATTGAATACTCCCTCCATCCCACTATTAGTTGACTTATTTGTTTTAGATTTTGTCTCATTAATAGTTGATTTTATATCATTTGGTACTCATGTTTATATTCGTTACGTAGGTGTTTTAAAATGCTTTTCAATGATATAAAATTTACGAATATCCGTGGTATAGTTTGAGAGATAAATCATTTCTAAATTATACTACTAGATCAACTAATAGTGGGACGGAGGTAGTATTTAATAATAAAAAATTGACATTTGTGCTTAAGAAAAATGATGCTAAAAAAACTGAAAATATATCTGATTGTGTAGTAGCAAAAACTAAAAAGACAAAAAAAAAATGGTGAGGAGGCCGATTTTCTCAGAGAGCCGATTTTTTCAGAGAGCCGATTTTAGCGATTTGGAAGAACTTTGGCGAGGGAATTGGATTTCACCTGATCAATCCATTTCCTTTCAATCCTTCCATCTTGTTTTCGCTCACTACTTGCTCTCCTCCAAATCTGCCATTTGATACCATTTTCTGGCTTTCACGTCATATTTGGCATTTCTCTTCCTATTTATTAGGTCATCCAATTGCATGGTTTCCTGACTGCAATGACTTAAACTCTGCTACTCTTAACTCTAATTATTGTACTGCAAAATCAAACTCTTAGGGGGGATGACTTTTATCAATGCCTATTGCGTGGTCCCGATAGATGCAAAAATGGGGTTGGATGCAGGGGACGTTGTTCATTGCTCAGACATTTTCATGATCGACATTTCCCTGATAGAGAGGGTAAAATTAGATGCCGCATGAGTATTAGCAGTTACGTTGGAGTGTTCAAGGTATGGGAGGATGTTTTGCAGCATTTGCAAATGCGGCTATGCTCGTAGTGTATGCATTTACACGCATGGAGAAGGCCATGCAGACTGCATCATGGAGATGTCACACCTAGTCTGTTTAATGTAAGGGGAGTTGATTTTCTTATCCACTTAATTTGTTGTCCTGTTGATGTTGGTTCTGATGTTGGTTCTTCAACTAGTGTTTCTACAGATGTTATATTTCCCAGCCTCGATTTAGAGTTGCTGGATAAGGTATTACAGATACAAATACAAAATGTGTCCAGCATCCCATCTAAGTGCAAACTACACTTTGCTAGAACCTTTAATGTTATGCTTCAGACAGTTATACGTAGCCCTGGTGATATCTCACTTTTGATCCAGCTTTTGCTTCTCCCAGTTTGCACTCTTCTTATCCACATCCTAAAATGTAGCTTGGAAGAGAAGTTTGGCAACATGAAGAAGCTTTAAATAGCATCTATCAAGTCAGCTCTGACTAAATACCCTAAAGAATGAGAATGATATACAAAGGCTCTCCGGAAGTTCTGATAAGATCTCGACCATGCTTTTTGGTCCAAAGTCAATTGGAAATACCAACGGTATGGGGTTTAGTGGTAACACCTCTTACACCAAGAATAATACCTTTATTCTTGTACGGTCTAATGATAAGCATGTAAGTGTGACGCATTTTCACCCATAACTACATTATCTAGGACTCATTTTATTTCTAATAGAGTTGTTTTAAGTCTTTTCTAGGGAATAAGCTCTTGCGGCAAAATTAGCTCGAAAAGTGGTGTTTTACACCCCAGGATAGAGTACTAAAGGCACCCCAGAAATGCACCTAAAGGCACCCCAGAAATGCGCGGAGGAACCCCAGGAAGATTACTATTTCCACCCCAGAAATTACTATCTCCACCCCATGGCATGTGCTAAAGGGACTCCAAGAATGGATAAGGGGCGACCATCTTCTTCCCCAAATTTGAATTTATTTTTGGCGAGGAAAACATGTTATTCACGGTGAAAAATTAGGGTTGGATTTTTGGGCATGATTAAACGAGATTCAATGGCTGAAATTGATAGGAAAAATCTGTTAGAGCATAATAGGGCTGTATGGGAGCTCTGATTGATCAAAACTGGCTGCATAATCGTGTGGAGTAGAACAGAGAAGGAAATATCACTAAAATTCTGATCCGGTGAAAGGTGGAGATTTGATCGGATTTTCTGTTTGGTTTGGTTTGGGATTATCCTGTTTCGGTTAAACAGGGAAGGTATAGTCGTTGGAATGGATCGAATTGTGCTGGATAACTAATTCTCGACAAAACAGGGCTGATCTTTTCTCGGGTTTTTAGTAGAATTTTGGACGAGATTATAGTTGAAGTTGTTCACGGGAGTGAGTTGGATTCACCCTGTTGCGACAAGACAGGAAAGGTATATCTCTTAGAATCACAGAAAGGGAAAGAAATCTTCCACCTCGGCAAAACAGGAAAGGGATATCTCGGAATGATTTGCATATTTTTGGAAGTTACATAGTAAACTTGCTAGGATATACTGTCCGAGAAGTTGTACTAGACTTAGAAGACGCGTAAATAAGATTTTGTAGGGATTTTCAAGTCGTGGAAGGAAAGAAAATAAATCATTTTCCCGTAACCTGCATGGAGAATATTCTTGAGTGATTGCCGAGATTTTTTTGGAGTTATGAGGGTTTATTCTCGGTTCAAATGGGTATATATAGGCTGTTGGGATCACAGAATGTGTGTGGAGAGTTTGGGGTCGATAGAGAAGCTGCAGAGGTGGAGAAATCAAGTTACAGGAAAGTACCCTGCTGCTGCTGAGGAAGATGAACACGAAGAACATAAGACGCACATGAAACCGTCGTTCTTCAACAGTGACAGCGACAATAGGGTGAGGGTCGTATTGCTACAGTGACAGCAGCACTACACTTGTATCGTTCTTTGGAACAGTGATTATCCGACACTTTATATGCGTCACAAAATTATGTTTGTAATCATTTTCTTCCATTTCATCATTGTAAACACCATTTGAGCTATAAATAAATCTTTTGAGCGTGTTTTCATCATGATGAGGTAAACCCCAACACTGGGACGACGGAGGAGGCCGAACTTCATACATGGGTAAATTTGTTTAATTTTTTATGACTTTTGCACTAATATTAATTGAAATATGATTTTGATTAATTAGTTATTATTTTATTAGATGGGTCATGCTTGCTTAGATGTTTGATGTCCCATGCTTACGATTTATAACTAATGTTTTTAGAATCTACCTTGGCAAAAATAAGAGTCCATGTTTACATTTCTTGAGCTAAAATTGTTGAGAATAAATAATTGAACCTTATGTTATGAAAATTGGCCGAATCCTTAGTTCCAGTACCTCTCGCCCATTGTTAAATATTTTTGTATATAATTTTTATTAAATTTAAAAACTCAAATCTTCACAAGTCTTAGAGTTCGAATCATTTTTACTACAACTTCAAAATTATATCATCTAATAAGGATGATGAGAATTTTAGTGTTAGTAAAAAAGCCGAACCTCAAGGAGAAAACCTCTCTAAACATTGTTTCTTATACGGAAGTAATGGACATGTTCAAGGAAAGTGTCGTAGTTTCAAAAAGAATAACAAGATTATTATACAACTCCAGAATGACATGCATAAGATGAACCAAACTTTGAAGAACTTCACATATGGAGCGTATTCTAAGCCACATCATGAAGGGGAAAAAAAAAAGCAGGAAAGGTAAGAAAACCCCTGATCATCATAAAGATACAAACGACCTATTTATGTCATCTAATGACACTAGTGGCAAGTCTCCAACTCACCCCATTACTACTTCATTATAGTAATGTGTGGAACCTCAAATATTAACTTGAGAATGTGAGGTTTTCATAAAGAACATCATGAAGACTATGTTTTCTGATGGCAAGTTTACTCAAGTATATCTGCACAATCTTTTATGCTCTGAATAAGTTCTTTTATTCGCTTTTGTGGAATCCAAACTTGTATGGATCACATTCTCCTTGAAAAAGAAGATAGCGAAAAGCTTATGTTTAGTTGTCGAGCCTTTCTCCAATAAATTAAACTACTTTACACTAGTTTCTTAACCAACTATGTGCATGTTGATTGCCACAATCAACACTATCCACTTTGCACCACTATTTAGTCTACCTGACTATGTGCTACCATATATCTAATAGTGAGTCCAAATTGCAATGACTCGATGTGGGTATCAACTTTTCTTATGCTTTTTGTTATAAATCTCCTTGCCTATATGACTCCTAAGCAAGAGAGTAGAACATGATCCACGAGAATTCTTACATGATAAGCTAAGCAAAATATGCACTAAGATTACTTATCTTATCATAATGTTGATATTTAAACGTATTGGTTCAAGAGAGAATTACACTGTTCATGGATATACATATAAAAACTAGTAAAACTTGCTAATCATAAGAAAATGTCAAAAGTTTGTACTTTTATGATGTCATAAAAGGTTCACGACCTGATTGGCTCATACCTACCCGTGTCGTAGTGGTCCACAAAATCCTGTATGGAATATTTAAAAAGACCAGTTTTCTTATTTCCATGGAATTCTCGTCTTGATGATTATATATATATATATATATATATTTGTTATTCAAACTCCTTGAAAAAGATGTATAAATTCAGGGCCCCAATAACTAGAGGTGTTACAAAGAAGGATGTTGCAGAAGCTGTCAATGTTTATATTTTTGAAGGAATCAAATTGTAAAGAATCAAGAAGGAGAAATCATCGAGAGATGCTGAATTCTCTTTATCATCATGTCTACTGTCAATTTTTCATAGTAACAATGATTTTAGAGCTACCGTGAAGGACTTCGTAACCCGGAGGAATGACCTGAAATTTTGGGTCAATTACTCTCTGAAGGAGGTAACTTACTATGAACAAAAGTAAAATTTGTGTAAGAATTCCTTATTTGATCATAGGGAATAACTTAATGAGTTAGATGACATCTCTGAAGATCTTGAAGAACTGAATGATCCCCTCATCAATGAGTTTTTCAACAATGAGAATGAATTCTCCGCTCAAGCTCTTAGGAGTGATTTGATGCATTTTAGTTAACTCCTTGTAGGAATTTTATTCTTATTGTTTTAAAAAGGAACACTAGCTTTTAGAGTAGCCTATTTATGTGTTTTACATTAGTTATTCCAAATACTATCATCTTGCAATGATTAAAGTTTATTTAGTTAAATCTTATTTTGGAGATGATTGCAATACTTAATTTATATCGAGTATCATGTGTATTACTTATTTTGTGAGATTTGTTCTTTGCTATCATATTTGTGGTGATTTGAATGGATATCTCATATGTTCTCATAGGAGTCGGGTGAGTCGAGCTCTGCGAATCGGGCGACTAACTCGGAGATTTTTTCTTTCCAAAATTTTGATTTCTGCGTTAGATCTTCTTCATTAATTCAGGTGAATTCATATCCTTTATTAATGATTGGTGTTCTAATTCAGGTTGTTGACTTTTTTAGTTGTTTCTATGATTGAATCGTAGATACAATTTCTTTTTATCGAATAAAGTTCGATGGAAAATAATTTTGGATCTGGTTTTTTTGGTTCTTCATCTGATACTGAAACAAGAGGGTATGAACCTGAACTTTGTATTTCTAATGAAGACATTGATGATTGTCTTAATGAATGGAAATATAGTCTTATTGGCCGATTAGATTTTTCGAAACTTTCCTTGGAAGCTGCTGAGAAATCTCTTCAATCTTAAAAGGTGGTTGTCAACTCATTGCTCTAGGTAAAGGCTTTTTTGTAATCAAACTGGAAAATAAAGATGATAAGCACCATATTTGGTCTGGTTGCTGGGAAGTTGAGAAGCAAAGTGTTAAAATTAGAAATTGGGAACCTAACTTGAAACCTGCAGATCAAAAATCTTCTACAGCTTTTATTTGGTTTCATTTACCTGGTCTGAGTATTGAGTATTGGAAGGAGAAGATTATTATGGATATTGGTAAAGCTCTGGGAAGACCTGTTAAGGTAGATGATGTAACTCTGAAAAGGAAAATAGGTTATTATGCTAGTGTCTTGGTGGAAGTGGACTTATCTAAATCAATTCCTGAGAAGGTTTGGGTAAAAACTAAATATGGTGGTTTCTCTCAGAGGGTTCAGATGCCCAAGGTTCCTAAATTTTGCAATCATTGCAAAGTTATTGGTCACTATGTTGCTGAATGCATAGCTAAAAGAAAAGAAACAGCTCAAACAGAGGGTGTCAAAGACATTGGTATGTCAGATGGTAGAAGAACTAGAAATAGGAATAAGAATAAATAAGATACTTCTATTCCCATTGGATTTGATATTTGTTTCCCTGACAAAGAAGACAATATGATAGCATAGGTTTTAATCCCTTCTACTTCAGGTCCTGCTAATGCTTTGGAAGAAGGAGAAATATCTTCTGGTAGATATGAAGTTCTTAAGGAAATGAAATCTAATATTGAAAGTATACAGGACTTCCCACCTCTGAAAGTGAGTAAGATGCTGGAAATTGCTTCATCCTCAAACTCAAATATGGTAAAAGTTCTACCAGCTGTAAATGAAGTTATTCTTAAAGTTACTAAAAAACCTGAGCTGCCAAAAGTTACAATAAGAAAACAAGCTGCTAAAAAAGGTGATTATGGGAAGAAGAGCCCTCCTCTTCAAAAACCTCCCTCTAAATGAGAGTCCTCTTTTGAAAAGTCAGAGGCTTAAGAAGACCTAAAGCCAAAGACAAACTTCAGAGGTTAGTTAAAAATATTAGTCCTTCTTTGGTTGGGATAGTTGAACCAAAAGTTAAAGCTAATTCAAAATATGCTAGGTTGATGAGATTGATAGGTATGAAATGTAGTTTAATTCACAATAGTGATTTTGAGAAGAAAGGTAACATATGGTTGTGTTGGAATGCCTCCATTGCTGATCCTAAAGGCATTTCTATTACAGTGGATGTTAGGGGTGTTTTAATTAAAGGAGTTCATGGTGCAAATTTTACATTGGATAGGAAAGTTTTGTGGCAAGAACTGGAATTAATAAATTCTTATAATCTTTCATGGCCAGTGATAGGTGATTTTAATGCAGTTTTAAGTATGGATGAAAAGAAAGGAGGAAGAAATCCATTAAGACAAGCTATGTTGGATTTTAATCATTGTATCAGCTCATGTGGATTGATCTCTGCTCCAAAAACTGGTATCAAGTTCTCTTGGTGTAATAACATAGTTGGTGTGAAGAGGATTCTTTGTAATCTGGATAGGGCAGTATACAATGCAAAGTGGTTGGAATTATATCCCAACTCGGAATACAATGTTGGCACTAGGGGTGTCTCAGATCATGGGCCTCTAACTGGTGCTAATAAATCTTTATCTAAACCACAGAATATACCATTTAAAGCTTTCAAGATCTGGTCCACTCATGAAACATTTCTGCAAGTAGTTGAATATGTATGGCAAAAAGAAATACAAATTACTCCTATCTTTGTTTATATGCAAAAACTTAAACTTCTAAAGGTAACTCTTAAGAAATGGAATTGGGAAATTTTTGGAGATATAAATTCTAAGATGATTCAGGCTGATAAGAATGTTCTATCTGCTACCTTATTATCTGATAGTAACCCAGAAGACATTCAACTCTTGAACAACTTAGTGACTGCTATAGGGATTCAAGAACTTGTCAGTACACAACAAAGGGAACTTCTTCATCAAAAGTCCAGGATAAAATGGTTAAGGAAGGTGCTGCTAATACAAGGTTCTTTCACACAACTATGAAGATCATAAATGCTCAAAATAATATTACTGAAATTGAGACAGAAAATGGTTCTTTAGTTGCTACTCAACATGAAATTTCTGAGGTTCTAGTTAATTTTTTTGAAGCTAAATTCAAGTATAAATGGGTACAAATGTCAGAGAGTCTAATGAATGTGATCCTTGAGATCCTGAGTAATGAAGATAGATATTTATTAGATTCAATTCCTTGTGCATCATAAATAAAAGCTGCAATTAATGAATTGGATCCTGATAGTTCTCCAGGTCCAAATGGTTTTAGTGGTTGGTTCTACAGAAAATGCTGGGAGATAATTGGTAATGATGTTATACAGGCCATTCAATACTGTTGGAGGAGGTGTTATATTCCTAATGGATTGAACTTAAACTTTCTAGTCTTGTTATCCAAAGTGCAAAATGCAAAGAAGCCTAAACAATTCAGGCCAATTGGTTTAGCAAATTTCTTCTTCAAAATATTCACCAAGATTCTAGCTATGAGGTTAAGTAGTCTTTTGAGCAAGATTATATCTCCTCAACAAGTTGCTTTCATCAAAGGAAAATCTATTCAAGAACAGATAGCTTTGGCTTCAGAATTGGTAAATGAGCTAGACATTACTAGAAGAGGAGGGAATGTAGCAATGAAGATTGATATCACTCAAGCTTTTGACACCATTAGCTGGGAATTCTTATTTAAAGTCTTGAGGAGACTGGGATTCTCTGCAAACTTTATTAAGTAGCTGGAAACATTTTTTTCATCTGCAAGAATTTCAGTTCTGGTTAATGGTGGGCCAGCATGATATTTTTCAATAAAAAGAGGGCTTAGACAGGGAGATCCTCTCTCTCCTATTTTGTTTATTATTGCAGAAGATGTTTTAAGCAGAGATCTAATCAGAATGGTGAATGAAAAGAAATTGGTTCCTATGGTGAATAGAAATGACATTTTCCCCACTCATATCTTCTATGCTGATGACATGTTTCTGTTTTGTAATGGTGACAAGAGAAATATCAAAAGATTAATGAAGACTTTTTCTGAATATCAAGAAGCTTCTGGTCAGGTGTTTAGCTCAGTAAAAAGTAAATGCTTTGTGGGTGGTACTACTTCTATCAGGAAAGAATCTATAGCTGAGGAGTGTCAAATGCAGCTATCATCATTCCCTGATAAATATTTGGGAGTAATGTTATTTCCAAGAAGAGTTAAATCATGCCATGTTTGGGGTGTAGTGGAGCAATTACAGTATTTCCTTGCTGGATGGAAAGGAAAGATGTTAGCATTTCAAGAAAGATTGATCTTAATCAAAACAGTTCTCTGCAGTATACGAGTTTATAATATGTCTATATATAGATGGACAAGGAGTGTGGTAAAGGAATGTGAAAAAATCATCAGGAATTTTCTATGGTCAGGAGACCCAAATGTAAGAAAGCTTATTACTCTTAAATGGGACAATGTCTGCTCACCATTGGAGGAAGGAGGGTTGGGTATCAAAAGACTTGACATTATAAACAGAGCCCTACTGATGAAGTTAGCATGGAAAGTGCGGCGAGGTGAAGAAGAGTGGTCTTTATTCTTTCAAGGTAAATATAAGAAGAAAAATGGTGAATGGATATCATACTACAGAAAGTCTTCAATTTGGCCTGGAATTTAGAGTGTAATGCATGATGTAACCTCTCACTCAAGATGGATTGTTGGTGATGGACAAAATGTTGACATATGGGATGATGCTTGGATTAAGGATAAACCTTTAAGCTCTATTCCCTGATAGTGAATTCATACAATAACATCAAAAAATGAAAGTCAGTTCTCTTTTGGTTGATGGAGTATGGACTATTCAAGCTGAATTCTTAGCATTCTTTGAAGCCTATGAATTACCTGTAGTAGATGGTCAAAAGGAAAAACAAATCTGGAGTGGGACAACAACAGGTAACTTCAGTGTCTCATCAGCAGCTCAATGTATAAGGAAAAGATTTCCAATAATTAATGATTTCAAAATGCTATGGAAAGCTTATGTGCACCCCACAGTCAAAGGCTCAGTATGGAAAATTGTAAGAAACATTAGTGCAACTGATGAAAACCTGAAGAAAAAAGGAATCCAAATAGCTTCCAGGTGTTACATTTGTGGAGATGCTGAAGAAACTTTAGAACAATCTTATGGAACTGTGATTTTTGTACCAGCTTGTGGCTTTGGATTGGGAATGTCTTTCACTTCAGAAACCCAAGTTCTTTCCATGATATTCTTGGGCTTGCAAAGAATAAAAGTTCAGTGGTTCAAGAACTCTGGATAGCAGCTGATTTCACTATCTTGAGAGAAATATGGTTTTTTAGAAACAACCTGGTGTTTGGAGAAGAAGTTGAAAATATGGACAAGATTAAACAGAGGATTGTATTCTTAACTGGTGAATGTGAATTCAGACTGAAAGGTTTCATGAAGAATGAGGATTATGATCTTCAAATACTGAGCTTCTTTGGATTAAAATACAGGAGAACTTACACTGCTAAAGT
The DNA here is from genome assembly GCA_023531105.1 of Papaver atlanticum. Taxonomy (NCBI): domain Eukaryota; kingdom Viridiplantae; phylum Streptophyta; class Magnoliopsida; order Ranunculales; family Papaveraceae; genus Papaver; species Papaver atlanticum. Next base: position 1,005,796 of record JAJJMB010015449.1, on the reverse strand, counting down.
AATGGAGGTTCATTTTATTCTGCCAGATCCTCCAACTGTCTTAATTTGTTGTGATGGGGCATCTAAGGGAAACCCAGGTATGGCAGGCTATGGATTTGTTGCAAGAAAAGGCATGGAATTCATGATTGCAGTAGCAGGTGGAGTTGGAATAGCTACTAACTTCTTTGCAGAAATCATGGCCTTAATCTGTGCAGGGGAGTGGGCTGTACAGAACAATCATCTGCAAATATGCTTTAGATCAGATTCAAAAGCTGCAGTTCTAGCATTCAACAACAAAAAACTTCCTTGGTTTGTTACTGCAAGATGGAATAAAGTTTGTGCTAAGCTTAATAAGTATGAAATTAAACACAGTTATAGAGAGTTAAACTTCAGTGCAGACAAGTTGGCAAAAGAGGGAAGTGGGCTCAATAAAAACTGTGTAAACATCTATTCTGAGTGTAGTACACTCATTTTAGAATCCCCATACAAGACCTATTATAGGTTTTACTAGGTTTCATTTGAAAGTTTTTTCAGTTCTGTTTTGATGTCAGTCTGCCTTATTGGCTTTTTGTAATAATCTTGCTTTCATAATAGTTAATAAAATACAATTTTGATTGAGCAAAAAAAAAAAAAAAAATCTCATAGGTTAAGCTCTTAACTTTTTTGTGTTCGTTACTGGCTAAAAGAGGAGTAAACTATTTCGATAATTGAAATATTGATCTTCCCATGATTACACTTTGTGAATATATTGTAGGGACTCCATAACATGTTCTTAGTTGTCGTCTTTCCTCCCCTAAACCGTAACTAGCAGGGAATAAGATCGAGAAGAGAATATATGATTTTTTATGTTGAGTCATACCGCTAAAATTATGCTCATTGTTAGTAACTGTCCTAGAGAATAGTTTTTGTCGGTGATTATTTTTCTCACGAAAGTAATGTATCTTAGTGTCTTTAATATTAAGATCGTTGGTTTAACTTCAATGTTTGTAATTGGCGAGAAGAGAGAATAATATTTGGGATACAAGTAATTTGTTGATGCCCAAGAACATCCTTATATTGTAGTTAGATAAAGGTCGCTCATGTACTTCAATTTGAACTTGTGCTTAATTAATATATCTTTGTGGGGGAATGCGGTTGTGGAATTGTAGGAGATGATTCTACCTTAATCTCCCCTTGATAAAGACACGAAGTTTACTTGGTGAAACCTAAAAAAGCGGGGGTCTAACAACCACACCCAATATTTCGTTTCAACAATCTGTATGGACAAACTCTAATATAATTCCAAGAGAATCAACTAGACAGTCAGACTCAATCAATGGAAATATATCCAAGAGTTGTATCTCTGTTTCTCAATGTAATAAGCAAATCAAACAGATAGAATCCGTGAGCCTGATTATTATGAGAAACAACTTAAACGGTACCAAAGACCAATGTTCAAGTGTCAATCAATTTATATCAACAACCAAAGGTTGGATTATCTAATTGATTGAACCACGCACAACCTGTGATATTTCAATTATATAAACAAATATAATGCGAAAAAGAAATAACACAGACACCAGAAATTTGTTAACGAGGAAACCGCAAATGCAGAAAAACCCCGGGACCTAGTCCAGATTTGAACATCACACTATATTAAGCCGCTACAGACTCTATCCTACTACAAGTTAACTTCGGACTGGAATATAGTTGAGCCCTAACTAATCTCACACTGATTAAGGTACAGTCGTGTTCCTTACGCCTCTGAATCCCAGCAGGACTCTACGCACTTGATTCCCTTAGCTGATTGATGTAATTTTAAATAGTGGTAAGAATGAGTTCGTAAGACTTGTGAAAGCTAGATTAATTTAAACTAAAAGTAGAGAAAATTTTAATCCAAATTTGTTTTTTTTTTAGAGTGAAAATAACCAAGACACTAGATTCCACTATTACACATGAATAAATGATGATAAAAATTCCAAAACTCTAATTATTTTTAAAATCTCTTTTTCTTAATTCACAAATTATCAAGCATATTCTCAAACATTAATTGTATCCCTTAAGCATAGATTATCTAACCAAAGCATAACCTATCTAATTGAATCACAACTAATTAGGAAAAATTATGCAAATAATTAAAATTCTGCAAAGCAGTAATTTGAGTGAATTATAAATTGCAAAATTAGAGAAAAGTAAAATAATTACCAATTATTCATGCAACAATAGCTTCCTCCATGCCTTGATTACGCGAGAATTAGCTCATCATTATCATGGAAATATGCTCAAAATTCATCTTTATTAATGCTCAAAAATGGTTCTCAAATGATGAAATAGGAGAAAAATTGATAAAAACCGGGTTTGTAACACTTTTGTTCGTTACAAACCGAGCTGTTACAGAGAACGATAAAAATGAAGTGTTGTTGACACTGTCGCAATACGACCCACAAACAGTTGTCGTTGTCACTATTGAAGAACGACGGTTACCTTGCGTCCAATGTTCTTCATGTTCTTCACAGCAGCAGAAAATGGAGTTTTCCTGCAACTTGATTTCTCGACTCTCTGGTTCTTCCTAACTGCTCCCAACTCTCTCCCTCCATTCTATGAATCCCCAGAAGCGTATATATACCCATTTGGACCGAGAATAAATCATAATCTCGGAAATCAATCAAACATATTTTCTTTTACTCCCATGCAAGATACGATATCATATCTCTGCTCGCTAAAATCTTCAACTGACACACTCCAAATTGACTGAAACACGTTCCAGAATGAGTATACAACGTTGTAGACTCGTTCATTGCTCCAAGAATAGCCAGAAATCCCGAGAATCTCTCTCTGCATACACGAACTTCCCTGTATTCGTCCCACCGTGATTATAGCCAAATTTCTTCGAATATGAAGGACTTACCAGTCCTGTGTGAGTGTAACAGGCTGTAATAAGTCGATTGGAGTGATTGAATCTCGCCACAGCTCCTCCAAATTCAAAACAGAAAACTCCGCAGGTGAACAAAATTTGAACCTGCATTTTCCCGCCAAAAATTTTTAAACCGTGAAGAAGAAGGGTGTCCCCCTAACCAAGCCGGGGGTGCGAATAGCAGGTGCCCAACTGAGGTGCCCCTTATCCAAACTGAGAGTCCGAATAACAAATATCCTCCAGGGGTGCTCCGCATGATTTTTCGAGCCGATTTTTCCAAAAATGTTTATTTCCCAAAAATACCTACAAACACATAAAACACCATAATAAGTATAAAAATGGGTACTAACAATATACACAATAGAGATGAAAACAGACACATAAATGCGTCTATCACTGATATCACCCACAACTAAGAGTTGCTATGACCCAGTTGCTAGTATCACACAGGAGGCGTGGGGATAAGGTTTCCCAGTTGCTAGAGTTCTCCCGTATATAGTCTTCAAATCAGGGTTCAATGCTACCGTGGTAACAAAGCATTAAATATTCACCGTTAGATGAAAACCTTATTAGATTCAAGATCATATATTTCAACCGTTAGATCAAACTTAGCTTGTTACACACAAATGAAAAGTGACTTCATTTAGATATGGGTAACCGTACCTAAACGTGTACACCTTGTTGGCTCAACAATAGTTAACCGATGTTAGCCATATGAACACTTTCATATCAACCTTGTTCATCTCAATCACAACTAGTTCAAATGACTCAAATGAAACTAGTTGTAGAGTTGTTCAATTGTTTATACTCTCATACAAGTATACAAGACACAATTGAAGCAAAATCGATTTTGATTCACTTGAATCAATTCATGAACATTATAGCCCCGGTTTGCAAAAGATTGCATTCCTTATTATATAAATAAATGTATTAGTTCATGAACAAACCGATTTTAAAACATAACCTACTCAAGTATGCAAACGGGTATGCATACCTAAGTAGTCGGACTTGGTCTAGGTTCGCTAGTATGCGAACGGGGTACGTATACTGTCGTACACCACCAAACTTAGTTGAATTCCCGTACTTGAACTTACGCCGGTACGCATACGGGTATGCATACTAAGTTCCCAGAGTTCAACTAACAAACCAGTACGCATACGGGTATGCATACTATGGTTCCCGGACTTGGAATAACTTGCAACAGTTAGCATACAAGTACGCATACTATGCTATATCCAATCAACGGTTAATTGTTCTAAACTCCATTTTAATCATTGGATCATTCTTGGAAGACGGGAATAGCTGTCTCACACAAACTATTAGCTTCAAAGTAATTTTCAAGTGATCAATAGATCAATACGAAACATTCCGAGTCTACATCAAATGACTGTCTCACACAAATCATGTAAGATGTTACCAGGCGATTTTCACATGATCATCTTTTAACTTTCGTCAAGATTATAAGATGAACTTGGTTAAAGCGAAATCTTACCAACATGTATTTCGAAAAATATGTTAGCGAGTTAAACTCAGCTCGAAATATCAAATGTGTATAATCGAAGTCTATATAGCTACACGACTTTTGTCTCAAATAGGAGATAGAGTAGAAATAGACTTTTGAGTGATAGATGAGTTCAAGTCTCCACATACCTTTTGTTGATGAAGTTCCACAAGCTCCCCTTTGTAGTTCTTCGTCTTCAATCGATGAACTCCGTGAAGTCTAAATCTCAACTACACATTTTATCATAATCCCAGACTTAGCTATAAGTAGACTAGAAATCAAGACTTATAGTTTTGACAACTAAACTTGACAAACAAGCTTGAGATAGAAACGCTTGCGAGTTCGACCGAGCAGTGCTCTAAAAATCTCCCCCTTTGTCAATTTAGTGACAAAACTATCAATACATATGGATTACAAAATAAATAAACTTTGTAGCTTCTCATCCAAATTCTTGATTTCCGTGGTTCTTCAACATTACTTGAAATCTTCATCACTTCCAAGTACTCTAGTGATTCTGAACGTGTTCAACTCAGCATCATAGTTGTCGAAGATCCGTAGCCATAACAATATGAAAACTGTTGTTCTCAATTATTGTTATATAGTGTCATAGTATTATTACACAGCATCAAAGTTCAATTGTATCACAACTTTGACAAAAATACTACGGTGATATGTATCACTCCCCCTTAGTCAATACTTCATCTCACATGAAAACCACTCCCCCTTAGTGTGAACTACAAAATATCTCCCCCTTTTTGTCAATATAAATTGGCAAAGGTACGAAAACTAGCGGGATCATAATGAAATTCTCAAAGAGATTATTCATGACTAAAAGAGAACATATCAACTTTGTTTCGATGATTTCACATAGTCGGAACTTAGTGTATTCATCAAGGAATTTATAAAGATACAAGATAACTCCTACAATATTCCACAGCCGCACTCCCCACAAAGATTTGGCAATTAAGCACAAGTTCAATTAAGAACTCTCCCCCATAAAATGTCATTCCCGAAAGGAACAACAAGAGCGACCTTACTTTCACAAGAAAAGAAGGATTTCTTTGGACATTAACAAATAATATGAGACGTGAATTTGTATCCATAAAACTCAATTAAATTAACCACAAGAGAACCCATGATTAATTTAATCGGAAATGCTTAACATAAGAGAATTTATGGAGCCATACAGTACTTTCACATAGAAATGGATCAGGGAAAGATCAATACTGCGGAATATACAAAGATTCATTCTATTTTCATCAATATTTGCACAATGACACCATAGACTTAATCTTTGTTATCAAAAGCTCATTCTATTTTCCATCAATATTTGCATAAAGACATATAATAGACTTAGCTTTTGACATATATGGGACATAGTTCACGGACATAAACACTCATATCCTATAAAATTATTTTTGCAATATATAAAACCAATAAAGATTAATACTGCAAAATCATCTTCCAAATAAACTTTAGAATTTAAATAAATAAATCTAAAAACATTGCAAGATGAAAATCGTTGGCAATAGAAATGTGTAATCACAATATAAGCTATTCCAAACCCTAGTTATCCTTCTTAAAACACAAGAATAAATTCTCACAAGAAGCTTCCTAGACATTAAGAAATATAACTCCCAAGAAGAAAAAACTGAAGGTCTTCAGACATAACCAGCAACCAGAGATCGAACATAAACAAGTTCATCAGTTGCTTTCTTCAGTTAGGTTTTCAGAAATTCAAGATTCTTTGTTGCAATTTCAAGTTGTTCACGTACAACCCCAAAATCTCGAAGAAGATTTCCCACCAATTGAGATGACATCTGAACTGGAAGTTTGTTTTCATGATCAACGGGATGATAGCAGGTTATGAAAACCGGGTTCTTGTGAAACTCAATAACTTTGCCCTCTTCAACTTTGTCTTCCTTTTTGCATCCATCCATTGTGCACACCACAAAATTTTAAGAGAACTCTTGAAGTTACAGAACGTGTATGTATCAGGAGAAGAAGAATACCATGATACATATATATAAGTGCTTCATAGGGAAACCCTAAGGTTACTCGTTTACGTTCGGTAAGGGTCGGGTGCACAATCGTCCGTGGTTATGAGCCAGGCTCAAAACCAAGAAGCCAATGGAGCCTATTTTAGAAGTATGTTTTAGATAAAAACAAATTCTAACGACATAACAACTTAGCTCAGAAGTGAGCATATGGTAATTGTTAAAATCAACAAATCAACTTTCATTAGGAAGAAAGATGAGGGTTTTCAAAGTGAGCAACAAAGAGAATTTTCTCAAGAGTTATTGATCAAATATATTACATATGTAATAATTAACCGGAGCACAAGCACAGTAATAGCTGCTCAGAATAAGATCAAATACACTTTATTCACCTGGTGTTTGGTTTTTAAAAACTTGGAATCTCCAAGTTACAGTGATGTTCTGTTAAACTGGCCAAGAATGTATTTTGAATCCTTTTGATCAAGGGGTAGTCTGTTACTCTCTTGTTTCTTTTGTTTTCTTGTTCTTTGACTCTTTGAGGGTGGTACAAATATTTTGTACCCTCTCCTTTTTTGATCAATAAATCTTCTTCTTTACCGATCAAAAAAATAAATAAATAACCGGATCAGGGCTCAACAGTAAGATGGTCATTTTATTCTTAAACGAAAACAGATACAACAAAGACCCCTTTGTCAAGAAAAAAAGCTTCTTGAGAATTGTGAGCATCCTCACACGGTCTCAAAGAGGATGCTCATTCGTAAGCAGTCAAGTTCTAATTTGACGAGCATATAGCTCATCAAGGGTATTAACATTTTCCCTTTTTCTTTCTTGAAAATCTTCAGAAAAGTCAATAGAGTTAGTCTCAAGAGAATTAACAAAAGGAAGACAAGAGATACCTGAAGTTGCTACCTTCCTTGCCTTCTTAATGCTGCGCTTGAGTCTATTTATACTGGTCTTTAGTTCCGATACACGATTATTGATATGAAAATACCCATAAACGATTGACCCTTTTGATCCAACACTTCCTTTAGTCACGGAAGAAAGGCTTGAAGAAGTTTTCTTGCTCATTGGATCAATGATAGACGCATTTATGTGTCTATTTTGATCTCGATTTTCTATTTTGTTAGTACCCATTTTTGTACTTATTTTGGTATTTTATGTCTTTGTAGGTATTTTTGAAGAAATAAACATGTGCGGAAAATATTGTCTCGAAAAGTGGTATTTGCACCCTCAGACGGAATTGATAAAGGCACCCCAGAATATTGGTAAAGGCACCATGAAGAAGTACTAAAGAATTACTATATTCACCCCCAAAATTACTGTTTCAACCCCAGTTGTTAAAGGGACCCCCATTTCTGCTAAGGGGCACCCATATTCTACATTCAAATTCTGGAAATTGGCGGGAAATGTGAACAGCGAAGGTTAAGAATTAGGGTTGGATTGTTGGGCCCGATTGAAGGAGATTAAATCGCTGATTTTCATTGGGATGGACTGGATTGAGCAAAACAGGCCTGGTATAGGTATCCGGATCTATTAATTTGGGTTATATCATCAAGGAAGGAGGAATTATTCTCGGTAAAGAAGTTACGGGAAGTTTGAGTATTTTTGGAAGTTACGCGGGAGAATAGGGGATAATATCCTCCTTCGATTCGTATATGTCAATTTTGATATGCTTAGAAACAATTGAAACGCGTCAGGAAGCTTAGGAGAGAAAATCCCGTGGCTTGAGAGCAAAGAAAAAAAGGGATTTAGTTCGAAGATATCTTGGAGATATAATCGTCCTGGTGGTGCATAAATATATGGTTTCAAGTCATAGAAGGTGGTCGGGAGTTTGGGGCAAGTTTCGGACTTAACAGAGCCGGGAGAAGAAGAACAGAAGAATTGCCGGAAAGTTTCTGCTGCTGCAAAAACTGTTGAACACGAAGAACATTGGATGCTCTAAGTCAGCCGCAGAAAGTGTTATATATTACTGTAGAAGAAAGTGTTATTATTCCGTAGCCTTATTTCTTCTGTTTCCATTGTAATAGTCATTCTGCAACGCCTAGAAACGTTGTCGTTGAGCTGTTTTTCACTATTTTCATATATTTCTTCAATAAAAACACCTATTGAGCCATGAATTATTATTTTGAGCGTGTTTTTGACATGAGGAGCTAAACCCCATCACTGGGACGACGGAGTAAGCCATATTTCATGCATGTGGTAATTATATTTAATTCTTTTATGACTTCTTGCATTAATTATTAATCGTTTTATGATTTTTCTTAATTGATTGTGATTTCGTTTGATGATGTATGCTTGGTCTAAGTACTTTTGATGCATCATGCTTGTGATTTACAGTCAATCTTTTAAAAATCTACCTTGGCAAAGAATTAGAGTCAATATTTATTATTATTTGAGCTATAATTGTTTGGAATAAATATATGAATCGCATGAATGAGTTATATGGTGGAATCCTGAGTCTCAGTACCTTTCGATATTGTGACAATCTTGTGTAAATATTATCTTTGTTTTTAGTGTTTTCTCTTTTTAAGTCTTAAATCAAACCTTTACGAGTCCGAGTTGAACGAATCTTATTTACCACTTCTACAATCACATCAATCAACAGAGCAGTCATTTGTCCGTATAACACAATTCATTTTACAATTGTAAAAAGCCTTTGTGTTATCTTTACATGCAATACTTGGCTCATCACAGCACTTTTCTTGTCTGAGAGTTGGACATTTAAGACCAGTAATATGAGAAACCGGTTTGATTACTTCCTTAGACATCCAGATAAGAATGTTATGAAGTTTCTCATTCCGTAAACGAAAACGACATCTCCTCTCAAGATGACCTCTGTTTCCGCAATAATAACATCTGTATGGCGAGTTATTAACTTTTCTCATATGACCTGTTTTAAGAGGAGGACAACCCTTATTTGTTAAAATTCTGCTGCTGAAGTAGAGTTTCACTTTTGCCATCAGTGGAATTCTTTTGCTGGAGGTTGTCATTAGCACAGACAAAATTGATAATACCACAGCTCGGGGCGTCTATTCCTTCATAGCCCAAACCGTGTGTGTCACGATGTTTTTTACATGCTCCCAGCATAGTGGATAATTTCGTCGAGCTAGCATTAAACTTTTTCAAGTTCTCCTCCAGTGATTTGACCTTATCAAGAGAAGCTTTTAGGTCAGTCCCTAATTGTTTTTCTTTAGTGAGAAAAACGATTTCTCTGTCACTAAAACAATTTTTCTGAAAGACATATCTTGCTTCAAATTCAGCAAGTTCTTCTTTCAACTTAAAGAGATTTCGATGAAGATTTTCACATTCAGAATTCTTTGAACGCACATCTTCTTCTCAGTATTTAATAAGGGATTGTAAGAGATTATATCCACAATCATAACCTTTAAAGAGCTTTCTCATTTTCTTGTTTTCCAGACAGAGAGGAGTCAGAAACTAAGCCAAGCAAGATGTTGACTTCTTTTTCTTTATGAGATGGTCAAAAATCTTGATGTATTGAGAGACTTCCTCATCAACATCGTATACATCATCTGAATAACTTTCATCCGAAAGATCATACAACTGTTCATCTAGGCGTGTTTCCAGTTATACACAGTTTCTGACAATGGAGAGGATGAGAAAGATTTCTCAGGAGAACCAGAGATTTGAACCAAGTCAAAATGTTTCTGAACTGGTGATGCGTTATTTGAGATAACGTTTCTGTCCATAGAGTCAGATTGCTACAAACACAGATTTATGAGGTCTTAAACGTGTTTGCCTGCTCTGATACCAATTGAAAAATTGGGGGTCTAACAACCACACCCAATATTTCGTTTCGGCAATCTGTATGGACAAACACCAATATAATTCCAAGAGAATCAACTAGACAGTCAGACTCAATCAATGGAAATATATCCAAGAGTTGTATCTCTGTTTATCAATGTAATCAACAAATCAAACAGATAGAATCCGTGAGCCTGATTATTACGAGAAACAACTTGAACGGTACCAAAGACCGATGTTCAAGTGTCAATCAATTTATATCAACAACCAAAGGTTGGATTATCTAATTGATTGAACTATGCACAACCTATGATATTTCAATTATATAAACAAATATAATGCGGAAAAGAAATAACACAGACACCATAAATTTTGTTAACGAGGAAACCGCAAATGCAGAAAAACCACGGGACCTAGTCCAGATTTGAACACCACACTGTATTAAGCCGATACAGACTCTAGCCCACTACAAGTTAACTTCGGACTGGAATGTAGTTGAGCCCTAACCAATCTCACACTGATTAAGGTACAGTCGCGTTCCTTACGCCTCTGAATCCCAGCAGGACTCTACGCACTTGATTCCCTTAGTTGATCTCACCCACAACTAAGAGTTGCTACGACCCAAAGTCGAAGACTTGATAAACAAATCTGTCTCACATAGAAAAGTCTATTAAATAGATAAATCTGTCTCCCACAGAAATACCTACGAGTTTTTGTTCCGTCTTTTGATAAATCAAGGTGAACAGGAACCAATTGATACACCAGACTTATATTCCCGAAAAACAACCTAGTAATATCAATCACCTCACAATAATCTTAATCGTATGGTAGCGAAACAAGATATTGTGGAATCACAAATGATGAGACGAAGATGTTTGTGACTACTTTTTATCTTACATATCGGAGATTGAATCTCGAGCAAATCTTAGAGAAGATAGTACTCAATACGATAAAACAAAGTAAGATCAGAACACGCAACTACATAGAAAATAGTTGGGTCTGGCTTCAGAATCCCAATGAAGTCTTTAAGTCGTTAACCTATAATGGTTTTAGAAAAACCTAGGTTAAAGGAGAATCGAATCTAGTCGAAACTAGTATCACACATGATGTGTGGGGTTTAGGTTTCCCAATTGCTAGAGTACTCCCTTATATAGTCTTCAAATCAGGGTTTGCAATCAATGCTACCTTAGTAACAAAGCATTCAATATTCACCGTTAGATGAAAACCTGATTAGATTCAAGCTAATATATTTCAACCGTTAGATCGAACTTAGCTTGTTACACACAAATAAAAAGTAACTTCATTTAGATATGGGTAACCGTGCCTAAACGTGTACACCTTTTGGCTCAACAATAGTTAACCGTGTTAGCCATATGAACACTTTCATATCAACCTTGTTCATCTCAATCACAACTAGTTCAAATGACTCAAATGAAACTAGTTCTAGAGTTGTTCAATTGTTTATATTCTCATACAAGTATACAAGACACAATTGAAGCACAATCGATTTTGATTCACTCGAATCAATTCATGAACATTATAGCCACGGTTTGCAAAAGATTGCATTCCTTATTATATAAATAAATGTATTAGTTCATGAATAAACCGATTTTAGAACATAACCTACTCAAGTATGCAAACGGGTATGCATACCTAAGTAGCCGGACTTGGTATAGGTTCGCCAGTATGCAAACGGGGTACACATACTGTCGTACACCACCAAACTTAGTTGAATTCTCGTACTTGAACTTACACCGGTACGCATACGGGTATGCATACTAACTTCCCAGAGTTCAACTAACAAACCAGTACGCATACGGGTATGCATACTATGGTTCCCGGACTTGGAATAACTTGCAACAGTTAGCATACAAGTACGCATACTCTGCTATATCCAATCAACGGTTAATTGTTCTAAACTCCATTTTAATCATTGGAACATTCTTGGAAGACGGGAATAGCTGTGTCACACAAACTATTAGCTTCAAAGCAATTTTCAAGTGATCAATAGATCAATACGAAACATTTCGAGTCTACATCAAATGACTGTCTCACACAAATCATGTAAGATGTTACCAGGCGATTTTCACATGATCATCTTTTGACTTTCGTCAAGAATATAAGATGAACTTGGTTAAAGCGTAAGCTTACCAACATGTATTTCAAAAAATATGTTAGCGAGTTAAACTCAGCTCGAAATATCAAATGTGTATAATCGAAGTCTATATAGCTATACGACTTTTGTCTCAAATAGGAGATATAGTAGAAATAGACTTTTGAGTGATAGATGAGTTCAAGTCTCCACATACCTTTTGTTGATGAAGTTCCACAAGATCCCCTTAGTAGTTTTTCGTTTTCAATCCATGAACGTCGTGAAGTATAAAGCTCAACAACACATTCTATCTGAATCCGATATTTAGCTAGAAGTAGACTAAAAATCAAGACTTATAGTTTTGATAACTAAACTTTACAAAAAGCTTGAGATAGCAACGCTTGTGAGTTCGACCGAGCAGTGCTCTAACAAAACCATCTTAATGAAAAGTTGGTATGTTATCTCTAGTCTCGATAACTCTTTTAGGCAGTTCATTACGATTCCTTTTTTTTCGTCTTTGCCAATTTTGTTGACAAAAATGAGGAGAATTATTTAGTAGTTTCTATTATATGTAACATATATCTTTTCAGAGAGTTATGTAAGGGGAGTGGACTATAAGCTATATGTTTTACCTATTATGCAAAAGAGGTAAGCAAATACTAAGGGGGGGAACATATCACCGTAGTATTGCTTCAAAGTTTTGGTATAATTGGACTTTGAGGAAGGTAAAAATACTATGCTCCGACGTAACAACCATTGAGTTAAGTGAATTTGTTATTCTAGAAAATCTTTAAACGAGTATACCCATAAGTTGCTATCGCAACGGATCTTTAAAATAAAGCTGCTAAAACGATCATATGCAAAACCATATAAGAACTTGAAGAACGAAAAACTCAATACAATGGTGAAAAATCAAAGAAACCAAGCATGAGTATTTTAAGCTGAAAGGTTTATTTGTTTTTAATCTATATGTATTGATAGTTTTGTTACTAAAATTGACAAAGGGGGAGACTGTTAGAGCACTGCTCGGTCGAACTTGCAAGTTTTGCTATCTCAAGCTTGTTGTCAATGTTAGATGCACAAAATCTTTTCTTAATTTCTAGTATACTAAAGTCAAGTCTCGGACTACGATTATAGTATGGTAGTTGAGTATCAGACATCTCTGAGTAACCCTCAAAGATTAAATACTGGAGATACATTTGAAGAACTTCATCGACAAAGAGGTATGTGAAGACTGAACCATCCTATTTACTCATCGCATTTACCATTCTATTTTATGAGACTATGTCATATGATTTTAGTATATTTAATATTACAATGAAGAAATTTCGAGTGAAGCTTATCTTGGTATATCTCTCAAAATATGATTCAAGTAATGGATGTTCGTAGATCCTTAATAATCTTTGTTAAGAACATTTACTTTTCATGAGCTATTTTTGTTTCAAGTTGATGATTTGGAAATTTCCCAAGCAACGATATGACGATTGATGTTTCAAATTTTTTAAAGAAACTTTTTAGAACTTAATGAAATTCTGGACATACGGATACCTAGTACGCGTACCCTAGTGATCTGAGTTCCGGAACGGTGTAGGTACGCATACCTAGTATGCGCACCCTAAGGTTCTGAGTTCGTGGATGGGAGGGAGGTACACATACCCAGTACGCGTACCCCAAGGATCATAGTTCGTGAAATGCTAAGGAAACACATACCCAATATGCATACCCCAACATCCCGAGTTCACGGACTAGTCCATAGGTATGCCTACCCATATACATACCTACTCAGTGTCGATCTAAGCATATGCTCAGAAACTATTTTCACAGATATGTTTGACATTACTACAACTCTCATAAACACTTATGAAATCACTTTGTTCACTAAATCACTCTGTGTTTATAAATCAGTGTTAAGTCTTGAGTGTTAATGGAAATGACTTTTGCTTGAAAGTTCATAACCCTGGACCATATTATATATTCTTCTGTGTAATTTCAAGGCGAACTTCTCACATGCTTACATGAATTCCTAATAAGAATTTCGTCTAAATTGAGAAAGTGTTTGCTTGAGTCTCAAGTTATCTTAGCTTAAATTCAAATATACATAGAGCATTGGAAATCTATAAATAGAGAGACTCATGCAACATGACTTCTCATTTTCTAACACTTATGTGTCCTAGTTCCTTGCAAGAGTCGTCCTATAAAAATTTAAGTTTCCTCTGAGTCAGACTCATCAATAAAATAATAGGAATAACACTTATCAATATCTAACTGTTTTACGGGAACATAGTCTTCATCTATATACGAGTTTGAAGATTCAGACTTTTTTACAGAATCCATAAAAAAACAGTTTCTTTTAATCTGGTGGAACATTTATCAGAGATTTCATCTTTGTCCATATAGTCAGATTGCTTTAAACACAAACTTATTAAGTCTTTCACATGTTTGCCTGCTATGATACCAATTGAAAACATGGGGGTACCAAAATACTTCAACAACTTTTTATTAGGCAACATGTATGGACAAAACCTAAATATAATTCCGAGAGTTCAACTTAATGAATCTCAATCGAGGAATAATATTCAGAGTTATATCTCTTTCTCTCACAATCAGAAAGTTGACAGAACCAAATCCGTAACCTGATTTACGTGTGAGAGTTGTTGGACGATCTCAAAAATAAATATCCAAGAATCAATCAAGTTGTATCCAAAAAATAAGGATGGATGTATCTACTTTGATTGATTTACGTACAACCTGTGATATTTCAATTAAAAAGATAAATAATATAATGCGGAAAAGAAATAACACAGACACCGAAAATTTTGTTAACGAGAAAACCGCAAGTGCAGAAAAACCTCGGGATCTAGTCCAGATTTGAACACCAAACTGTATTAAACTTCTATAGACACTAGCCTACTACCAATTAACTTCAGACTAGAATGTAGTTGAGACCGAATTAAACCCTCACAGAATTTTAGTTACAGTCGCAATCCTTACGCCTCTTGAATCCCAGCATAACTTAGCGCAAATGATTCCCTTAGCTGACGTCCTTTACAGCCTAAGAGTTGTTTCAACTCAATTGAAGACTTTAAACCAATCTTCCTCCCAAAGATAAGCCTATATGTGTGATTTCCTTTTTGATAAATGGATCAAGGTGAGAGTAGAAATCGATAGCAATAGACAAAGTCTAGCTAACCTAAAAATCCGGACTTATGCTTTCCGAAAGGGCAGCCTAGATTATTATTCACTTCACAAGTATTAAACCCGTGGAATCACAAAGTCTAAGACAAAGAGAAATTTGTGATTTCTATCTATCGTGTTCGAGTGCGCAGCTCAACAATTGAACAAGATCAAGATACACGAACTATCAAGATAAAAGATAGTTGGACCTGGCTTCACGAATCCGTATGAAGTCTTTTTAGTAGATAAAACATAGAAGGGTTTTAGGAAGAGGACGACTCTAGTTTACAACTAGGACACACAAGAATAATGTCGGGATTCAAAGATCCAAGTTGCTTGAGGTTCTCCTTTTATAGACTTTCAAAGTATAGGTTGTTTTAGGTTTAAGCTAAAATAACTTTAGAACCAGGCTAACAATATCCACCGTTAGATGAATCTTTGAAATAGATTAAGTATGTCTATAGTGTTTTTAGAGATTGATTCAAATGCTAATTATCTCACATTAATAATTTTATGTGCATCTGAAAATATTCGACGGGGCAGTATGTATACCAGGTACGTGTACTCTTCCTTGTTCGTGACTAAATTTGTCATGGTACATATACCGGGTATGTGTACCCTTAAGAAAAATATAAGTTCCGGAACATACAAAACTTTTTCGGTTTGCGTACCGGGTATGGATACCACACCGGTTTCAGAAACACGGTTATTTTACGGTATGCATACTAGGTATGCGTACCATTCCAGGTTCACGAGTTCATAGACTTTTTGTGGTATGGATACCGGGTATGCGTACCACTAAGACTCTGTCGACATATAGCTACGCCGGTACGTGTACTGGGTACATGTACTACAGCTCCGGACCTATAACAGTTTTTCCAGTTTGTGAAACTGGTATGTATACTAGCCTGTATCCAGATTTATAGAAGTTCTATATTTCTCTCTAAATCAATTCGAAACATTATCAAATAACATCAATGACACATATCATTGTTCAAGGCTATTTTCGAATGATAATCTTGAATCACGATTTAAACTATGAATAATAAATTGTTCTTAACCGAAATTCACCAAGTATGAACAAATGTTCATTAAGCTTCGTCATATTTCGAGAACAAATTACTAAGATAAACTTGACTCGAATTCTTGATATGCTTGCAATAGTCTAATTAGTCATGCGACAACGTCTCATAGATAGAAAGATGAATATAACTTGAGAAATCTGTGGTTCAGTCTTCACTTACCTTTTGTTGAAGAAGTTCTACAAAAGCTTCAGTTGATTTTCGCCTTCAGACGGTAGAACACAATGATGACTGTCGTGATGTCTGTTTCTCAACTACACTTCTATCCTTATCCGAGACTTGACTATTTTTAGACTAGAAATCAAGATATAGTTTTGACAACTAAATTTGACAACAAGCTTGAGATAGCAACACTTGTGAGTTTGACCGATAAATGCTCAAGTAATAAGATTCGAATTTGTAACAATCAAAATAGATCTCAAGAGAAAAATTAGGCGTTACCGATCTCACGCAACTAATCAATCGAATAAATTCGATTCTAGTTGGATCCCAGCCAATGAAGGTTTATGCAACACAAAGATATGAGAAACAATAAGAAATCTTTCAAATCTTTTTTAATCTTCAATTAAAACCTGTACAACACCACTTGAATCTCTCATGATCAATCATGCATAGAACGGAGTCTGTTAACAATGGATTATAATAAGATGTCTTTAGATCTACAAACAGCTCTAAAGATCCCGTCGATACTTCAATCTAATTTGAGTGAATCTTATATCAGAAGAGAAGATTCTCAAGAATAAACAAACTAGGTGCAATTAAAGTTTCAACAACCGTTAGGTAATCAAATCAATCGAAAACTAATAACACTGCAATTATCTAGTTTCCCACCAACGTTACTCGTAGAGCTTCTTGATCCCACAGAAGTTTTTAAACGAGCAGTCGTAAGAGATTTCGCCTAATTAGGGTACTTTCCTCTCCGATTAGACGGCTCCACCAGAAACAACAAAAAGATGAAGTTTGCCTTGCTCTTAGGATGGTTTGCTAGAAATGCAAACTTAGGTATTTATAGACCAAGGATGTTTGGACACCAAGGAATTTCCAAAACCGAAAGTATTCTCAAGATATGCAATAAATGCCCATTCGGTTTTCATAATTCCAGTAAATGTTTTGTCCAATATTTCCCGAAATCTCTCAATAGAAAATCTCCAATTAGTAAATGCACATTACTAATTTTTATTCTCTAGAGATTTGCATTTAATTGATGGTAATTAAAGCATATAAAACTAACAACCTTAATTAAAAGATTCTTAATTTATTTCGGAACAAGATCTCCTTGAGTACTAAGGAATATCTTTGAACAATAAAAGATAAGAGTTATTGTACGTGTTCAAAGTATGTTGACATCTCTTCTTTGTAAATCCTCTTTCATATTTACAATATTGGAATCGATTATACCACACTTCCAAACAAGTTTAGAATCGGTTCATCTGTATTCCAAGACAACTATGTGATTGATCAAATATCAAATCATATCCATGGATTCAATCGGTTCTACCAATCACTGGGATCGGTTATACACTAATATGGAAGTACTTGTGATCGGTCACACAAGTTACCAGGACCGGTTACATCAATTACCAGGATCGGTTATATCAATTACCAGGACCGGTTACCATATACACATGGTATTGCTTGTGATCGGTCACACCAGTCACTAGGATCGGTTGCACCAATTACCAGGATCGGTTACACTAATTACTAGGACCGGTTACAACATTTACAAGGATCGATTACACAACTCTCTGTGATGGGTCACACCAATTACTAGGATCGGTCACACCAATTACAAATATCGATCATACCATCTCAGGTGATTACTTAGGATCGGTTACACTAATTAATCAAAACTAGTCATATCAAATCATAAGTCAGGTATTGTGATTAGTTGTACCAAGATACATAACAAAGTTACTATCGGTTCTACCATCTCACACATATTGGTAATCCATAGATTTGCAATGAATATCCGTACCAATAAGTCTAGCGATTTTCCTTTCGATTCATTAAAAAAGTTCATGAATGTACTTCCTTTAAACAAATGTAAAACATTGTTTCCTAGGATGAAATCTTCACCTTTACCCATTCACATAATCATAACAACATTCATAAGATTATGTCGATGTCATATCTACGAAGTTAAAAAGATAAGCGTTATACTTCTAGTCTAATTCCCTAATATTATGATCATATGATCATGTCTCACTACTAGAGTAATATATCCATACACAGCTTCGCAGTTATGTTTTCAATATAGCACGACTTGAAAGATACGTTAGGAATGAAACAGTTCAAGTCAATGTTACTAACCTCAAGAGGAAGGATGATGTCGCCGTTGTAGCTCGTTACTTCTTCACGTTCTTCAGGTCTTCGAGTAATACTTGTATGTCTAAACATTCCTAGACTTTCTAGTCTAACCTAAACGAAGTTGTCTCTAGTATATAATCAAGCGACTCTTAGATGAGTTTTGACTCACTAAAATATGACAACCAAACTTGACATACCAACGCTTGGTGGGTTCAACCGAGCTATGCTCTAACAATCCCCCCCCTTTGTCAATTTTAGTGGCAAAACTCTTAATACATATGGATAAACAAATTACAAGAATTCATTATACATACGCTTGATTCCAAGTTTCAACAGCACAATAACCTGCATATATTCAATAAATAAATACCGTTGTTGACATCTGAATAACAAAACTTATACTCCCCCTAAAGGTAATATAGGTGGATATTCAATCCGAACATCTTTGTTATTCCCATTTTGTAGTACAGAATGACTACACAACAATATGATATGTTTCTCCCCCTTAGTCAATGCTTTACTCTTTCGTTAGACATAACGTTTAAGCACAATTATCCTTTCCTTAGTGATTGCAAATCACTTGTTTACTCCATATATTTCTCCCCCTTTTTGTCACAAAATGACAAAGGTTCGAGCAAATCCAGGTCAAACCGAAAGGAGCTTACAAATCCAAAAGACTTGTAAACAACCTATAGGAGTTAAGCACGAAGGTTTCACATACTATTGCCCGAAGCAATTTTCCCTAATAGTTTAACAAATTGACTAAGAAACTTAGTTCCCTTGTTAAACCGATTGTACACATACAATCGCTTATTTCGATAAGACCAAAATAAAGATAAGAATTAACTTTATTTCTCTCATCATGTTTTAATTATTCAAAAAATAACTTAGACCTTTCTCTTTAGACTAGACAAGCACTAGGTTAGTTAACTAGTTTTTCTTGTCAAGGCATTCGACTAGACTTGAATAACCGAATCCTTCAATTTGATAAGTCTAACTAAGATCAGAATTAACTTAGTTTCTCTTAGCCGGAATCGAATTGGACTAAACAAATGATCCCGTATTTTGTTAAGCCATAAACAATACATACAAACCAAAATAAATTGACTTGCATATTCTTAACCGGAAGCAATTATCATAGACATTATAGCGCCGCAATTGCACCGAAATTTCGTTAAGCAAAAACACTTGATACCCAACAATAAATAAGATACCAAACAATAAGCCAAACAAATTGACACAGTTATTCTTAATTGGAAACAATTGAATCACACACACACGCATCCATACACATCATACTGGAATATATCAATTGTACCGATTTTTTTTTTAAGCAAAAGAAAAATATATGCAATATAAATAGGAAAACGATTAACTAACAAATTCGTTACCTCATATTCCGCATCCTCCTCTCCACAGAAAGATATATCATTAAGCACAAGTTCACATAAGAACTCTCCCCCAGTATGTTGTCATCCTCTCGCAAGAACAAAAGAACAAGAACAAGAGCAACCTTTACCAGAGAAAGGTTGAATCGGTTTTTAACTAATGCGTGCCAATAACAAAAGTTGAAAACCCGAAACACATATGTTCATGCTAAACACAACTCATGTAAACACAAATTGATTCAACATATTGTGACTTTTCACATATGAGTTTCAATCGGAACACCTTATGATCCTTTGATAAAGCCTACCAACATGGGCTAGAACTTAATCCCGTTAAATCAAAAGGTCACGCAAACCTAATGGTTCACATCATATGATATCGAATATTAAGATTAATTAACAAACATCTCATAAGTCAAGCACTCTTATAGACAAAGTGTCTACAACAAGTTTTTAACAAGTACAACAAAAAGCACCAAAAGTTGTTCCCAAGATAATCCTACAATAATATACATAATATTACATAATATGAGTATAAATACTAATCCGAGATGTCTAAATCAATATCTTCTTCTGATACAGTGTCTTGATATCTGTCATAGATGGCATACATCATGAGGTCTGGATATTTATCTGTCGCATGATCAATTAAGTCAATGATACAATTGTTCTTTCTCTGAAGCCTTCTCTTGAGTGTTTGAGGATCACCTTCAACTCTTATAGGATTAGGAGTCTCATCTTGTTGAGAATTCCTTCTCCTAGCTTCTTTGGAGTCTTTTCCCTGGAGTTTGGCCAAACGATTCCAAAGGAGCTACATATTCTTGTAATTAAACAAGGAAAACCATGAGTTCTTCTTCCACCTCTTTGAATTGTAATCATCCGTCTAATCATTAGACCACAGAAATCAAAGTTATTGATTCATCTGACAAGATGATATACAAGTTCAGCAACATCTCTAGTCCATCTGAACTTATGCATATTGCTAGGACAAAGGTTTGCAGAGGCTAATTTACCAAACACTTTGAGATGAATTTCAACATTGTGAATGAGAAGAGAATTACCTAACCAAACTCCACCTATTACGGATGAGATGGTATTGTTGTCAACTTTAAATCTTTCATCAGAGCATGGTAAGAAGGTGTTCATGAAGGGGTAGAGAATTAACTCCGAAATCACGTGTTTGTTCACCTCAAAGGACTTTGTTCCAATCATAGTACGAAAAGTACACCCTTCATAGTTCATCACATGCATATTAGCATAAAAAAGCTTCACAAGGTCCGAAGTAGCCTTGAAGGAGCTTTCATGGATGATACCCCATTCTCGGTCATTCACAAAATTCATGCATTTCTTATCCGAAACTTTGACAAATATCATTTCCATAATGGGTTCTTTGATTGAACCAAATTTAGTGAAACACTTATCATTCACAAAATAGTTTTGAGATACAACATCATAAGTGAGACTAGGAATGTTTTCATAGTTGACATCAATGGTAGAATAGATCAACATATTTCGATTTGAGCTTTCACCTCTAGCAAAAAGTATATTACTTCTATTAGAGCACTGCTCGGTCGAACTCGCATGCGTTGCTATCTCAAGCATGTTTGTCAATGTTAATGATCAAAACTATAAGTCTTGATTTCTAGTCTACTTATAGATGTCTCGGACTAGGACATAAATTGTGTAGTTGAGCCTTAGACTTCACAGCGTTCATCATTTGAAGACGAAGAACTACTAAGAAGAGCTTGTGGAACTTCATCAACAAAAGGTATGTGGAGACTGAAACTCATCTATCACTTGGAAAGTCTATTTCTACTCTATCTCTTATATTGAGACATAAGTCGTGTTACGATATAGTTTTCTATTATACACATTTGAGATTTCGAGCTGAGTTTAACTCGCTTACATATTTCTCAGAATATGTGTTGGCAAGCTTTCGCTTCGACCAAGTTCATCTTATATTCTTGACATAAGTCAAAAGATGATCATGTGAAAATTTCCGAGTAACATCTTACATGGTTTGTGTGATACAATCATTTGGTGTAGACTTGGAATGTTTCGTTATAATTATTTCAATAACTTGAAAATTGCTTTGATGCTAATAGTGTGTGAAAACGGCTATTGTCATCCTCTAAGAAAGTTTTAATGATTGAAATAAGAGTTTAGAACACTTAACCATTATTGGATATGACATGTTGTGTACTCTTGAACATATGTAATCCATGTCCGGGAACCATAGTATGCGTACTCGTACGCGTACCTGTTGGCTTGAGAAATCCGGGAACCTAAGTATGCGTACCCGTTTGCGTACTGGCGTAAGGTTCATGTTTGAATATTTCTTTTGGGATTGGAAGTACGCATACCCGTTTGCGTACTGGCGAAACCCAATCTTGGTCCAGGTATTTCAAGTATGCATACCCGTTTGCATACTTGAAGGTTAAAGTTCTAAAATCGGTTGTGTACATGAACTTATACATTTATATATTAAGGAATGCAATCTTTGCGAACCGTGGCTATAATGTTCATGAATTGATTCGAGTGAATCAAACCGATTTTGCTTTAATTGTGTTCTTGTATACTTCTATGAGAATATAACAATTGAACAACTCTTCAACTAGTTTCATTTGAGTCATTTGAACTAGTTATGGTTAAGATGAACAAGGTTGATATGAGAGTGATCATATGGCTAACCTAGGTTAACTATTGTTGAGTCAACATGGTGTACACGTCTAGGTACGGTTACATAAACCTAAATGAGGGTACATTTCATTTGTGTGTAACAAGTTAAGTTCGATCTAACGGTTGAAAGATATTAGCTTGGTTGAATCAGGTTTTTCATCTAACGGTGAATATTGAATGCTTTGTTACCAAGGTAACTTAGATTGCAAACCCTGATTTGAAAACTATATAAAGGAGAACTCTAACAACTTGGAAACCTAATCCTCACACTTCTGTGTGTTACTAGTTGCATAGCTAGAGTCGATTCTCCTTTAACCTTAGGTTTCTCACGAGACCCTGTAGGTTAACGACTTAAAGACTTCATTGGGATTGTGAGGCAAGACCCAACTATTTTCTATGTAGTTGCGTGATCTGATCTTGCTGTTTCTATCGTGTTGAGTACAATTGTAAAAATTGGCTCGAGATTAATATCTCCGATAGGCAAGATAAAAAAGTAGTCACAAACACCTTCGTCTCATTGTTTGTGATTCTACAATATCTTGTTTCGTTAATCAATTAAGATTATTGTGAGGTGATTGATAATACTAGGTTGTTCTTCGGGAATATAAGGCCAGTTTATCAATTGGTTCATGTTCACCTTGATTTATCAAAAGACGGAACAAAAACTCAAATGTATTTCTGTGGGAGACATATTTATTTATTCCAATAGACTTTTCTGTGTGAGACAGATTTTTTTATCAAGTCTTAGACTTTGGGTCGTAGTAACTCTTGGTTGTGGGTTAGATCAGCTAAGGGAATCAAGTGCATAGTATCCTACTGGGATCAGAGACGTAAGGAACACAACTGTACCATAAATCAGTGTGAGATTGATTAGGGTTTAACTACAGTCCAGTCCGAAGTGCATTGGTAGTAGGCTAGTGTTTGTAACAGCTTAATACAGCGTGGTGTTCAAAGCTGGACTAGGTCCCGGGATTTTTCTGCATTTGCGGTTTTCCTCGTTAACAAAATTCTGGTATATGTGTTATTTCTTTTCCGCATTATATTTTGTTATATAATTGAAATATCACAGGTTGTGCGTTGTATCGATCAATTAGGAAATCCAACCTTTGGTTGTTGATTGAAATTGATTGATCCTTGAACATTGGTGTTTGGTGTCGTTCGAGTTACTTCTCTTATATTCAATCGGGCTTGCGAAATACTATTTGCTGATTGCAGATTGAATTGAGAGATAGAGATATAAACTCTTGTATATACTTTTCTCTAGATTGAGTCTGACTGTCTAGTTGATTCTCTAGAAAGTATATTGGAGTAAGTCCTCTCAGATTTCCAAATGAATTGTTGGGTGTGGTTTTTATACCCCCGCATTTTCAATTGGTATCAGAGCAGGCAAACACATTAAAAACCTTATAAGTCTATGTTTGTAGCGATTTGATATGGACAGAAGTGCAATCTCTATAAACATACCACCAGTCTTCGATGGCTCAAATTACTTATGGTAGAAAATTGCTATGCGTGCCATTTTTCAAGCGCGTGATTTTCAATCATGGGTTTATGTAGTTAATGGGTATGCTGCTCTCGTTGTTACAGTAGGAGATGCGACCGTTCCAAAGGATATTGGTGCATATGACCCTGCTGAGATTCTTGCTGCAAAGGAAAATTCTGACGGTTTGAATGCAATCATTCATGCCATTGCCCCAGATCTTCAGCACCATGTGACTACGTGCACTCAGTCTAAAGATGCTTTGGATATCTTAGAAACTGTATTCGAAGGAAATATCAGTGAAAAGGAAGCCAGGCTTCAAAACTTAAATTCCGATTGGGAAAACCTTCATATGGCAAATGAAGATTCATTTGATGAGTTTAATCACAAAGTGTCTGAAATTGTTAATGCATCTTTTGCATTGGGTAAGACTATTCCTGAAAAGGACATTGTGATGAAAATTCTCAGATCGCTGCCATCTAGATACGACTCTAAGAAGCATGCCATTGTTGAGGGAAATAACCTTGATAATTTCTCCAGAATTACGTTGGTTGGGAAGTTAAAGATCTTTGATCATCAGCATACATCCAAATTCGGAAAGGATGTTGCTTTCAAAGCACAAAAGAACACTAAATTACTTGACAAAAGTAAAAGTGTTTGCATCTCTGAAGATGATCTTTCTGAGGCTGATTCATCAAATGAAGATCTTGACAAGTCAGTCTCTTTGATCACAAGACAATTTAGAGATCTTCTATTGAAGAGAAGTAAACGGTTCTCCAAAGATAAACCTAGGTCATCAGTTAAACCTCACAACTGTGCTCTCCTAAAAACAGGGACGTTGACGAGACTGATGACGAGGATATGCCATAGTGCTTTAAGTGTAAAGGCTTTGGTCATTTCGCAAATGAGTGTCCAAACCGCATAAAATACACTGGGAACAAAGGTCTTGCTACAACTCTTGATGAAATGTCTGATCACTATGATTCTAATGAAGACGAAAAATCAAGTGTTGTGCTTCTTTGTGAAAATATTGATTTTGATAATTGTAGCAATACATACATCAATCTTGATATTCTTTCAGAAGAGAACTCAACCAATCTGGAAGAAAAAGTTGACCTTTCTGTTGGAAACTCTCTGTCAAATTTTTCAGGTTCCACTATGTGTCTAGCCGCTTGCACCTCTCGGGCGTCTGAATCATGTTCCAGGTTGACGTGCTCTTATTGTTCACTCAAAGGTCATGAACTTTCAAAGTGTTTCAAGTACAAACACAAAATAAGGTATGTCAACAAACTTCAACGAATAGCGAATCGATTAGCAAACAAGCTCAAACTTGTTCAAAAAACCTCTGAGGTATGTAAGATTTTATCTTCTTCGAAGAAGTTAGTTTCCAAGGATAAGACAAGACCACTAGAGAAGAAACTATGGTCTAAACATTCTGAGAGGCGGGGTTCTATGAATTCCTTTCAAAAAGGTTATGGTGGACAGATTGTTGTTCACTGCAGCACAATTTGATTGTGTTGTTTGGTGCATATTGTCTCATGTGCCTGATCAAAAGAGACAAGATTGTGCACACCTCAGGCTTTAGGATTTTTTTTTTGTTTTTTATTTTCTCTTCTTAGCTTTGCTGCGTTTTGCAAGTTTTGAATTCTTCCATATCTAATTGATATTGGAAAGGACTTCCCTGGTCAATCAATAAAACAGGGTTATTCTCGACAATTCTACCCTTCTTAGGGTTGTGAGTTATGCGTGCACGAACCTATGTTTAAAGGTTTCGTAACCCTACATTCCTTTTTCCTTCTCTGAAACTCTTTTTATCTTAAGACTGCTTGTTGAGTTTAAATTGTGAATTCCTCTCACAAACCCGTATGCATATGGATACTCCAAGCATCATGTTTTCTGATGGAAAAGATGTTAATATGATTATTAAGCCATCAATCATGAAGGAAAAAGAAAGATCCCCGTTACCACCACTTTGAAAAGAAAGAGAAGGAATGTGAGGAAGTCAAGAGCTGTTCCTTTAAACTCTCAGAAGTTTTCTGGTGTTCTTGAAGAGTTGAAGGAAACAAGGAAGGAGATTCAACAAATAAAGGATTTTGTTATGAGAACTCTTGAAATTCAGAAGGCCCTGGTTCGACATCATCAGCCTAGAAGGTTTGTTGGAAGTGACTTCTTTCTTCACGAACCATATGTTCCCATGGTTGTTGACGACAAGGAGTTCGGGGACGATAAAGAAATTTTCAGAGGTCTCAATGTCTAGGAAACTTCTTATGAGAATTTTATTCTTGTGTTTTTTAAGAAGGATAACTAGGGTTTGGAATAGCCATTATTGTGAGTACACATAGCTATGTCCAACGTTTTCATCTTCAATGTTTTTAGATTTATTTATTTAAATTCTAAGTTTTTTGGAAGATGATTTTTTGCAATATTAATCTTTATGGTTTCATATATTGCAAATTGTTATGGGATATGTTGTTTACGGCCGTGAACCTTGACTGTCCCATAATTGTTCAAAAGTTATCTCTATTATGTCGGTATGAAAGTATTGATAAAAGATAGAATGAACTTTTGAATACAAAAGTTAAGCCTTTTATGTCATTATGCAAATATTGATGGAAGAAAGGATGAACTTTTGTTTACAAAGATTAAGTCTATTATATGTCATTGTGCAAGTAGTAATGAAAAATAGAATGAATCTTTGTTTATTCCGCAGTATAGGTCTTTCCCTGATCCACATCTTTGTGCATATACTGTGTTGCTCCGTAAGTTCTCTTATGTTGAGCATGGCCAATTGAATTGATCATTTTTGTGGCAAATTCAATTGTGATTTTTGGATACAAATTCATGTTCTCATGTGATTTGATTATGTCCAAAGAAATCCTTCTTTTTTCGTAAAAGTAAGGTCGCTCTTTTTGTTCTTTCGGGAATGACATTTTATGGGGGAGAGTTCTTTTTGAACTTGTGCTTAATTGCCAAATCTTTGTGGGGAGCGCGGCTGTGGAATATTGTAGGAGTTATCTTGTATCTTTATAAACTCCTTGATGAATGCATTTAGCTTCGGCTATATGATTGCATCTAAATAAGTTGGTATGTTATTCACTTTTGGTCATGAAGTATCTCTATGAAAATTTCATGAGGATGCCACTAGTTTTCGTACCTTTGCCAATTTATATTGACAAAAAGGAGGAGAATTAATGTGTAGTTTCATACTACAAATACATATGGTTTACGTATCATTATGTAAGGGGGAATGGTTTTCATGTCGACATGAAGTATTGACTAAGGGGGAGTGATACATATCACCATAGTATTGTTGTCAAAGTTGTGATACAATTGAACTTTGATGCTATGTAATGATACTATGACACTTTATAACAATGATTGAGAGCATTTGTTTTCTCATTGTTATCACTACGGATCTTCAAAAACTATGATGCTGAGTTGAACACGTTTAGAATCATGGAGTACTTAGAAGTGACGAAGATTTCGAGTCGTGTTGAAGATGCCAAGGAGATCAAGCATTTGGATGAGAAGCTATAAGGTTTTATTTATTTTGTAATCCATATGCATTGATAGTTTTGTCACTAAAATTGATAAAGGGGGAGATTGTTAGAGCACTGCTCGGTCGAACTCGCATGCGTTGCTATCTCAAGCATGTTTTTAAATGTTAGTTATCAAAACTATAATTTTTGATTTCTAGTCTACTTATAGATGTCTCGGACTAGGACATAGATTGTGTAGTTGAGCCTTAGACTTCACGGCGTTCATCATTTGAAGACGAAGAACTACTAAGAAGAGCTTGTGGAACTTCATCAACAAAAGGTATGTGGAGACTGAAACTCATCTATCACTTGGAAAGTCTATTTCTACTCTATCTCTTATATTGAGACATAAGTCGTGTTACGATATAGTTTTCTATTATACACATTTGAGATTTAAAGCTGAGTTTAACTCGCTTACATATTTCTCGGAATATGTGTTGGAAAGCTTTCGCTTCGACCAAGTTCGTCTTATATTCTTGACACAAGTCAAAAGATGATCATGTGAAAATTGCCGAGTAACATCTTACATGGTTTGTGTGATACAATCATTTGGTGTAGACTTAGAATGTTTCGTTATGATTATTTCAATAACTTGAAAATTGCTTTGATGCTAATAGTGTGTGAAAACGGCTATTGTCATCCTCTAAGAAAGTTTAAATGATTGAAATAAGAGTTTAGAACACTTAACCATTATTGGATATGACATGTTGTGTACTCTTGCACATATGTAATCCATGTCCGGGAACCATAGTATGCGTACCCGTACGCGTACCTGTTGGCTTGAGAAATCCGGGAACCTAAGTATGCGCACCCATTCGCGTACTGGCGTAAGGTTCATGTCCGAATATTTCTGCTGGGATTGGAAGTACGCGTACCCGTTTGCGTACTGGCGAAACCCAATCTTGGTCCGGGTATTTCAAGTATGCGTACCCGTTTGCATACTTGAAGGTTAAAGTTCTAAAATCGGTTGTGTACATGAACTTATACATTTATATATTAAGGAATGCAATCTTTGCAAACCGTGGCTATATTTTTCATGAATTGATTCGAGTGAATCAAACCGATTTTGCTTCAATTGTGTTCTTGTATACTTCTATGAGAATATAACAATTGAACAACTCTTCAACTAGTTTCATTTGAGTCATTTGAACTAGTTATGGTTAAGATGAACAAGGTTGATATGAGAGTGATCATATGGCTAACCTAGGTTAACTATTGTTGAGTCAACATGGTGTACACGTTTAGGTACGGTTACATAAACCTAAATGAGGGTACATTTTATTTGTGTGAAACAAGCTAAGTTCGATCTAACGGTTGAAAGATATTAGCTTGGTTGAATCAGGTTTTTCATCTAACGGTGAATATTGAATTCTTTTTAACCAAGGTAACTTAGATTGCAAACCCTGATTTGAAAACTATATAAAGGAGAACTCTAGCAACTGGGAAACCTAATCCTCACACTTCTGTGTGTTACTAGTTGCATAGCTAGAGTCTATTCTC
The DNA here is from genome assembly GCA_023531105.1 of Papaver atlanticum. Lineage (NCBI taxonomy): Eukaryota > Viridiplantae > Streptophyta > Magnoliopsida > Ranunculales > Papaveraceae > Papaver > Papaver atlanticum. The sequence continues at coordinate 976,423 of JAJJMB010015449.1, read as the reverse complement.
CTTTAACCTTAGGTTTCTCACGAGACCCTGTAGGTTAACGACTTAAAAACTTCATTAGGATTGTAAAGCCAGACCCAACTATTTTCTATGTAGTTGCGTGATCTGATCTTGCTGTTTCAATCTTGTTAAGTACAATTGTAAGAATTGGCTCGAGATTAATATCTCCGATAGGAAAGATAGAAAAGTAGTCACAAACACCTTCGTCTCATCGTTTGTGATTCCATAATATCTTGTTTCGTTAATCGATTAAGATTATTGTGAGGTGATTGATAATACTAGGTTGTTCTTCGGGAATATAAGACCGGTTTATCAATTGGTTCATGTTCACCTTGATTTATCAAAAGACGGAACAAAAACTCATAGGTATTTCTTTGGGAGACATATTTATCTATTCCAATAGACTTTTCTGTGTGAGACAGATTTGTTTATCAAGTCTTCGACTTTGGGTCGTAGCAACTCTTGGTTGTGGGTGAGATCAGCTAAGGGAATCAAGTGTGTAGTATCCTGCTAGGATCAGAGATGTAAGGAACGTAACTGTACCTTGAATCAGTGTGAGATTGATTAGGGTTCAACTACAGTCCATTCCGAAGTTCATTGGTAGTAGGCTAGTGTCTGTAGCGGCTTAATACATTCTGGTGTTCAAAGATGGACTAGGTCCCGGGGTTTTTCTGCATTTGCGGGTTTCCTCTTTAACAAAATTCTGGTGTCTGTGTTATTTCTTTTCCGCATTATATTTTGTTATATAATTGAAATATCACAGGTTGTGTGTTGTATCGATCAATTAAGAAATCCAACCTTTGGTTGTTGATTGAAATTGATTGATCCTTGAACATTGGTCTTTGGTACAGTTCAAGTTACTTCTCTTATATTCAATCGGGCTCGCAAATTACTATTTGCTGATTGCAGATTGAATTGAGAGATAGAGATATAAACTATTGTATATACTTTTCTCTAGATTGAGTCTAACTGTCTAGTTGATTCTCTAGAAAGTATATTGGAGTAAGTCCTCTCAGATTGCCAAACGAATTGTTGGGTGTGGTTGTTGTACCCCCGCGTTTTCAACTTCTACCTCTACTTGCCATTGAACCAAGAAAAACAAGAGTAGTTGGAGAATCACATGTTGAGTGCGAAAACTTTCGATTTGATGAAGCTTGAATCGATTCAGGAGCAACCCTTAGTTCCTTTTGAGTTTGAGAATAAAAGGGAACAATTTTTTCCTGTGAAATCGCACATGCAAATGATAGAGAAAAGAAGATATCGAAACCTAGGTGACTATTCTTGTTTCGACACAAGAGTTCAAGGAAGAAGATGAGAATAAACATATTTTCTTTGTTTATATCGTCGAACCAGTTTCGAATTTGGATGTTGACCCGAATTCGGATAGTCCATTTGAACCGAATATTTGTTAATGCTAAATACATTTTAGACCGTTGATCTTTGGTTTATAAATCATCAAAATAGCATTTGTTAGTTAACAATTTTTTTGAATCTTGCACATCCCTTTTCTTTAGTGAGCTTATGTCACAGTAAGGTTTACAGTAACTTTCATATTCAGATTTGATATACAGTTTTTCAAAAGAGTCAGTCATTAACTCTTCTACTGATGATATCACGGGTAGAAAATCAAAATCATTTTCTTCTTGATTATCTATAGAATTAGAGGTGTAATTCATCAGATATTCATGAATACTTTGATTTCCTTTAGAACTATTTTCAGTCTTGGATCGATCTAGTTCTTTGAGAAAGGAGTCTACCTCATCTTGAACCTTACTATTGTCATCCAAAATTTTGAGGGTTTTGGATAAAGACTAATCTGCCTTTTGTTCATATATCTTAATTTCAATTGTTAAATCAGAGAGTTTTTTCTCTAGTTCGGAAAATTCAGATAATTTTCTGTTGATTTTTCTCGGAGCATCTTCTGTGAGACTAAGATATAGACGACATTCGTCAAAAGTCCAAGTTTCTTTTGAGCGAAGATACTCAACAATTTCATTTCTTGTATTTAATTCAAACAACTTTGAGTCATTTAATCCTCCTGCTATTACATTAACTGAATCATCCATCAGATTCAATTCTTATAGGTTGGATCGCACCACACACAGATTGTTAGACCTTTTCGTGTTTGCCTGCTCTGATACAAATTGAAAAGATACCCAAATACACCACAATCTTTAATTTATCCATCTATAAGTCCTCTTAACGAAAGTGATTGTCTATGGACAAAGTCGAGATAATACTACAAATCGGTATTCACACTTTGTGTATCGGTATTCACACTTTGTGTGATTGTCTATGGATACGAGATCGAGACAATACGACTACCAAAGTGTGATTACTTTATAATAGGTTCGGACTTAACCAAACTCAATAGGATCACTATCAAGTAAAGCGGAGTTAACATTTGTGTGTTTTACTTCTAATTATAATTGCGGAAATAAAAAAGTAAAAGACACAACAAGATTTTGTTAACGAGGAAACCACAAATGCAGAAAAAACCCAGGGACCTAGTCCAGAATTGAATACTCTCAGAATTAATCCGATATACAAATACTAAACCAACTTCGTAGAGTTGAGACCAAGCAACTAACCCTAGTTCACTTAGTTTCTTCAGTATCGTTGCGCTTCCGACTTCAATGATTGCACGCACTGGAAGAATTCCTTTGGATCGTATTCCAGACAGTAAAGGAACAACAAATCTGTTTGGTAACAACTCTATTGATTCTTTAAGATAAGATATCTCAAGTCATATGCAAAGGCTCTTCCGTTTAAGCTAATAAACTCCTTTGCCTGGTTAGATCAATCCAATCTCTATTACCTAAGTAATAAGATTCAGATTTGTAACAATCAAAATAGATCTCAAGAGAACTATTAGGCGTTACCGATCTCACGCAACTAATCAATCGAATAAATTCGATTCTAGTTGGATCCCATCCGATCAAGGTTTGCACAACACAAATATATGAGAAACAATAAGAAATCTTCAAATCTTTTTTAATCTTCAATTAAAACCTGCACAACACCACTTGAATCTCTTGTGATCAATCACGCACAGAACGAAGTCTGTTAACAATAAATTATCACAAGATGTCTTTAGATATACAAACAGTTCTAAAGATACCGTCGATACTTCAATCTAGTTTGAGTGAATCTTATTTCAGAAGAGAAGATTCTCAAGAATAAACAAACTAGGTGCAATCAAAGTTTCAACAACCGTTAGTCAATCAAATCAATCGAAAACTAATAACACTGCAATTATCTAGTTTCCCACTAACGGTACTCGTAGAGCTTCTTGATCCCACAGAAGTCTTTGAACACGAATAGTAACTCTTATCTTTTATTGTTCAAAGATATTCCTTAATTACTCAAGGAGATCCCGGTCCGAAATAAATTAAGAATCTTTTAATTAAGGTTATTAGTTTTATATGCTTTAATTACCAGCAATTAAATGCATATCTCTAGAGAATAAAAATTTGTAATCTGCATTTACTAATTGGAGATTTTCTATTGAGATATTTCGGAAAATATTGGACAAAGCATTTTCAGGAATTATGAAAACCAATTTGGGCATTTATTGCATATCTTGAGAATATTCGGTTTTGGAAATTCCTTGGTGTCCAAACATCCTTGGTCTATAAATACCTAAGTTTGTATTTCTTGCAAACTATCCTAAGAGCCAGGCAAACTTCATCTTTTTGTTGTTTCTGGTGGAGCCGTCTATTCGGAGAGGAAAGTACCCTAATTAGGCGAAATATCTTACGACCGCTCGTTTAAAGACTTCTGTGGGATCAAGAAGCTCTACGAGTACCGTTGGTGGGAAACTATATAATTACAGTTTATTAGTTTTCGATTGATTTGATTGACTAATGGTTGTTGAACTTTGATTGCACCTAGGTTTTTTTATTCTTGAGAAACTTCTCTTCTGATATAAGATTCACTCAAATTAGATCGAAGTGTCGACGAGATATTTAGAACTGTTTGTAGATCTAAAGACATCTTGTGATAATCCATTGTTAATAGACTCCTTTCTGTGCGTGATTGATCACAAGAGATTCAAGTGGTGTTGTGCAGGTTTAATTGAAAATTAAAGAATATTTGAAGACAAAGAAGATTTCTTATTGGTTTCTCCTATCTTTGTGTAGCACAAACCTTTATCGGCTGGGATCCAACTAGAATTGGATTTATTCGATTGATTAGTTGCGTGAGATCGGCATCGCTTTATAGTTTCTTGTTGAATTCTATATTGATTGATTGCAAATCTGAACTCTGCTACTTCGGTAGTTGTTTGATAGATTGATCTAACCAGGAAAAGGAGTTTATTAGTTTAAATTGAAGAGCCTTTGCATATGACTTGAGATATCTTCATCTGAAAGAATAAAGAGAGTTGTTACCAAACAGATTTGTTGTTCCTTTACTGTTTGGAATACGATCCAAAGGAATTATTCCAGTGCGTGCACTTATCGAACGTCGGAAGCGCATGGATACTGAAGAAACTAAGTGAACTAGGTTTAGTTGCTTGGTCTCAACTATACGAAGTTGGTTTAGATTTTGTATAGCGGCTTAATTCTGAGAGTATCCAATTCTGGACTTGGTCCCGGGGTTTTTCTGTATTTGGGGTTTCCTTGTTAACAAAATCTTGCTGTGTCATTTACTTTTCTTTTCCGCAATTAGAATTGTTGTTATTATAATTTAAAGTAAATTACACAAACGTTAACTCCGTATTACTTGATAGTGATCTTATAGAGTTTGGTTAAGTCCGAACCTATTATCAAGTAATCACACTTTGATTGTTGTATTGTCTCGATCTCGTATCCATAGACGATCACACAAAGTGTGAATACCGATTTATCGTATTGTCTCGATTTTTTCCATAGACAATCACTTTCGGTAAGAGGACTTAGAGGTGGATATTTTAAAGATTGTGGTGTATTTTTGTACCCTCGTCTTTTCAATGTGATTGATCAAATATCAAATCACATCCATGGGTTCAATCGGTTCTACCAATCACTGGGGTCGGTTATACCCTAATGTGGAAGCATTTGTGATCGGTCACACAAGTTACCAGGACCGGTTACAACAATTACCAGGATCGGTTACATCAATTACAAGGACCGGTTACTATATACACATGGTATTGCTTGTGATCGGTCATACCAGTCACTAGGATTGGTTACACCAATTACCAAGATCGGTTACACTAATTACTAGGACCGGTTATACCAATTACAAGGATCGATTACACAACTCTCTGTGATGGGTCACACCAATTACTAGGATCGGTCACACCAATTACAAATATCGATCATACCATCTCAGGTGATTACTTAGGATCGGTTACACTAATTAATCAAAACTAGTCATACCAAATCATAAGTCAGACATTATGATTAGTTGTACCAAGATACATAACAAAGTTACTATCGGTTCTACCATCTCGCACATATTGGTAATCCAAAGATTTGCAATGAATAGCCGTACCAACAAGCCTAGCGATTTCCCTTTTGATTCATAAAACAAGTTCACGAATGTACTTCCTTTAAACAAATGTAAAACATTATTTCCTAGGATGAAATCTTTACCTTTACCTATTCACATAATCATAACAACATTCATAAGATTATGTCGATGTCATATCTACGAAGTTCAAAAGATAAGCGTTATACTTCATAGTCTAATTCCCTAATACTATGATCATATGATCATGTCTCACTACTAGAGTAATATATCCATTCACAGCTTCGCAGTTATGTTTTCAATATAGCATGACTTGAAAGATACGTTAGGAATGAAACAGTTCAAGTAAATATTACTAACCTCAAGAAGAAGGATGATGTCGTCGTTGTAGCTCGTTACTTCTTCACGTTCTTCAGGTCTTCAAGTAATACTTTTATGTCTCAACATTCCCAGACTTTCTAGTCTAACCTAAACGAAGTTGTCTCTAGTATATAATCATGAAACTATTAGATGAGCTTTAACTCACTAAAATATGATAAACAAACTTGACATACCAACGCTTGGTGGGTTCAACCAAGCTATGCTCTAACAGTATCAAAAGTCTTCACTTAGGTTGAAAAAACTCTTAGGCTGTAAAGGACGTCAGAGGTTCAAGAGATGTAAGGAGCACTACTGCAACTAAATTGCTTGGGGGGTTAATTCGGTTTTAACTACATTTCAATTTGAAGTCTGATAATAGGCTAGAGTTTGTAGCGGCTTAATATAGTTTGGCATTCAAAGTTGGATGAGGTCCCAAGGTTCTTCTGCGGGTGCAATTTTCCTCGTTAACAAAACTTCTGGTGTCTTCTGTTTTTTCTTTTTCGCATAATATTGTTTTATATTTATAATAAGAATATCATAAGTAGTACGTATTCAATCGAGGTAGTTTAAATCTTATTAATTGTGATCAACAACAGACTTGTTCCTGTTGAATTCGTATCTTAAAATATAGATCGCAAGTTTCATACTTGTTATAATTCGGATCCTCTTGATTTGGGTATGACTAGATTGATCTTGGATACTGATTTGTGAGTTCATTCAAGAACTCTTTTATACAATCAGGTAGACGGACTTCTTAGTTTAGACATATTGATTGTGGAGGAGATAAGAAAAAACTCTATATACATATTGTTCAAGGATCTTTAATTTGGATATACTTGCAACTTTATTAGTTTTTGTCCATACAGGTCGCCGAACGAAAAAAAGTTGGTGGTGTATTTGGTACCGTCTCCTTTTCAGCTATAAGTCTAGTTTTAAGAAATTACGGAGGTATATAAATAGTTTTAACCATGTGCAATTGAACACTTTTTTCTTCTGTAATAAATTGCTCGTTTAACCATAAATATAACAAGAAATCATAGTCATTGAATTTCAACTGACCCTCTTGATCATTGTCGTATGCGTCAAAAATAATTTCTCTTTCCTAAGAATATGATAAGAAGGAGTTCGTTCCACGGGAGGCGATTGTTGTCAAACAATTATAGTTTCTAGTAACCAAGGAGGAATTTTGTTTATATCAAAGCAATAATTTTTTATTTTTTTTTAGAATAATCAATAAGGAGAAGATATTGGTCACGGGATAGTATCATTCACAAACATGTATTTTCATCAATGGCTATAATTGGTAATTTAATCTCGCAATTATCAAAAGTCCTAGGATATCTTGATCGCAAGAGTATCCCGTTTATTTCCCGTTTTTATCACACACAACATTAAAAGATGTTATTGTGAAATCTACCTAGAAAGCAACCTAAAGTGTAAAAGCACAATTAAGTTTAACTTCCCAAGAGCATTAAGTTTTATGAAATAAGACAAATCAAAGCAATTGAACGTGTAAAAGCACTAATCCAATTTAACCAAGGTTATGATTCATATGCGATTAATAAGATGTATCACTACAAGAAATAACCACAAGATGCTACTAGAAATCAGAGATTGACAACTTTTACGTATTGAAAACCCTAATATAACTATAGAGATGAAAACAAATCCAATTGATTCCGGACTCAACCAAACTAGCATTCAAATCATATGATAATATAAACAATGAATCATAAGCGATAAAATTGAGACAAAACTAATTCATTGAACCAAATAGCATGTTTGATGAAATCAACTTTATCCCATAACCAATAATAATATTTAGCTACTTATATTAATGGAGATCATCATAATAATAATTGGAATAATGAACATAAAAAATAATGAAAGCAAACTCTAGTAGTGGTTCTCTCCAAAAGATCCAAGTAGAATACAATACGTGATAAGTTGTGGAAGTCTTCCCTTTTGTATCTCTTCTTGTTTCCAAAAATAGGTCGAGTTTTCAATACCCAAGTCCAAGTATTCCACCAATCCCACATAATAAAAATACCCATGTAAAAATGCTGCTAAAAAAAGTAGTCACCGGAAAACTGGTGGCATTGCCGGAAGTTGGCCGGAATCATGTCGGCAATATCATCTCAGATGACCGGGAAAGTCAAACTGTTGCCGGTCAAATTATTAGTTAATCGGGTCAAGGTCAGTCAGAGGTCCAACCGATGAGTCAGGACCGAGTCAGCTAACTGACTCGGCTGAATGGACTTTGGCCTGAGCAGTTGCACATGTTATGACAGTGTTGCGCTATGTTGGCGCGTCACTCCTCCTATTCAGCTCATACTTCTGCAGCTCCACTTGCACCACTACTGCCAACACCAGTATTTATATCCTACAATACCAGACTGCTAACTTCACCTCTAACAATCCATTTCAGCCGAGTCTTCTCTTTACTGTCTCATAATCATCATCACAACCACTGCATCTGTTGTTCACAGCTAACTGTTGTTAGAGCATATCTCGGTTGAACTCACCAAGCGTTGGTATGTCAAGTTTGGTTGTCATATTTTAGTGTGTCAAAATCATCTAACGTCGCTTGATTATATACTAGAGTTAACTTCATTTAGGTTAGATGATAAGCACGTAAGTGCTAAATTTTATACCCATATTCATATGAGCTAGGACACAATATTGTTATTAATAATATCATTTTAGTGCTTTTGTAGAAAGTACAAGCAAAACCGATCACTGGTGCAATAAACGGCCAAACTAGAAGTTGGAATTGCTTTTTCGATAACTAAACCAGGGTTGCCCAAGTCACCAATCCGCTTAGCCGCACCACTAGCCATTACATGGCCAAAGAAGACAGACAGTGAAACAAAGGAATTGCTTCTATTGTTTATTAAAAGTAGGTGAGGGTCACTAGTTGTTTGAAAATAGTTGGAGACGTGTCCTACTCTCCACTACATGCATCAAAGCAGCTGCCATTACTTTGCTTCGTAACTTTCGTATACATTTGTCGGTGAACGAAGACGAGATCCAGATCCAGATACAGCTGGTGAATCAAAGATGTTGATATTAAATGGAATCGTTGGTACTTGAAGGTGCTACTGATATAAGGGTCTTGATGGCGGAAATATAGTTAACCGTGGTGGTGTTCAATCCCTTCACAAATAGTGCCGGTGGTTGAGTTCGTTCTACCGGTGGAGTTCAAGATATATAGTGCCGATTGTTCTTGCCATTGACAGATTTGGGGGTTTATTTTATCGTCCAGATTGGTTCTATTGGCTGGTTCTGTAAGGGGTTGTTTCATTGAGTAACACAGCAGATGGAGCTGGTGCGACAACAGTTCTGTGATGGTAATCATTCACTGTGTAATCAATGGAACAAAGAAGTTAAAATGCTGGTGTTGGTTCATGGTGTTTACACTGAACGGTGAGAAGATCGAGAGAGCGGCACTAGTGGTGATTATTTAGAGTTCCTACAGCAACAAACGAACACAAGAAATGATGGAGATTTCCAAGGGTGCAGTACTAATGACGGTAGTTAGGTAAAAATTAAGAAGCCAACAGAGAAATAGGTTTGCATTGTGAAGATTTGGTTCAAGCAGTGCAAGAGATGGAAACGGGTTCTGTTGCTGAGTGCGAGAAGTGAAGTGGGTCGAAGTAGTGGTGGCATGATAACAAGAATAAGATGCTGAGAAGACAATGAGCTAAACGTGCAGGTGATTGTCAAAAATGTGGCTGTGACTGGAGTTGTGCAGTGGCCGGAATTGCAGCTATAGACGGAGTGTTGCTGTCAGGTCGCCATGAAGATACAGTTGATGGAGGACTGAAATGGAAGGAAGGAACTAGTGTTGTTGGCTTTGACTCATGGCTGCCGTACGTCTGGGAAGACGAAACATGTTGCTGCCATTGTTGCATGGCTGTGAACCGAGACGGCAAGTTTTAATGGGAGTTGTGGCTAGACGGACAGAAAAGAAACGTTTGCTGTGGTTGATGGTTGGACAGTTTGTGGTTAGATTTTGGATTTGGTATGGATTTAGAAACTTGTATTGCGCAATTAGATTGGGCCTTAGCAATCGGCTAGGTTTCAGTTGTGTTTCTCGCAACAACTATTTATACAAAAAGAAAACTCCAAAGAAAGGAGGCCGGTTTTGGAGATGGGGCTGCGGCTGGGAGCCGTCTACAACAGCGAAAGAGACTAGGGTTTGGAGATTCACTTCTCCCATTTGATTTCAATTAGCTAGAGATTTATTCATATTTGTTATTGGTTTTTATGAAAGCCATGGCTAGCTAATTTCATGTTAGGTGAAAGCATGAACTTGTAGGATTTATTTGTTTTTATGAATAAGGGTTTTCTATCAATTGAACTTAATTTTAATAATTTTGTCTCTCTATCAATGTTTATTTTCTAGCTAGATTTTTCATCTGATATGCCATGTATAGTTCATTGTATGATTAGTAGAAAAACTCATTGAACCTAAGTAATAATTGATTTATGAATATTCCTTGACTCTTCATGCCATGTATGATTAGTGCTTAGAAATTCTACTTTTAGGTGAGAAAAAATAATTCATTTTTGATGATTCTTGTCGACAATTCGTAAATGCAATATCTTTCATGTATGAGTAGTTAGGTTTTCCGCTTTACATGAGTATAATTGAGACCCTTTGTGATTGAACACGATTATTTTGCCTACAATAGATTCCCGGATCCTTAACACCTCACATCCCTGGTTACCGACTTTCCCAGTGCATTTATATTTTCCGTTTAGTTTATTTTTCTGTTATTATTCTTTCAAAATCCAAAAACATCTTTATTGGTTAGTCGATTAGAGATATTGATTACGTATTTTCACCGCTCCCTGTGGGTTCGACCCGTACTTGCCTCTGTCTACTAATTAGACACCGTACGATTGCGGTTATTATATATAGGCAATCCCGAAAGCCTATCATTAGACTAGAAAGTCTAGGAATGTTGAGACATACAAGTATTACTCCGAAGACCTGAAGAATTTGAAGAAGAAGCGAACTACAACGACAACATCATCCTTCACCTTGAGGTTAGTAATATTGACTTGAACTGTTTCATTCCTAACTTATCTTTCCAGTCGTGTTATATTGAAAACAAAACTGCGAAGCTGTATATACTGTACATATTGTATAATACTCTAGTGATGTGACATGGTCATATTTGTATGATCATAGTATTAGGGAATTAGACTACGAAGTATAACGCTTATCTTTTGAACTTCGGAGATATGACATCGACATAATCTTGTATATACTGTTATGATTATGTGAATGGGTTATGGTGAAGATTTTATCCTAGGAAACAATGTTTTACATTTGTTTAAAGGAAGTACATTCATGAACTTGTTTTATGAATCAAAAGGGAAATCATTAGGCTTATTAGTACGGCTATTCATTGCAAATCTTTGGATTACCAATATGTGTGAGATGGTAGAAAAATTTGTTATGTATCTTGGTATAACTAATCACAATGCCTGACTTATGATTTGGTATGACTAATTTTTTTTAATTGGTGTAACCGATCCTAAGTAATCACCATAAGATGGTATGATTGATATTTGTAATTGGTGTGACCGATCACAGAGCGTTGTTAATCGATCATTGTAATTGGTAACTGGTCCTGGTAATTGGTGTAGCCCATCCTGGTAATTGGTGTAACTGAACCTGGTAACTGGTGTGACCGATCACAAGCAATACCATGAGTATATGGTAACCGGTCCTGGTAATTGATGTAACCGATCCTGGTAATTGATGCAACCGGTCCTGGAAACTTTTGTGACCGATCACAAGTATTTCCATATTAAGGTATAACCGATCCTAGTGATTGGTAGAACTAATTGAACCCATGAATGTGATTTGATATTTGATCAATCACATTGTAATCTTGGAATACAGGTGAACCAATTCTAAACTTGTTTGGAAGTGTGGTATAACAGATTCCAAGAATGTAAATCCATGTAAATATGAATAAGGATTTACAGTGAAAAGATGTCAACATACTTTGAACACGTACATTAACTCTTATCATTTATTGTTCAAAGATATTCCTTAGTACTCAAGGAGATCCTGTGCCGAAATAAATTGAGAATCTTTTAATTATGGTTTTTGGTTTTATATGCTTTAATTACCAGCAATTATATGCATGTCTCTAGGGAATAAAAATTAGTAATGTGCATTTACTAATTGGAGATTTTCTATTAAGAGATTTCAGAAATTTTGGACAAACATTTATTTGAATTAGGAAAACCAAATTTTACTATTCATTGCATATCTTGAGAATATTTTCGGTTTTGAAAATTCCTTGGTGTCCAAACATCCTTGGTCTATAAATACCTAAGTTTGCATTTCTAGCAAACTATCATAAGATTCAGGCAAACTTCATTCTTGTTGTTTCTAGTGGAGCCGTCTATTTGGAGAGGAAAGTATCCTAATTAGGTGAAATCTCTTATGATCGCTCGTTTAAAGACTTATGTGGGATCAACGAGTTCTACGAGTACCGTTGGTGGGAAACTAGATAATTGAAGTGTTATTAGTTTTCGATTGATTCGATTGACTAATGGGTGTTGAAAATTTGTTTGCACCTAGTTTGTTTATTCTTGAGAATCTTCTCTTCTGATATAAGATTCACTCAAACTAGATCGAAGTATCGACGAGATCTTTAGAACTGTTTATAGATCTAAAGATATCTTGTGATAATCCATTGTTAACAGACTCTGTTCTGTATGTGATTAATCACAGGAGATTCAAGTGGTGTTGTGCAGTTTTTTATTGAAGATTAAAGAAGATTTGAAGACGAAGAAGATTTCTTATTTAGTTCTCATATCTTTGTGTGTGCACAAACCTTGATCGGCTGGGATCCAATTAGAATCGGATTTACTCGATTGATTAGTTGCATGAGGTCGACATCACTTTATAGTTTCTTATTGGAATCTATGTTGATTGATTGTGAATCTAAACTTGACTACTTTGGTAGTTATTGGATAGATTGATCCAACCAGGCAAAGGAGTTTATTAGATAAAATGGAAGAGCCTTTGTGTATGACTTGAGATATCTAGAATCGAAAGAGTTGTTACCAAACAGATTTGTTGTTCCTTTATTGTTTGGAATACAATCCAAAGGAATTATTCCAGTGCGTGCACTAATTGAAGTCGGAAGCACAGGGATACTGAGGAAACTAAGTGAACTAGGGGTAGTTGCTTGGTCTCAACTATACGAAGTTGGTGTAGATTTTGTATAGTTGCTTAATTCTGAGAGTATTCAATTCTGGACTAGGTCCCGGGGTTTTTCTGCATTTGCAGTTTCCTAGTCAACAAAATCTTGCTGTGTCTTTTACTTTTCTATTTCCGTAATTATAATTGTTTATTATAATTAAAAGTAAAATACACAAACGTTAACTCTGCATATACTTGATAGTGATCCTATATAGTTTGATTAAGTCCCAACCTATTATCAAGTATCATACTTCGTTTTTGTATTATCTCGATCTTGTATCCATAGTCAATCACACAAGTTATCTTGTTGTCGTATTGTCTCGATCTCGTATCCATAGACGATCACATGAAGTGTGAACCGATTTGTTGTATTGTCTCGACTCAGTCTATCGACAATCACTTTCGAAAGAGGACTTATAGGTGGATAAATAAATGACTATGGTGTATTTGGGTACCCTCATCTTTTCAATTTGGTATCAGAGCAGGCAAACACGAAAAGATCTAACAATCTGTGTTTGGTGAGATCCAACCTATAAGAATTGAATCTATGTATGATTCAGTTAACGTTATGCAAGAGTATGAATACTTAAAAGTTGAGGATCTTACTCCTTCGTTAACTCATGATCCAGGAGTTACAAAAATTAAGAGTACATGCATCTGAGTCTATCTCTGATAGAAAAGAAGATGCTGATAAAGAGTTGGCAAAACTCCTAAAGCCTATAAGTTCTCTGTCTACAAGGATGTTAATATTAAAGACAGAGTCAAATCTTCTTAAGCAAGAGATCAGGGAAAAAGACATTCAACTGGATATTCTAGCCAAAGAGAATATGGATCTCAACGTCAAAGTAGAAGCTCTTGGAAAATCTCTTACTCAAGAACAAGAGATTCATCCTATGACTCTGACCAATGATTCTGTTATAATTTCTTCTGATGAGGAAAACAAAAGTCCTTGCTCGACTTTTACAGATCGTGATAACAAGACTTGTTTGATCACGTCTGAAACAGATCATGATGATGGGAGTTTTCCTAACTACATCAAGTCAAAAGAGAATGAAGAACCATCTTCGACAACTACTGATGATCAAACGAAATCTTTTCCAAAAGAAACTTTGAACCGATTCCGTGAAAAAGATCTTAAGGTATACAACTTTTAGTCACTTGACAGGAAACTTATACTTCTTCAAAATACTGTGATAAAAGTATTAAAAGAAGTTTCTTGTCTTACAAAACTGAAAGATCATTCATTAGTAGAAAGACAGAATATACCCCAAACTGATAAAATCAACTCAAAAGAATCAGAAAAAAGAGTTGATAATCACTTATGGAAAAAGGTTCCTCCTCACTCATGTCGAAACAGTCCTTGTTTACATGAAGAATATTTTTAGAAGAAAGGGAAGGAAATAATTTCTGCCAAAAGAAACAATCAGGGAAGATTTCCAATAATTTTTTCAGACAATCAAACTGATGTGCATAATAAGGAGATCCTTAGAATGAGAAAATCTTATGAAAATCTCATTGACAAAATTAAGAGAGATTTATCCATCTCTGAAAATTCTCACATCAGTACGATTTCTCCTCATGATCATACCTTTAGATCAAGGAAGGATCATCCTCTTGGGAGAAAATACTTTGGGGAGAAACTTCCAAAGAGAAACATGAACTATGTTTCTGATACTCGTTGTAAGCTCGATAAGGCTTACTCCGATACAACCTAGTTGTATGGAGAATGTGTACCCTCATCCAAATTCGTGCTAACATTTTTGGGATGAGGAAGCACATAAAACGAGAGCACATGTTATTGTGTTTTTTTTTATGAGAAAAAATTGTGACAATTCTTGGATAAGCTGCGAATCCATCTTGTCTTAAAAATTATTGTTCATGTTTATCATGATCTTCCTTAATTAGGTTTTATTTGAAAATTTTGAATTTTAATAAACCTTTCATGTAATACCCTATATTTTTAGCTACTGTTTCGTGTCGGGTTATACCCGGATTAGTTAATCTTGTGGCTTAAGTTGTTGTTCCTTAGCCTTAGCTTGGGTGGGTGGATTGAACTATAAAGACTACAAGTTGGGGTGGAAATAAAATTAAGGGAAAATGAAAAGATAAATAAAATAGTTAGGTTTTCTATTAATGTAAATGGAAATAATTTTAGAAGTTGGAAAAAGAAAGGCTAGGAGAAGGAGATTGAGCTAGATTTATTTTAGAGAATGAGAGCACGGAGAATCAAGAGGATCAAAGGAATTAAGGTAGAATGCGAAACCCTTTCTCTTTAGGTATTTTTCTTTGGTGTTTATTTCATATGATTTTGTATTGTTATGATTCAGTAATTTATTTGAATAAATATGTACCTCTTGTTGATGATCGGGCTTCTCTTATTGATAGAAAACTTGATTAGGTATATCTTGTTAAAATTTGAGAATTTTCCAATGAAAATTCACCGTTGAATATTTCTTGAAATTTGGATAATAGTTTCTGAAATTCTGGACAGTTTTGTTTTTCTGTGGTTTTGATGTTCTTAGGAAGTCTTAATGATGTTAAAATGATTTGAGGTCTTAACAAAAGTTGTATATAAATATATTATATTTCATTTTTCTTTGGATTTTCTTAATTTGAGACTAATATGAATTTATTGTGAATATTTTGGTAAATTGATGTTATCTGCCTAGATTTTGTGATGCGTTTGTAAAATCAATATATTTTTATTGAGCTGTTAGTTTAATGTGAAATTTGAATATGTTATACATAATGGTGTCAGGAATGTTCACTGAAATTTTGAGGTAGATCGGACAAAGTTATCACCTGAAACACTTGATGTAGAATGTCTGCATTTAATTTGTTTGCATAAATGCTTGAAAGAAATTTATGTTGTTAAGCCATGGTTGCTTGTGTTGTTTGTGAAAATGATTTATAAAAGGAAATGAGTTCATGTTTTACCGTTATATACAACATGTTTCATGCTAACGGCGGGTAATGATCCCTGCGAATTAAATGGGTAATGATCCCCATGGGAACTTGTGTTTCCCGACCATCGATGGCGGCTGTCCGTGCCGATAAACGATAGGTAGTGTACGAACTTAGGTTTTCATACCGTGAATGAAACGGGTAATGATCCCCGAGAGCAAATGGGTATGATCCCCATAGGAACTTTTGTTCCTGACCATCGATGGAGGTTGTCTGTGCCGATAAACGATAGGTGGGTGTACGAACCAAGGTTTTCGTACCATGAACTCATTGTTTGAGGTGACAATATAAATATGTTGGAATCTAGATTAAATGATTTGTTGGAAATATAATTGGTGTGATGAACTCATGGTTTCTCCGTGACTATATTAATATGTGAATAAATTTGTTGAATCATTGATGAATGACTTATTGACAATTATTTTGGTATTGTAAACTCATGGTTTATTGGTGACAATATTGATGTGTAACTCATGTTTTGAAACTTAAAAGGATGGATTGTTGGAAACATTATTGATGATGTTAATTTGTGTGTTGAATCCTAAATGGATGACTTGTTGACAACAATATTGGTATTGTGAGCTCATGAATTAACAAATAAAAATTGGATGATTTGTTGATGTATTATTGTGACGTCTTATAATTGAAATCTTACTTAAATGATTTGTTAGAAACAATAGTGTTATTTTGAATTCACGGTTGGACAAATGAATTAGATGATTTAGTGAAAATAATATTTGTGAGGTAATGTTGTTGGTTGAATATATTCGTTGAAGTTGCACTGTATTTCTTATCGTATGTTATTCCTTGATAAAATGATTTTGTTTCCGCATCTTTAGAGAATGGGGGTGCATTCTATTGAGCTGTCATCTCACCCCAATTGACATCCTTGCAGATTTTTCAGAGTGACGCATCGAAAGTTAGGAATGAGTAGCTTAATGATTGAATTATTTTATTGTATTGCTTGAAATGTAAATCTTAGCTAAAATGTTGTTAAAGATGTTTAGTAAAGTCATATGAATCAACTCATGTATATAAAGATTTAATTATGTTTAGCATAAAAATAAATTTTTAAGTCTCTTTCCGACCCGTAACGCTTCGAGTTCGGATCCCCATATGGGTTTGACCCTGGTCCGGAACTCGGGGTGTTACATTTCAGCTTGAGAAGTTCGGACACAGGAAACAAAATATATTCTTAATATATTTTTGGAAATTCCAGTGTATTTTCGGTCCGAAAGTTGTCTCTTCTTAAGAGAAACCTTCTCTTTCTTATATTATAAAACCCTGATTAATTCTTATTTAAATCCTTGAGTGTGCGTCCAATAACTCGCAGTATTACAAAGGTAAATAAGGAGGAAGCTCAAAGAGTTAAGGATTGTCAAGGAATCAATATAGAAAGGAGGAAGAAGAAGATCATATCAAAAATCATGTCTGATTATGAATCTGATAGTTCTACTGGATCCCAAGATGAGACATGTTTGTTGGCTTACAACCTTCAAGATCCAACAAAAACCAAGTGGATTCCTTCTGATAGTATGGTAGACTATATCCATGGTTTTGAAAAACTAAGAACCAATCTCATATTAACAGTTCGAAATCAAAACCGGCTTAAGGAAAGGATTGAGGAAACAAAAGCTGATCTTGCAGACATGAAGGTTCAAGTTGAAAAGCTTAAAAGTGGTTGCTGATAAGTCTCTCGAGACATGCTTCAAGAGTTTGAACACTGAAGAAACCTCAGTGAACAATCAGAGCACCACTAGGGATTAAGCTATATGCTGTAATACTTAATCCATAAAATTAGACATCAATGTTTGATTTGCTTCAATTTTTGTATAAGGTCTATTTTTGAATAAAACTATCATTATTTATGAATAAAATTATTTCTTTATAATTTTTATTGTGATAGTTACCGATTACATAGCTTGTGAATGCATGCTTATATTTTTTCTCTGTGTATTCGGTTTATGGGATGTCTGATTTCGGTTTTCATAACCTTAATATTTGATCTCATATGATGTAACCCTTATGGTTTGTGTGGCTTTTTGATTTAGCGGGATTAAGTTCTAACCCGTGTTGTTAGGCTTTATCAAAGGATCATAAGGCGTTTCGATTGAAACTCATATGTGAAAAGTCACAATATGTTGAATCAATTTGTGTTTACATGAGTTGTGTTAAGCATAACATATGTGTTTCGGGTTTTCAACTTTTGCTATTGGCACGCATTAGTTAAAAACGATTCAACCTTTCTCTGGTAAAGGTTGCTTTTGTTGTTGTTCTTTTGTTCTTGCGAGAGGATGACAACACACTGGGGGAGAGTTCTTACTTGAACTTTCGCTTAATGATATATCTTTCTGGGGAGAAGAGGCTGCGGAATCTGAGGTAACGAATTTTTTAGTTAATCGTTTTCCTGTTTAAGAAAAGCATGTTTATATTGCATATATCTTTTGCTTAAAAAAAATTCAATACAATTGATATGTTCCATTATTGTGTATGGATGTGTGTGTATGTATGATTCAATTGTTTCCGGTTAAGAAAAACTGTGTCAATTTGTTTGACTTATTGTTTGGTATCTTGTTTATTGTTGGGTATCAAGTGTTTTTGCTTAACGAAATTTGGTGCAATTGCGGTGCTATAATGTCTGTGTTTTCTTCAGTTGCTTCCGGTTAAGAATATAATTGTGCAAGTCAATTTATATTGGTTTTTATGTATTGTTTATGGCTTAACAAAATACGGGATCATTTGCTTAGTCCAAATCGATTCTGGATAAGAGAAACTAAGTTAATTATGATCTTAGTTAGACTTATCAAATTGGAGGATTCGGTTATTCAAGTCTAATCGAATGCCTTGACAAGAAAAACTAGTTAACTAACCTAGTGGTTGTCTTGTCTAAAGGGAAAGGTATAAGTTATTGACTGAATAATTAGAGCCCGATGAGAGAAATAAAGTTAATTCTGATCTTTATTTTGGTCTTATAAAAATAAGCGACTGCACATAAGCAATCGGTTTAACAAGGGAATTAAGTTTCTTAGTCGAATTGTTAAACTATGAGGGAAAATTGCTTCGGGCAATTGTTTCCTTGATAACATATTAAAACTAAATTACTTGTAGTTTCAGTTTTAATAAAGTGGTATGTGAAACCTTCGTGCTTAACTCTTATAGGTTGTTTACAAGTCTTTTAGATTTGTAAGATCCTTTCGGTTTGTCCTTTATTTGCTAGAACCTTTGTCATTTTGTGACAAAAAGGGGGAGAAATATATGGAGTAAACAAGTGATTTGCAATCACTAATGAAAGGACAATTGTGCTTAAACGTTATATCTAACGAAAGAGTATAGCATTGACTAAGGGGGAGAAACATATCATATTGTTGTTGTAGTATTCTGACTATAAAAAGGGGAATAACAACGGCATATAATCTTTTGTTATTCAAATGTCAACAACGGCATTTATTGATTGAATATATGCAGGTTATTGTGTTGTTGAAACTTGGAATCAAGCGTATGTAAAATGAATTTTCATGTAATTTGTTTATCCATATGTAATAAGAGTTTTGTCACTAAAATTTACAAAGGGGGAGATTGTTAGAGCATAGCTCGGTTGAACTCACCAAGTGTTGGTATATCAAGTTTGGTTGTCATATTTTAGTGTGTCAAAACTCATCTAAAGTCGCTTGATTATATACTAGAGTCAACTTCGTTTAGGTTAGACTAGAAAGTATAGGAATGTTGAGAAATACAAGTATTACTCCGAAGACCTGAAGAATGTGAAGAAGAAGCGAACTACAACGACAACATCATCCTTCACCTTGAGGTTAGTAATATTGACTTGAACTGTTTCATTCCTGACTTATGATTTGGTATGACTAGTTTTTATGATTTGGTGTAACCGATCCTAAGTAATCACCATGAGATGGTATGATCGATATTTGTAATTGGTGTGACCGATCCTAGGAATTGGTGTGACCGATCACTGAGTGTTGTGTAATCGATCCTTGTATAACCGGTCCTGGTAATTGGTGTAACCGATCCTGGTAATTGGTGTAACCAATCCTTGTAACTGGTGTGACCGATCACAAGCAATACCATGAGTATATGGTAACAAGTCCTGGTAATTGATGTAACCGATCCTGGTAATTGATGCAACCGGTCCTGGTAACTTATGTGACCGATCACAAGTATTTCCATATTAAGGTATAATCGATCCTAGTGATTGGTAGAACCGATTGAACCCATAAATGTGATTTGATGTTTGATCAATCACATAGTAATCTTGGAATACAGGTGAACCAATTTTAAACTTGTTTGGAAGTGTGGTATAATCGATTCCAAGAATGTAAATCCATGTAAATATGAATAAGGATTTACAGCCAAAAGATGTCAACATACTTTGAACATTTACAGTAACTCTTATCATTTATTGTTCAAAGATATTCCTTAGTACTCAAGGAGATCCTGTGCCGAAATAAATCGAGAATCTTTTAATTAAGGTTTTTGATTTTATATGCTCTAATTACCAGCAATTAAATGCGTATCTCTATAGAATAAAAATTAGTAATGTGCATTTACTAATTGGAGATTTTCTATTGAGAGATTTCAGAAATTTTGGACAAGCATTTATTGGAATTAGGAAAACCGAATTTTGCTATTCATTGCATATCTTGAGAATATTTTCGGTTTTGGAAATTCCTTGGTGTCCAAACATCCTTGGTCTATAAATACCTAAGTTTACATTTCTAGCAAACTATCCTAATATCCAAGCAAACTTCATTCTTGTTGTTTCTGGTGGAGCAATCTATTTGGAGAGGAAAGTATCCTAATTAGGTGAAATCTCTTACGACCGCTCTTTTAAAGACTTCTGTGGGATCAAGAAGCTCTACGAGTACCGTTGGTTGGAAACTAGATAATTGAAGTGTTATTAGTTTTCGATTGAGTTGATTGACTAATGGGTGTTGAAAATTTGATTGAACCTAGTTTGTTTATTCTTGAGAATCTTCTCTTCTGATATAAGATTCACTCAAACTAGATCGAAGTATCGACGGGATCTTTAGAACTGTTTATAGATCTAAAGACATCTTGTGATAATCCATTGTTAACAGACTCCGTTCTATGTGTGATTGATCACAAGAGATTCAAATGGTTTTGTGCAGGTTTTTATTGAAGATTAAAGAAGATTTGAAGACGAAGAAGATTTCTTATTTAGTTCTCATATCTTTGTGTCTGCAAAAACCTTGATCGGCTTGGATCCAACTAGAATCGGATTTATTCGATTGATTAGTTGCGTGAGATCGGCATCACTTTATAGTTTCTTGTTGGAATCTATATTGATTGATTGCGAATCTAAACTTGACTACTCTGGTAGTTATTGGATAGATTGATCTAACCAGGCAAAGGAGTTTATTACATTAAAGGGAAGAGCCTTTGTGTATGACTTGAGATATCTTTATCTTGAAAGAATCGAAAGAGTTGTTACCAAACAAATTTGTTGTTCCTTTACTGTTTGGAATACGATCCAAAGGAATTGTTCCAGTGCATTGAAGTAGGAAGCACAGGGATACTGGGGAAACTAAGTGAACTAGGGGTAGTTGCTTGGTCTCAACTATACGAAGTTGGTATAGATTTTGTATAGCGGCTTAATTCTGAGAGTATTCAATTCTGGACTAGGTCCCGGGGTTTTTATGCATTTGCAGTTTCCTCGTTAACAAAATCTTGATGTGTCTTTTACTTTTCTATTTCCGCAATTATAATTGTTTATTATAATTAAAAGTAAAATACACAAATATTAGCTCTTCATATACCTGATAGTGATCCTATAGAGTTTGGTTAAGTCCGAACCTATTATCAAGTATCATACTTCGTTGTTGTACTGTCTCGATCTTGTATCCATAGTCAATTACACAAGTTATCTTGTTGTCGTATTGTCTCGATCCCGTATCCATAGACGATCACACAAATTGTGAACCGATTTGTTGTATTGTCTCGACTTAGTCTATAGACAATCACTTTCGGTAGAGGACTTAGAGGTGGATAAATAAAAGATTGTGGTGTATTTGGGTACCCTCGTCTTTTCAACTGTACTCCAGTTCAAACATTCAGCAATTCAGGCCTTAGTGATAACTCCCGTAGTTTCTGCATTTTGTAATTTTACTAAACAACCATTACCCTTCATTCAACCTAGTGATAACTAGTCTTAGTTGTTTCTTAGCTCCTCCGTTGCTTTGATATCAGCTACAACTCCATCAACTGCAAACCCACTTATAATCTCAATACCACTGTCTCTGTCTCATACCACAATGCCTTCATTTACAACTGCAACTTAGGTTCAGATCATCTCCATTGCAGTACCCTTTTTTTTTCTTGTTCCAACTGCACGCCCACAAGTTTCTTGTCATGGACTTCTTCTCAACTCTAACCAAAACTGCAGTTGCACCCATTGCAACAATAACTCCACCTAGAACCAGTTGAACTGCATCTGCAGCTTCCCACTTCTTCAGTTCCATCTCAGCTTGAACTCCATATTGCACTTCAATACCACTACTATCTGCACATGCATTCTTACACCACCAACATCACACTCTGGCCATGCAATTCATCTCAATATAGCTGCAACTTCTGTTCTTCTCAAACACATTCAGTCATCCACTAGCAAGATAAACTTCAATATCAAATATCTACCTCTACATAGTTAGGCCACGACACCACCAGAACCATCATCTGTTCACCAAATAAAACCCCAATTCCTCCACATCAATTTTTTGCTTCAAACCCCCCTCAAATTCCTGCTCTTTGTCTCTGAAATCGAGTTCAACCCCATCAAAACAGTACCAGTTCTTAGTCTTCTCACCCTTGAAGAACAACCACAAAAACCCATCACCTAATTCTTGTCAATCATCTCTCGATTCTCAATAATTGAACCATAAATTTCATCTCTTAGCTCAAACACAAACCATCGCTGATTCTACTCAACGGCAACAACATCAGACATTGAAACTCAAGTTTTAGACAAACCGTAACTTCGATTTCTCTCCATGAGTAGCAACATCTTCTTTCAGTGGAATCGCTCGACAAAAGCAATGGAGCCGCCATCGGTTTCAGAGAAAAGAAAAAAGAAAAATTAATGATTTCTTTTGAATTCTAGGTACAGTAGAACCTCTATATAAGAATATCCTTGGGACTACAGAAAAATATTCTTATATGGAGGTTATTCTTATATAGAGGTCTACCTTGAAAACATAAAAAAGAAAAGAATTGTTATATATGTACCTAGGAAAAATACATACATACGCATCGGAAACAGCATAATGTATTTGGGTAATAGAATTACCGTTAAATTTTGTTTAGTTTTACAAATAGGGATATATGAAGCTTGATGTATAACACAACCCACACAAAACTCAACCACGACACATAAAATTTTATTGCGTTGTGCAAATGCATTAAACCCACTTAGAAGTAAAATGATCGTGCAAAATGGTTACAAGAATTTGTTCATCTTAAACTGTGATGTATGACAAGACTTATATTATTTATATTATAATGTCAATTATTCTTATATGGAGGTAAGTTCCTTAAGACGGAACGGGAAAAAATATGACTTATTCCAATATGGAGTTTATTCTTAAATATAACTGGCCCAAGTAGGGACCAATTTTTTTATATTCTTATATGGAGGTTATTCCTATATGGAGTATTCTTATATAGAGGTTCTACTGTATTGTGTAGGAATATGAATTGATATTAGCACCCGATACATTAGGATAAGGGCCACCGAAGTGATATTTGACATGTCAGTTCCAGATAACTGACAGTCTATTCTTTCTTGCTTAACTGTCTGTTTTGGGAAACTGACAGTTCTTTCATCACCTCTTTCTTGCGCAACCTAGCCGACTCCAAGTATAGCTCGCTTGTGAATTATCCTTTTTGCCCTTTACACTCCAAATTGACGTTTTCTCCTTCTTTTTCTCATAATGACTCCATTGCACCTAATAAACTCAAAAGCAAACATAAGATACATAATTTACAAGAAAAGTAGCAAAGAAAGCATAAACAATATATAAATGTCAAGGTGTTTAATACACCTATCACCTCTTGAATGAACATTTAAAATAAGACTTGATTTAACTTACCGACTGTCGTTACTGCATAAATATAGCTACCAAATATAAAACATATAGATTCGTCACTCATTTTTAGGGCCATATTTATACTTCTGATTATGCAAATATGGAATATCCCAGGACAAACTTTCAAAACTATGGAAAAATGACACTAATAAAACTCATAAATCAGAGAGGTGGGATCCGTTGAAATCCTCCCATTTTACAGTTTTTTACAGTCTATTATTAGCTGTTAGATCACAAAATAAGGTTGGTACAAAGACGATCCAGATTAATCCAAACTAAAATGGGAAATCCGGTTAACCTGTGAAACGTGTATAATACTTTCGTTTTCTCCTCCTTGCGATAAAATACAGAAACAGATTCATAAATACAATTTTTCTGTTTTCCTATTTGAAAATCGATTTCTTCTTTCTTTCTGATAAATTTTCTTTAGTTACATAAAGAATAATGAGCTAAGATTTAGGAATGGTTGAGACTTTCGTAACTTCTTCTATAAATGGTTTGTGATAAAACTTGTTGACCTGAGGTTCTTCACATTGCAGTTGATTTAATATTTGATTGTTAAAGTATCGGTTGTTACAATTCCAAATATTAGGTATTTTTCGCTCCACTCTCTCTCAAGTTCAATTCTCAATAATTAAAATCTCCTACCCCAAATTTATTATTTTCACACCACCAAATTCGGTATAATATAAATCTCCAACAACATCAAATTTCTTCTACAACTCCAACATTAATTTCTCAGATACATTTGAGACTCTTCTTAAATTTTTAGGGTTTGAACAAAAAAGAAACTAAGCCCTAAATATACCTTGACCAATTTCAATGTTGTCTTTTAATATTGTGGCTACCTAAAATCGGTGAGAGGCTAAGAGTGGGATTCTAGGGTTTCTGAAAGTGAGTTACGGGAGGTTGAGCACGAACAGTCTTCGCCTAAACCACGCAAAGTGATCGTTCATCGCTTGCTTCAGTCACATGGAAGGAGACTTAGGGACGGTCTTAGGGAGGGAAGCAGATGAAAAGAGAGATCAGAGAACAAGTTATTTCTTTAAGAGGTTATGAGAGAGTTGTATGTTATCTTGGAAAAATAGAGAACCTATTTTAGCCGAATTCTCTAATCTCAGGTCGGTGAAGATAGGGATTGCTTGTCATGCGTAGCACTTCTCCTGTCTCTTCAGGAATAGATGGAGATAAACTAGGCTGAGTTTATCTCTTTATTCCACCGCCTTTACTCTCTTCTGCGGTGAGAAATATGCGCGGTATTTCTCACATGTGACATAGACCACCAGACCAAAACCCTAATTGTTACCCCCCCATTTGTGTGAATCTGAGTCAGCCTTTGTGATGATGTGTTTAGAGAGAGAAATGTTCTCTTTAGCTGAGTTGGCCAAGATAGAGAGATATTCTCTAATTTGTGAGAATGACTAGGATGAGTCACATGGAAAGACATGGAATGCCTCAGAAATCATGTGTAGAGTGTGAAAGCAGCTGAGTTTGAGCTCCCTCTCTCCATGGTCGGTCACATATGTCACGCGGATACCATATTATTGCTTGTGGGTCCTTTTGTTGAGCATGCGGAGCTCAAGGGAGCTTATCCACGTTTTTTGATAGACATACACAGTTCAGGCCCAATTTACTAGTCGTGAGTGTGTTTGAGACGCTGAGAAATAGGCTTAAGACCTAGGTGAGGATTGTGCCTGAGTCTTATGCCTGTATAAGACTCTTCAGATGAGATGGCTCAGCTCGGATAAGGCCATCTGAGGCTTGGATGACGCGACTAAGGTTGTCTGAGATTTAGCCGACGTGACTAAGGTTGTCTGAGACTTAGCCGACGTGACTGAGGCTGTCTGAGATTTGGATGACGCAATCGAGTCTCTCCGAAGTCAGTTGGGACATGTTCATGAGAGAAGGGAAAGGTTTGCACGTCTATTAATGTCTCTGTGAGACTTCGGATCATTTGTATTTGACCAGCGTTTCATGCAGAGATATGCTAGGAGTCAATTATGTCTGTATTATGGGGCCGACATGACCAGTATATCTTGAAAAGACGTTTTAGGAGTCCGTCGAAAGGGCCTAGAGGCAGAATAACCAGCGTATCTCGCGGGGATGTCAGATGAATTATTCGGAAGCCTTAGTAAGTCGAGTCAGAGTAGACATGACCAGTGTATCATGAGATGATGTACTACGAAACAGTCATTGATCTCAAATAGGGTGAGTCGTGGTTAAAAGAGACATGTATGTCACCGCTCTGGGTCATAAGTCATTCGGGGACGTTCTTACGCATCTAAAGAGCCTATATGACCAGCAGTATCTCTTAAGGATGTATACAGGGAATTATGGCATCACAACTAGTTGCGTCTCGCGAAGACATGCTGAAATTATGGTTGTTCTGGTTCATAAGTCAGTCGGGGACGTTTTACGCTCTATAGAACCTACATGACCAGCAATATCTAGTCAAGGATGTGCGCTAGGAGTCACGACCAGCAGTGTCTCGAGGGGACGTATACTAGAAATCGTGGTTATGGGTTCCTTGAGGACCAAAGGATGAATCTCTCCCATGAGAGTTCAGTTTTGTCCTATGGTATTAAAATGACATTTTTACCCCTTATCCGAATTTCACCATCTACAGATATCAATTAGACAGGAAAGTTATGAAAATTTACTATTTCAATTTTTCTTGATCTTAAATTTAAACTCATAAGTTTATTAGAATATTAGTATATTATAAAGAAGTATCAGGTGGGGGAGGAATATGAGATAAAGAACTCAGAAGATATCTTTTACATTATGGATCCAAATAAAATCCGATTGTCCATTTAAATATAGACCGTCTCTGTACCAACCTTGCTTTGTGATCTAACGGCTAATAACAGACTGTCAAATACTGTAAAATAGGAGGCTAACAACGGATCCCTCTTCTAAATCAGATTCTATCATTTCTTATCCTAATATGAAGAACTTAATTAATTAAAGGTTGATTGATACTTCAATGTTTGGCTTACTTGGTTTGATATAAATTTAATAAAAATTTCAAATTGACTGTTTTTGTTAACAAATGCCCATTGTATGGATTACAACTACAACAATACGAAGTATTTTCTCAAACCCATTTATAGAAACATAGTAAGAAAATGAAAATCCTCGAAAATAGACCAGAACCCAAGTGAAATACGGATGAATATATAAACTCAAGAGAAACGAAAAATGAGTTTATAAATTTTTTTTATTACCATATGAGCTAAAGGAAAGATAACAGAAAATTATATATTAGAAAATGATAAGAGCTTTTGAAACTAGTATGCAAACAAGTGAGGAAGATATCAATTATAATCACGGATAATTATTTTTCCGGGTACTCGAAAATTACGGGTACTTTTCGGGTAGACCCGGTAGATACCGGATACTAATTGGGTCCTTATCAGGTCTACCCGACGGGCACCAAAATTGTTAATGGATCAGATATGAGGACCCGGAACCGGATGATTTATAAACAGTAATAACCTATATTAAATAAAATCATGGTCCCAACTTGGGCCAGTTATAAACGGTAATAACTTCCATATTCCCGCCTCAATGAATTTACCTCCATATATTAATAATCGACACTATATTAGAGAAACATAGATCTTGTTACATTGAAATTTATAACGAAATAAAATACTTATCTATAAATTTTTTGACAAGAAGAGGTTATTTTTTTGGTTGCCACCTCATTTTTTGGGTCATTATAGATTGACGAATTGTCTTTTAATATACCTAGTACTATTTATAATTGTAGAAAACGTCAAAACGTTCATAATAACATTACAAGTTTCTAGATAAATACGTGTACTTTGTGTATTGGAACTATAAAGACGCGTGTAAATTGTCTAATAATATGATTTTACTGTATATCTAAACCGAATCTAAATAAAACTAAAAACTACACCTAAAAAATTGAATTACAAGAAGAAACAAACTTACCGCACACAAACTCCTTGGAAAAGAATATACTTGTAGGTTTCCACCATCGTTCTAATATAACTTGAACAATTTGAATCCTATAACTTCTAGGTTTCATAAAATATAAATGCCACCAAGGATGTTTTCGGACTATTTCTCTAACAAAAGGTCAAAGGCACTCGAACACCATTTGGAACTCAGATCACGCACGTCTTAGAGCGACTGAATTAATTCGCTTTGAATGGCTAGATATATGCACAAGAAATACACCATGATTAGCTTATTGTCTAACATTTTGAAACTCGTGTTCTTTATTCTGGTCATAGTTTAATCCACTCACTAGGGTGTTGATTGATCCTTTGACTTTTATATTTCATTTTGCTATTTGTTTTCCCATTTTGAAGAAAAAATTAGTACAACAAAAATTTGGAGAGAAATAAGGACAAGGGATTAGAAAGATTTTTTATTATTTTGATAAACTGGGGGATAAAGATAGAGAAAAAAAGTGTAAAGACAAATCGGAAGAGGTGTGCTTATTTACAGGCAGAAGAAAGTCGACTATTGACGATATAAATTATATCATGCAACAAGATTACACCGGTAGCGATCAAGATTCTATCACTGGAGGTAGCTTTTGGATTGCTCGATAACATCTCTATCGCCGAACACTTTTCTCATAGTGGCTTGGCTATTTTTTCAGGCGGTGCCAAATCAAAAAAATTGATAATTATCAGGGAAACCGGCCTAAGTATGGTTTATGTGAGAACTACTACCCACATTGCCCTATTTGATTGCTGAAAGAACAGTTCGGCTTAAAAAAAAATAAAAAATAAAAAAATACTTTCAACCATCTTGGGGTTTGGCGGTGCATGATATCAACACGTTACATGCCTATATAATCAGAACATACCCATTACATGATTGAAGGAACCTACAACACTAATGATACTTGCAGCGTGTTCGTTTTGGGTTATTAGAAACCCAAGAATTGGATTCCGGGGGAATTGGCGCAATTCACCTGAACCGAACAGTCGAGATATTCAGAGAATTGGATTTCAAAGGAATCCGATTACCCCCAAATCAGTTTTTTCCATTCCATCGGGATACCGGGGAATATAATCCAATTCCTGAGTTAAAAAACACGGAGTAATGGAAATGACAAATTTACCCTCCAAACAAAATTAAATCTAGTTTCTCAGATTTGATTCATTTTTGAGATCCAGAGACGGAGAGAACGAGAGAAAAGAAGAAAATCTTGAGTCATGGAGATCGACTTCAAAAATTGTTACTGTCAATCGATCATTCATCTTCTTCTTCTTCCCCATTCTTCTTCTTCTTCCCCTTCTTCTTCGACGGAAAATCATAGCAGCGATTTCGAGGGATTTGGGGATCTAGGGTTAAAGTAATTCCTCACCTTTCTTTGCTTCTTATTTTAATTAACTATGTATGCATGTTCTTTTAGTCTTAATCTGGTTATGTAATTGCATTTTTGTTTAACAATTTTTGAATTACGGTATGCTTCCTCTTCTGTATTTTGTAGCTTTAACGGCTTTATATTAGTTTCTTATATTTTCTCAGTTTAATTAGCATAAAAATATTGAAATTTAAACTGTAGGGATTCAGCTGGGTTTTGTTTCATTCTCATGTCAGTTTCCATAGCCACTTTTGAATTTAAACGGTAGGAATTCATAGCCTACAATGCTTAAAATCTCGTTAAAACCAACTAAGACACAGGTTAAAGCTTAAAGTTTCTCTCAAATAATAGACTCATGTAACCTTATTCCTTTTTCAATTTTGTTCAGTCTGCAATTCTTTAGATGTCTTAGGTGACATAAGCCTTCCTCCCTGGCTTCGGGGTAGTTAGTAGAGAATTATGATTATATCATAGAATATATGAGATCCAAGGCTTCAGGGACGGAGTCACTGAGGTTGTACATTGGAAGCTGGAGGGAGAGTAATTGACTAATTGGTAAAAGGGCAGGCTTAGTATGTAATAGGTATGCTTGATTCGGTAGTTAATCATGACTTGGATTTGTAATTGGTACGTTTACTGAATTCATTGGGTTGGTTGGTTAGAGTACTTGAATCTCTTCTTTGCTTTGTTGCTAGATATATAAGTGGCATCAGCATAGGGAAGGTCAGGAACAACCTGTGTATTAGTTGGTTTTGGTAGATATCAAATGACTAAGAATTAAGAGATTAGTGTACTGGGATTAGGAGACACTGTTAGGATTATATGATAACTACTGAAATTTCTTTTTTTAGTTGCATTTTGTTTTTGCTTCTCCTTGATAGTATTATTGTTTAGCAAGGATCCATTAGTCGCATCTGGGTACTTGTTGGGTTTTTCTATTATAATATAAGGCTACGGTTTACAGATCTTGCTCTTTTCGTTTTCTTCTTTTTTCTATCGTGACTATTTATTTAATTTAGGTATATGCACTAATTAGCAGCTGAAAATTATGTTAACTGCCCATTGTAGTTGTCAAATTGCTTACTTACACTGACTTTCGGCGCATATAAATTAAATTTCTAGATGCCCATTTGTGAGTGTTGTTATGTTCCCTAAGGAGTATTAATGGTTCTATGCGATGTATTAGACGGTTAAAAAACAGTGATCAACTTCTTGAAGTTACTATTCCTTCTGTTTTTACAAATAACAAATTTTGTTGAATAAAAAATGAACATGGCATTACTTGGTATTGTGTACTTGATAAGATGTAAAAGGGAAGATAACAAAAGTTTAGTTTAATATTTGGGAGAAGAAATATTTTGTTCTTATGTGTTAGTGTTAGGGTGTCCACCCCTGACTTATACGGATCAATTCAATTCCAGTAGCTTTGTTATTAACCATTTGCTGAAGAATCATATTGTGAATAAACACTTACACTTTTTTTCCCATTTTGCAGTGCCATTTGACTTTGTTAGTTGTCTTTTATTTTCTTCTTCTCCCGTTGTACTTAGTTGTCTGCTTTTTTTTTTCTCCTAATGATGCAGGTACATCTTGATTATCTTGAAGAAGGTGAAGATATTCTGATCACGACATCTTATCAGGTACGATGACCATTTCCTTGTTATTGTTCTGCAGTATGTTTGATTATTATTCTAGCTTTGCATTGGATGTGTTTTAGTAAACATTCATGCTGATTTAGTGTGCATAGCTTTGCATTGTTCTGCAGTATGGCTCCTCTAGTCTTGACAAAGAAAATAAAACTTGAAATGATGACCGACAATATCCGAACAACATTGGATGCCGTTACTTTATTTTACATCTACTTTTATTCATATGTACTGCATCATCAAAGTTATGTGTTGCGAGCAAATGACCGTTTTGAATTAACTATGGTACGATTGTGGGTGATGCAAGATTTAGTATACAAAAGCGACACAAAATGTAAATCACAACTTCGTCTCGATAGACGTACTTTTCGAATTCTTTGCCATAAGTTGCGCACTATTAGCGGACTAGAAAATAATAGGAACTATGATGTTGAAGAAATGGTAGCGATATTTTTGTATGTAATTGCACATCACCATAAGAATAGAGTTGTAGGGTTTCAATTCAAGCGACCAGGAGATACAATTAGTAGGCATGTGAACAAAGTGTTGAAAGGAGTTATTAGGCTTCAAGGAAAGTTGTTAAAAGAACCGCTAGCAGTCGCTACAAGTTCTGTTGACCAGCGATGAACTTCTTTAAGGTATGAGCTTATCTGTAATGAACTATTAACATATTGTTAACCTTATTTGTCATGAATAGTTAAAATGATTTCATCGTTTTTCCTGTATTAGTTTACTTTTTTTGTCACTTCCATTTGTACTGTACTGTTACAACAACAAGGTTCATTACTTAAATGTTATGAGATTTGTACGTTGTTTTCTGCTTTGTTGAGTAATGAGATTTAGTTGACACAAATGAAAAGTATCCATCGTTTCATAATTCATAACCTCATCTGTGCATTCCTTGTTCCATTTGATGTTAAACTACTTCTGAAATTAAACGCGATGAAGGACTGCGAATTGTATATTAATTTTGTGCTTAGTAAATTTGATTGACACAAGATTTATTTAACATCACATATATCTGGATTTTTCTTTTGCTGTAATATGTTTTTATTTTGTAAATGGTTGTAACAGGAAAGTAGTGGCACCTCATCGGAATTGGGTACAGGCTGAAGATGACATGTTGGTTGATATATTGACGGAACTTGCGCTTGATGGCAAGTGGAAAAGTGACACAGGATTTAAATCTGGTTATTTGAAAGTCATTGAACAAAAATTAGCTGAGAAACTACCCACTGCTGGGTTAAATACTACCAACATTGATTCAAGAATTAAGACTTTGAAGAAGCACTCGATGGAAATCAACGAATGCTAAATGCTGGCAGTGGTTTTCAATGGGATTATGTCAACCATAAGCTTATCTGTGAGAAGAATTTATTTGATACATGGGCTAAGGTAATTTTCTAACCAGTTATCGAATATCTGTTTCATTGTTTCATAATTCATAATCTCATCTATGAATATCTGTTTCATTGTTTCATAAGCTTACGCCCTCACTGACCTCGATACAATTAGCATTTTTCAAATGTATCTTAATTATTAAATGTGATTAGTAATCCATACTTATGTACTTTGTTTTTGAGAGTAATAGTCTCTTGTTCTGTGATTATGTTGCATTTTGACCATTATAATCGCAGAACAAGTGTTTGATCTGCTTATTCTGAAGAGAAGTGCCAGGTTGTTTTTTATAGCAGTCAGATGGTGAGTTAGTGATGTAGTATCTCATTTTTACCCAGATAGCTATGGTACCAGGATTGGACACTAGTTGCACTTATTCAGAGGGTGTTTCTCTTAAAAGTGATCACTGTTTATACATCTTTTTGAAACTTTGAATGACAAGTATGTTCAGTCAAGTCCCTTGAAAAAAAATATTTACCCGAAAGTAGTTTGTTACACCATTATTTGGATGAATACTGTATTCAAAACCCTGAACTTTAATACTGAAATTTTGTTGTTTGTTGATTTTGCAGTCTCATACAAGTATAAAGTGAGTGTATGGGAAAGTTTTTCCTCATTTGGACGCATTGGTTGAAATATTTGCTGAAGATAGAGCAAATGGTAAAGGAGATGCATCTTTAGCTGAAGAGTTAGAAGAGATAGATAAAGAAGATGAAGAAGAAAGAGAGAAACAAACAGAACAGGAAACGGAACAGGAAACTGAACAAGAAACGGAACAAGAACAGAGTAATGAAACAAATAGTGGTAATGGTAAAGGTAGGAGGAAAAGGGTTAGATCATCTTCTTTAGATATTGGATCAGGTGAATCAAGTGGTGACTCAAATGGTTTTAGTTGATGGCTAATTCTTTCAGCAAGTTTGTATCGGGTACTCTCCAACATTTCGAAGTGGTTCGTAGTTCATTGGCCCAAGAATCTGACACCAACAAATGGTTGTTTGAGGAGTTGCATAAGACTGATGGTCCAACGGATGATGATGTAATAGATGCTGCTTCGATTATACTTGATTCATCTACAAAGACCAAAATGTTTTTCGGGATGGAAGAGGGAAAGATGGCTCACTATGTGAAGAATAGAATCCTCAAAGTAGATTAGTGGAAAAGGAGTTTCTTGTGCAAACTTGGTATTGTTTTCCTGTGTGGGTATTTTTCTTTTTTTATGCTCTAATACATTTGGGTATTGTTTTTTTTATGCTCTTGGTATGTCTTCCCTACTCTTGTAGGGCTATACCATACACAAGTTGGTTGTCACTAACATTTGGGAGGGATAACAGTAATTTATGGTTAAACTCTGTTACGAAATTTTGAATTCTTGAATTTTTCAATTTGAAATTTTTGAATTTTAGTCGGGCATTAGAATTTGAAATAACAAGGATATATAAGTAATATTATAGTCTTGGATTACAATGCAATCCAATTACCCCAACCAAACAGATTTTTCTTTCCTAAGGAATCCATTTATTGGTGTATTTACGTCAGCTATTACGTCGAAACAATACTGAATAACTTAACCTTTCTAGTGAAACTAAATTCAAATGCATGAGTTGGTGATAAAAGTTTAATACTGGCAATTGGGATGTTGTCAAATAAAAGAAATAATGAATCAAATTCTGTTTGCTTTTGGCTGATTAATTAGCCAATTAGATTGAAAAAGTCTAACAATCTCACACTGTCGAGTTGTCAACCATTGTTCCTCTCAAAGACTGAAGACACAATAATGAACATTGGTAAGGACTCAGAAGTCTGATAAAAGAAAAAGGACTCAGAAGTATCAAGTATGACCACATACGGTACACTTGGCGTAACAAGATCTTTCTCAAGGCGGAGCTTTCTCAATACCCATCTCACATGTTGTTCAAGGCTTCAAGCACAAGGTCAATACGTCCGAAGTCGCATGACTCAGTAAACTGTTACTGTTTGGCTGTTAAATGCACCGAAATTACCACAGACGTTAAAGCCGATCAAGTTCTGGTAACTCAAATTACCACTTCTAAGATACACCGATGAAAAATTACAACATGACGATGTGCAATCCACCTTTTAAATGTTTGGAA
Organism: Papaver atlanticum; assembly: GCA_023531105.1. Classification (NCBI taxonomy): domain Eukaryota; kingdom Viridiplantae; phylum Streptophyta; class Magnoliopsida; order Ranunculales; family Papaveraceae; genus Papaver; species Papaver atlanticum. The sequence goes on along the minus strand of JAJJMB010015449.1, from coordinate 941,786 downwards.
GGTAAATGTGAAAATCTCCCCATGAATTTTATTTGGGATATTGGCATATTGCCGTCTGTCTCAACATTGACTTAGTGTACAAAGGCTAAATTCATTATTGTTCAAGAGCTTTAGTGCTTCCTTGTTCATAGTCAACGGGCTGGCGTCTGCTTACCTGCACTACATAAATAATTTTTGTTGATATATTCTTTTTGACCAACAAATTTAGAATATGAAGTTTTGCTTGTTTCATTGTCTTATCTCGCTTGACAAATTCATTCTTATAAAGCTGATTCCATCAATTCAGGTCCAGATCTATTGATTGTATATGCTTCTGACATTGAGGAGGCAAAATTAGCATCGCATGAAATTCAGTGATTTACGTTGAGGATGAATTCAAACGGAATGACTGAATCAGTACTCGGTAATGGATCAACAAAATCTGCAGTCGATAAGAAGCGTCAGAGAGAAACTGCAACATCAAACCGGGAAGTTGTAAACCACCAAGAAAGATCAACTTCAAAGCCAACCATAATATATGTGGAAACACCAAGAGTAATCCATGCAGACCCGCAAAATTTCATGACTTTGGTTCAGAGTTTAACCGGAAAGGACTCGCCAGCTTCATTGTCGTTGAACTCGACCATCAACCCTGATCTCATGTTAAGTCTTACCACAACCAACGCAAATACAAGTACCATACCCCCATCATCAACTTCGAGCACTCAGAAAATGCACAACCATGATCAAGCAAGCAGATAAAAGGCAATTGTATATGCTTCTATTTTTTTTATTTTTCATTTTCCTTAATAGAGATTTTCATATTAAGAAATTGTATAGAGGTAAATTGATTATAACTTGATGTTTTTACCATTCACTAATCTCAATTTTCAGATTGAACCATGTTGTTTCCTTCTTTGACACAATCATATACTGTATCACGGTTTTTTAGCCTACATGAAAGTCACAACTTTCTATCCAATTTTGTCAGGCTAAGTCGGAAAATGACTCGTGTAAAAGTGCCCCCTAAGCAGGACTTGGTAATAACAATTTCACTACAATTTTTTCCTTCAAAACATACATCGGCTCCAACCGTGGCAACAGCTACTACTAGTGTTTAGTGTTTAGCTCACGCTTGAATTTGTTACCGTGGCTGTTTACCTTAGGACAATATTGTAAACTTCAACTAGTCATTGAAATCCCACAAAACCCCAAACCTGAAGACATCAGGCCAAAGAAATTGCAGAACCAAGCTAGCGAGTGAGAATGTTGTGTTCTTCATTATCTTCACTCCGAAATCCTTACTTTAAACACCTTATATTCTCCTCTTATCTCCGCCCTCTAATTCTTCCATGTTTTTGTTCTCCACCTACCATAATCAACAGAATCAGAGAGAATGGTATGGTTTCATCTCACGTTCAAACGGAGAGATGGATTTCAACATCATCTTCAAATTTCTCTTCCTCCTCTTTAGATAACTGGCCTCACAGTGATTTCTCATCCACGTCTTACTTATCTGTCCGTCTCCGCTGCCCAAAAGATATTGCAGTAAGCTTCTTGTTCTTCTCTTTAATCTTTTGTATCTTTTGTGCATTTTCATACATCTCATGGGTTTGTATTCGGTTCTTTGTTCTTTGTCAGGATACGCTTTCAGAAGCTCTTCTGTGTTTTGGAGCATGTTCAGCTAGCATGGATGAACCAGAGAATTCTGCGGTTACTAATGAGGTACATTTGTGAAGCAATTTAGTATTTTGTCTGGGTTAGAATTTGTAATTTTTAGGATCAATTTGATTCACCACTGCTGATTTCTTGCAGATTTTCATTAATTTTATATTTACAGAACCTCAAAATATTGATAGATGTATTTCACATGCTGCTGATTCCATTGGATTGAATGAGATCCCATCTTATGAAGTTATAGTGGATGATGAGCAATCTGACTGGGTTAAGAAATCTCAGGTTATTAACTTGTCTCTCTATGTAAATCTGTTGAATATCTCAGTAAAGATGAGATCCTGTAACTGATTTTATCTGTTGTTTCAGGAATCATTTCAACCAGTGGAAGTTACCGAAGGTCTCTGGATTGTGCCTGAATGGATAACGCCTCCGGTATGGCCAACTCACGTTTATTTGTTGCAAGGTTCTTTGGTGTTTGTCTGGTTTTGTTTGCCAATTATCTCTCAATCAAACCTGTCTTCCAAAAGACCTAAAGTTATCTTATTAGGAAGCGCTCGATGCTGAATGAATCTCATGGTTTTACCTTTCATTTCCTGTTTGTCACTGTTCATATGCCTTTCAACTTACACCTAGAATTTGCCTCATTTACACCAAGATACACCAGGTTCTGAATAGTTTATGTTTAACTTAGTCCTAATTTGTAGGTAATCGGTTTCGTTTACTGTTTTACAGGATTCACAAGCAATAAATATAATTCTAAATCCGGGACTGGCATTTGGAACTGGGGATCATCCTACAACTAACTTGTGCTTACTGTTGCTGCACGGCTTAATAAAAGGAGGAGAATCTTTCTTTGATTATGGTACATGTTCTGGAATTCTTGCTATTGCAGCAGTGAAGGTGTGTTAATGTTGGATGGGTTATCAATCTTTTTGTTCCTATTATAAACTGAAAATGAGAGGCCTCGCAATAATAGTTTGTGTTACATGCAGCTAGGTGCTGCTTTAGCAGTGGGAATTGATATTGATCCTGAAGCGATTACAAGTGCAAGCCAAAATGCTGTGCTAAACCACATTGAACCTGAAAAGCTGAAATTTTCTTTGGTTCCTAGTAAAAACTCAACAATTTCTCTCACAGCTGGGAAAACATGTGGGGACGCAGAACATGAGAATGCGGTTGCTGAAACAGAAAAGTATGACATTGTCATTGCAAACATACTTTTAAATCCTCTCTTAGAGTTGGCAGACGATATTGCTTCCTATGCTAAACCGGGTGCTGTTATTGTTGTCACGGGTATCATTCTTGAACAGGTTTGTGTTTCCTGCAATTACAATTAGTTACCGACCAAATGTAGTTAAAACATGTTTGGAATTTTACATGAAGAAACTACATTCAGGTAATATGATGTTTCTATTAAGTATTGCGGGGGGACTAAGTTCTTTTCCCTACTTTGTCGATGCAGCTCCCACAAATTGAAGTTTGTTATTCTCAGTACTTGAAAGACATATCAGTTTCAAATATGGATGGTTGGGCATGTGTCAGTGGCAGAAAGAGAACGAATCCTATATCCAACTGAAAAGTAGAAAATAAGTTTATTTGATGGGACGTGAAGCACGAGCCTGATGATAATTTGGATGCAGGTGTTGCTTTGTGGCAGCAGCCACAAGCTGCTGCTACTATGCCAATGACAAAGAACTGATGGGCGAACACCTCACAAAACATGGGCACCTTTATTTTACAATTGTGAATTGTCCTACAGCTCTACTTAGTTGCTAACTATAGTGTATGCTTCTGAGATGGACATTCCTGCTCAAGTGAATCGTTAAGATTGTGAATGCTGCATTCCAAGTGTTCAAGTGTACATTTTTGGCCTCTTGTGTAGTGCAATTTTCACATTTTCACCAAGCAAGATCAGACTTTCCTTACTCCTGTGGTCTATAGAGCAGATGAGACTACCTGTCTGTCAATTTATCTCCTCTAGTTGGTATTTTGTGGCTTTGGTTTTCAAGTATGTATCATAATCAGTCCTTTTGCTATTATAGCATGTACGTTGTCAGTTGTTCCTTGCTCAAGAGACTTGATAAATGGAAAATGGTTTCCATGGTTTGCGTCCTTAACCAAATATTGCCGCAAGGCCTGCCTGGCAGTGTTTGGGCAGTTGTTTGGTGGAAGTTGGACCGGTGATTTTTTTCAATAGGAAATAAGATACATTAATAACTTAAACTAGATTTACATAAGAGGAGTATTCCATGAGATCTCCAAAACATAGCAAACAGTGGAGGAATTTCCAAAAACATTCTATGAACTAGGCTCATGTAACAAATCCGTTGATGGAATTTACAAGCTACACCCCTATTTGTGGATTTAAAACTTGACCACATCAGTATGTTCATCTTGGCTCAGGAACATGCGCATGCACCATTTAATTACCAGAAAAGATTACATTTCTGCATCCTAGAATTGGGTGAATGACAGGAAATACTATTAAAAGATAGATAATGTGATCAACAAGCTACAGGACAACCGGAGCCCCTTGGCACAATGGAACACTGAGATTACAAAGTTTTTACTTTACAGTTTCCTTGCCTAGAAATTGCTCAAAACTACAAAAAAAGTGAAGGGAGGAAAATCATTAAGAGTGATTATAGCAAGTTTCTTGAATGAAAGCTCTCTTCAACTTGAATTAGTTCCCACCTGTAAAGAAGAAAAAAAGAAAGAAACCACGCAAAGTGAAAGTGCTATACAATCAAAAAGTTAGTACTCATGGTTGTAAGGACTTGGTAGGAAGGTCTTCCAGATTTGAGAATCCTAGAGCTGTATAGAAGACCTATTATACGTGTTATGCATTTAAGTGGCACTGGCCTGTTTATTTTGTGTATTTGTTATGGATTTCAACACGAGTGTGGGGCTGCTTTTTGATTTGAGAGATTTGAGCAACTTGAGCGAATGCCTACTTCTTACTAGAACAAAAGAAGACGTTTTCATCGGTTAAGTTTCCTCCTTGCCAAAGCCGGGGGTTTATTGGGTATGTAAACCTTGTAACTCACCTGCACATTCATGAAAATCAAGTTAGGCAATAAACCTGTAACTTAATCTAATGACTCAAAGAAAATTATTGCAAGTTATCAAAACAATTACCAATAATACAACTTACCTGTACCAGTTCACCACCGCGGATCACAGACATCGTCTTTTGTTCAAACTGTGAGCTCCCCTTAATTACATCCCCTGATTCTTTTGACTCCTGTTTCTCACTCATGGGAGTAATGCAAGAAGAAGCTTTATGAGGACCAGATTCACAGTTTTCACTGTGTTCTGCCATATGAGCACTTGAAACTACATCTGCACCTCTGGGTATCTCGTCAATTTTTTTAACCTCAATATGTTCTGGCTGAACCACTTTTGTGGCAGGGGAGTTTTGTGCTATGGGTGTTTGGTTATCAATCGGGTGATCAGAAGGAGAGACTATCCTAGTTCTAGAAGTATTTAGCTTGGTCTGGTTAATAGTAAGTTCAATACTTGCATTGCTATTTTGGGTGGCTTTACCAGCAACCATTTGGCTCAAAGAAGAATTTCCAGCACCAGGTACTACATGCGAAGTACTCGTCTGATCCCTAGACTCATGCTTGATATGATTTTTATCAGGAATTTGACAATCATCTTTAGAAGTAGCATACTTACTCTCCATTGAAGTTTTTGCAACCCATGATACTGTTTCTTTAGATCCAGCAACTTTATCAGCTTCCTTGAGCAAAGAAGTTCTGGTGACAACATCAACTTTCTCAGCAGATGTACGATTGGCAACACTGTCACTCTTGTCTGCCTGATCACCTACACTATTTGTAGAGTACGTAACAGGCTTACTTTCTGCTGAAGACATAGTAGCACTTTTTGTAACCTGTGATGCTGTTTCTTTGGATTTAGTAACTTTAACATCTTCCCTGTGTAAATTAGTTGAAATGGTATCTTCGTTAGATGGATATTTAGCAACATTGTCACTCTCGTCTATCTGGTCACCAACCGCTTTCTTGTCTGCCTGAAGCCCCCCTCGTAACTTCTTAAGATTTTCTAAAGCCTTTTGCCTTAGAATTGCCTCCAAATCATCGGCTGCCGGACTTTTCCGTAAGACGGAAGCCTCAAACTTTTCTAAGGCCTTTTTTCTTAAAACTGACTCGAAATCACTTCCCTCTGATACATCAATTCCTATGGAAGCCTCAAACTTTTCAACTGCCTTTTGTCTTACAATAGTCTTTGACTCATTACCCTCTGAATTATCAATTGCTACGGCCGTCTCAAACATTTTAGAATCTTCTTTGCTTCTCTTTTTAAAGTCAACATATGCATGTCCTGAAGCATTCTTCTTTCTATCCCCATCCAAACTGTCATTGCTTCGAGAAGAAGGGCAATCATCATAGGCCTGGATAATATCAGCCTTGTTCTCTTCCTTAAGATAATCTCTTCCATCAACTTCATCTGTTTCGTTTGCAATGGCTACTGATCTAATACGTCCACGGTAATTCTCATATGGATATTTGTCCTCACTACAATACCTATTCTCTAGGCTGTGTCCACTGAATGAAGAACAACTCCTAGACCTGGACCTGGACCTGGAATTTTCCCTCCCACGACTCATCTTTCCTGAATTTCTCTTACTCTCTGTCTCCTTAACTTCAGATCTCCCTCTTGAATTCACTAATTCTCTCTCCCCACCTCGTGGGCTTGACAAACTTCTCGAATTACTGCGCATGGAATCCACACTCTTTCCTCTCCGTGACCCGCCACTAGCGTGCTTTTTATGGCTGGATTTCTTCCTCTCTCCAGATCTATCCTTTTTCGAACTCCTATAGCTACTACTCTTCCTCCTTCGGGGAGAACTTTTCCTATCCTCGCTTCTTTTCAACCTCCGTTTCTTCTTTGGAGATGCGGATTCCCTGCTATCTTCATTGCTCAGTGAATCTCTCTGAACCCTCTTTCTATTGCTCCCCTTTTCTTCCTTCAGAGTACGAGACCTAGACCTTCTGTATTCCACTTCTGAATCAGAAGACGAAACCGACACAGAATCCTTAGACCTCAAACTATCATCAGAATACGAAGGAGAAGCATCGCGATGATGGAGCTTCTTCGATTTACTTCTTTTGTGACTCCTACTCCTTCTCTTGACCTAAACAACCCAATACAATTACATAATGTTAGATACAAACACAAACAGATGAACGATGACGAATATGCAAGTAGGAAAGCCTAAAAAACCTAAATTTCATGGTCCAATAACCTGAAAGTTATGTTTTTCAGACAAAAAATTCGAATTGATAGTCGTTTGCAAAGGAAAAGCCTAAAGATACAAATAAAGTATAACCTCAACATAAAATTGTGATGTAATCCATACCTCAGATGAACTCTTTCTGGATTTATTCTTATGAGAAGAAGACGATTTTCTTTTGGATGATGAATTACCAGTAGCCATTGTTACCTGCAGAGAAAAACAAATGCTAAAACCAAACACAAATTAGAAAAGGATGTGATTCTGAGTGTACGATAAATTTTCCAAATCAATTCTTATTTCAGTTGCAGAGATCGTCTCCGATGAAAGAGAATTTACTTTGCTCTAACTATACCCTAACACAATCTTCTTGTTCCGGAACTAAAGTTAAAAGGAGTTGAGGGTAATTGCGTAAATGTTGAATCAAGTTTGTTTCTGGATGCTTCTGGCCCTGCTCGAGGGAATCTAGACCAATAAGGCTTAGTCTAGTGGGCATCCAACATTCAAGATTTAGACCAATAAGGCTTAGTCTAGTGGGCATCCAACATTCAAGGTTTGGTCCTAGAACCGTCGTTTTTTCGTTGTATTCCACGGAGCGCTCGGCAGTTTTGTTGAACGTGGGATGGAATCAAGACAAGAACGCTAATCGGTTGGCGTTCAATTTTTTTTTAAACGCCAGATGAAATAGCTTCTAGGAAATATTTTATGGAAATTCAAACATCAGGATAATATAGATTGTTGGATTCATAGTTTTATTGGTGATCTAACGGTTGATACATCAAACACCAAATGGTTTGGCGTCTGACGCCATTCGGCTTGGCATTTTTGTTTTGAATCTTGAATTCCCACTACGCCTCGGTGTTGAATTTTGATGACGTTTCAGGGGTATGAATGTTGAATCATGGACGCCCATTAGACTAAGTCTAAGAGCGTCCTGTTTGCTGCATTTTGTTTGGACCACCCATGTTTTGATGGGTGACAAGTACCTTCCATTTTGTCAAATCCATGTTATATTCTTTTTCTTATTAAAACCCATGTTTACGGGTGTCGTCGTAGTATAGTGGTAAAATCATTGGGTAATGATCCCAGTGAGTTTGAATCTATCCAACACCAAATTCCTTACCGTTCAAGAAAAAAAAGTTATGGTCTTTTTTGTACCCTTAAAAATGTAGTAGGGAAAAATTGAAGCACCGAATGTGATTAATCAATCAACATAATCACTATCATTTTTGCTTAATTTGATAGCTAATTTCCAATTTAAAGATTATTTAGGTGATTGACCGCTAATTGAATTATCAGTTTCTCTATTTCTACTACGTGGTATCTTATCAAATGGATCATAGTTTTTTGATCTGGAAGTTTGAGACTACTTTCTTCTTCTTTTTTTTGCGGTGATTAAATACATTCCATGATAAAACTAAACACAGCCCTCATCTAAAAATCTAAAAATTTATAAACCTAATTTACATGCATAGACAAAACCCACCATCATCTCTCTTCTTCGACCATTTTATATGAAGATAAAAGATCATCAAAATCATCTATGTCAGTTTGATCTCACCGTCTCCACGCTTCTACTTATGTTGTCGCTTTTCCGTTTGGTTATTGGTTGTTATTCTCTTACGCATATCTCTTCAGTTACATGTGTGTTTTCCATTAGTCTGCATTATGTCTGAGCGTAATTCTCTTATGCATATGTCTTCAGTTACAAAGCACACACACATCCAACTCCTTTTAATTTTTAACCATATTCATACACACAAAAATTCGCACTCTGTCCAAGCATTATACCATTAATTTTTAAACTAATACAAGGTTTAACTTTATCATATCAGAAGAAAACATCAAAATTTATGCATCCGGGATTAAAAAAAACGATTTTATCATTATAAGCATCAAAGTAGAAGAACAAACGGTGATGATAATATATTTTAACTACCCACACAGTTTAGGTTAATAAATATTTAAACTTTTAGTTGAGGGTTATATTTAATCTTTACGTAGCTGTCTTTTTTTTTTTATGAAAGAAAGATTTTATTAAGAGCAAAAGAGAAGAACAAATGTTCACTTTTACAAGAATTAAAAGAGATGTCAGGAAAAAACAAAACAAAAAACAAACATATTACAAGAACACAAGATCCCACGTGTGAAGACAACTAGCTACGTCAATATCAGGCTTTATAATGGATACCCAACTGCGTGACATAGATCCTGCACTATCACTACTTACTGCCCATAAATCGATTCGAGACTACTATTATTCCTCAGTTTTTTATATTCCTATCCAATAACTCGAATACTCCATGTATGGAAGATACCGAGGTGATCATGAAGTTAATCGAAATAACCATAGTGACCGTTTGCACGTGAAGAGAAGGCTGGGTCAATAATTTATTACTTTCTTACATAAGTATTCTAATTAAATTCTAGATTATCTATTATATCTCCCGAATTCAATAAATAAGAGATGTTAGTTCATCAATTTATCTTCTCATGGATCAATAATATATCATCAACCCTATGGGGTTTCTTTATGGACGTAGGTCGAGTTGACCGGACCACGTTAATCTCTTCTTCTATTTGATTTTTGTATACGTAGATTAGTTTGTTTATGATTTATTTATTTATCATTGATCAAACTTAATATCTGTTTGTTAAATCAATGATATCCATCTTAGTTTTGATCTACATATCAAAACTTAAGATGGTACCATAAGGGAAATACTCTCAATCCATTCAATTCTGCTTCCTATTTTTATCGACTCTTACTATAATCTTCAGTAATAACTTTATTTTACTTATCGAACTTTAGTTTTATTTTTCGTTTGTGTCATCATCAAATCTATTGGATTAAATTATTTGTTTTCTCCACTGATTATCACAATGGTTTATATTATGTTTCTATCAGTGTTTTTTTAGCTTGATAAATTGTATTCAGTAACACCCACCTTTTTTGGCTTTGTTCGATGTTATTATTATTGAACAAAAGTCCACCACTACTTCAGCAAGTTCATTGTTAGTGCTCTAGAAACCATCATTAACTGTCCTTGATTCCTTTAATACCCTAGGATCGTGTTTTCTTTTTACATCGATAGTTTCTCATCTTACTCCTATTTTTATGAGCTAATATATTCCTCAAATATTTGGCTGATCATTTTAGCGTCTACATAGTAAACCATGTATTTATGTTGGCATGTCATACTTTGAGCCATCTTCTCATGCATTAAAAAAAAAAAATCTTTACATCTTAATATTTTTGTTCTTTTTAGTCAAGAACATTCAATTTTGTTCCATCTTCTCATGAACGTATGTAGTACTTATAACAATCAAAAGATGCAGAAAAGTAAAACACACACACACACAAAATATTGTTAATGAGGAAACCGCAATAGCATAATAACCCCGGGACCTCGTCCAGATTGAACACCACACTGTATTAGGCCACTACAGACACTAGCCTACTATCAGACTTCGGACTGGAATATAGACCGAATCCACCCTCCAAGCGATTAAGTTACAGTCGCACTCCTTATATCTCTTGAACCTCGCAAGGTTGTACGCACTTGATTCCCTTAGATGACGTCCTTTACAGCCTAAGAGTTAACTCTTGATTGCACCTACTTTGATTAGTACTTTTAATTTCGGTTTGGAGTCTCGCCTTGAATTTCAAGGAATATCTTTGAACAATTAAGAAATAAGATTTCAGCACATTTTTAAATTACTCATTATGTCGACATCTTGAACTTTTCTAATTTGCAAACCCAATTTTCAAATCACACAAACCCTAAAGTGTACGTGACTTGAAGAAATCGGCTTTACCTATTGAGACTGGTTCTACCATGACACCTAAAACAAGTTAGGATCGGTTCTATCTTGACTCCCAATATAGGTAGGGATCGCTTCTACCTTGACTTCCAACGTAAGCTAGGATCGGTTCTACCTTGATTCCCATATAGGTTAAGATCGGTCCAATCTTAAGATCTTCAATGAAAACTGGACCTTCAATCCTTTTGATTTCCTTTCGACTACGAAACAAGTTCGTACGTCTACCTCCTTAAACACATGTAATTAAACATTAAATTTCTAGGTATGAAATCAAACCTATGTTCACTACACAATCTAGTAACGAGATGCAAAAATTATGTCGATGTCGTAATTACGAAGTTCAAAAGATAAGCATTATATTTCGTAAATCAATGTACCGATATAAAGCACTTATCACTATTGATATATTGTTCCTTGACACTTTTATCACAATATGATGATCAAGTCTATTATACTAGAGTTTCAAATATATAACTTCGCATGTTATGTTTTCAATCAGAAACGTCTTGAATGCTTACGATTTCGAAATATAAACAAGTCAAGTCATGTATTACTAGCCTCAAGTGGAAGGATGATATTATCGTTGATGTCGATACATCTTCGGAATCTTCGGGTCGTCAGAGTAATACTTGTATGTCTCATCATTTCTAGACTTCCTAGTCTAACCTAACAAGTTGACTCTAGTAATCTAATCAAGCGACTTATGAGTTTTGATACTAAAATATGACAACCAACCTTGATATGCCAATGCTTGGTGGGTTCAACCGAACAATGCTCTAACATATACGAACTCTCCAATATGATTATGTTCGCTTTTGTCACAACTCTCAAAGATACTTCTAAGGCAACTTTATTCACTAAATCACTTTGTTTTTATGGATTATTGTTCAATCTTGAGTATTATTGAACATCGTTATATGCTTGTACGTTCAAAGGCTACTTAGCCGCTATGAACCATCATTATTCACGGTTCCAAAATCCTAGACCATAATGCATATTCTTCTATGTAATTTTAAGGCAGTCATCTCACGTGCTTACATGAATTAATAATAAAAAAATTGTCTCAACTGAGAAAGTATTTGCTTGAATTGCAAGCAACCCTAACTTGAATTCAAAGCTACCTGGAGCCTTGAAAATCTATTAATATAAAGACTCCTGCAACATGATTTATTAATCCCTTACACTATTGTGTCCTGGTTGTTAAGCTATAGAGTCATCCTCTATAACTTAGGTTCTTCATAGAATTATATTCTATGTTACGACTTTGAAGATTTCACTTAGGGATTTGTGAAACCCAGCAAGACTATCTTTTACCTAATATTTTGTGTATCTGGATCTTGTTCTTATTGATATTTGAGGTATTCGTAATCTTGGATCAGGAACAAGATAAATATAAATCACAAAGTTCTCTTCATCTTAAACTTTGTGATTCCTTAAGATAGATATCTAAACTCTTCTTTGATTTGTTTGGATTATTCTTGAGAAATGGTTAGTAATCCAGGCTTCTCAACTAACTGAGTGTAAGTGTTCTAGATTCATGAGGTTTGCTGGACTTTATCTACTGCAAACAAATTTCCAAACCTAGATTGAAACGTATCAAAAGGAAATCAAATATGCTTGTATGTTATAGGTAGATCGGTATCAAAAGTCTTCAATAAAGTTGAAGAAACTCTAAGGTTGTAAAGGACGTCAGCTAAGGGAATCAAGTGCTTGAAATTTTGCAAGGTTCAAGGAACGTACGGAACACGAGTGCAGATGAATTTCCTAGAGGGTTTATTTCGGTCTTAACTACATTACAATCTGAATTCTGATAGTAGGCTAGTGTCTATAGCAATTTAATACAGTGTGTTAGAGCATAGCTCGGTTGAACCCACCAAGCGTTGGTATGTAAGGTTAGGTTGTCATATTTTAGTGTGTCAAAACTCATCTAAAGTCGCTTGATTATATACTAGAGTCAACTTCGTTTAGGTTAGACTAGAAAGTCTAGGAATGTTGAGACATACAAGTATTACTCCGAAGACCTGAAGAATGTAAAGAAGTAGCGAACTACAACAACGCTTATCATATGATCACATGATCATAGTATTAAGGAATTAGACTATGAAGTATAACGCTTATCGTTTGAACTTCATAGATATGACATCGACATAATCTTATGAATGTTGTTATGATTATGTGTATGGATAAAGGTGAAGATTTCATCCTCGGAAACAATGTTTTACATTTGTTTAAAAGAAGTACATTCATGAAATTGTTTTATGAATCGAAAGGGAAATCGCTAGGCTTATTGGTATTGTTATTCATTGCAAATATTTGGATTACCAATATGTGTGAGATGGTAGAACTGATCGTAACTTGTTATGTATCTTGGTATAACTAATCACAATGCCTGACTTATGATTTGGTATGACTAGTTTTGATTAATTAGTGTAACCAATCCTAAGTAATCACCTGAGATGGTATGATTGATATTTGTAATTGGTGTGACCGATCCTAGTAATTGGTGTGACCGATCACAAAAGAGTTGTGTCATTGATCCTTGTAATTGGTGTAACCGATCCTAGTACTTGGTGTAACCGATCCTAGTGACTGGTCTGACCGATCACAAGCAATACCTTGAGTATATGGTAACCGGTCCTGGTAATTGATGTAACCGATTCTGGTAACTGATGTAACCTGTCCTGGTAACTTGTGTGACCGATCACAAGTATTCCATATTAAGGTATAACCGATCCCAGTGATTGGTAAAACCGATTGAACCCATGAATGTGATTTGATATTTGATCAATCACATATTTGTCTTGTAATACAGATGAACCAATTCTAAACTTGTTTGGAAGTGTGGTATAATCGATTCCAAGATTGTAAATATGAAAGATGATTTACAAAGAAAAGATGTCGACATATTTTTAACACGAACAGTAACTCTTATCTTTTATTGTTCAAAGATATTCCTTGATTACTCAAGGAGATCCCATTCCGAAATAAATTAAGAATCTTTTAATTAAGGTTTTTAGTTTTATATGCTTTAATTACCAGCAAATTAAATGCATATCTCTAGAGAATAAAAAATTAGTAATGTACATCTACTAATTGGATATCTTTTATTAAGAGATTTCGAAAAATATTGGACAAAGCATTTCCTGGAATTATGAAAACCGAATGGGCATTTATTGCATATCTTTAGTATACTTTCGGTTTCGGAAATTCCTTGGTGTCCAAACATCCTTGGTCTATAAATACCTAAGTTTGCATTTCTAGTAAACTATCCTAAGAGCCAGGCAAACTTCATCTTTTTGTTGTTTCTTGTGGAGCCGTCTATTCGGAGAGGAAAGTACCATAATTAGGCGAAATCTCTTACGACCGCTCATTTAAAGACTTCTGTGGGATCAAGAAGCTCTACGAGTACCGTTGGTGGAAAACTAGATAATTGCAGTTTTATTAGTTTTCGATTGATTTGATTGAATAACGGTTATTGAACTTTGATTGCACCTAGTTTGTTTATTCTTGAGAATCTTCTCTTCTGATATAAGATTCACTCAAACTAGATCGAAGTATCGACGGGATCTTTAGAACTGTTTGTAGATCTAAAGACATCTTGTGATAATCCATTGTTAACAGGCTCCGTTCTGTGCGTGATTGATCACAAGAGATTCAAGTGGTATTGTGCAGGTTTTTATTGAAGATTAAAGAAGATTTGAAGACGAAGAAGATTTCTTATTAGTTTCTCATATCTTTGTGTAGCACAAACCTTGATCGGCTGGGATCCAACTAGAATCGGATTTATTTGATTAATTAGTTGCGTGAAATCGGCATCACCTCATAGTTTCTTGTTGGAATCTATATTGATTGATTGCAAATCTAAACTTGACTGCTTCGGTAGTTATTGGAGAGATTGACCTAACCAGGCAAAGGAGTTTATTAGATTAAACGGAAGAGCCTTTGCATATGACTTGAGATATCTGTATCTTAAAGAATCAATAGAGTTGTTACCAAACAGATTTGTTGTTCCTTTACTGTTTTGAATATGATCCAAAGGAATTGTTCCAGTGCGTGCACTCATCGAAGTCGGAAGCGCAGGGATACTAAAGAAACTAAGTGAACTAGGTTAGTTGCTTGGTCTCAACTATACGAATAGTTGGTTTAGATTTTGTATAGCGACTTAATTCTGAGAGTATTCAATTCTGGACTAGGTCCCGAGGTTTTTACGCATTTGCGGTTTCCTCGTTAACAAAATCTTGTTATGTATTTTACTTTTCTATTTCCGCAATTATAATTTTTTATTATAATTAGAAGTAAAATACACAAACGTTAACTCCGCTTTACTTGATAGCGATCATATAGAGTTTGGTTAAGTCCAAACCTATTATCAAGTAATCACACTTTGTTTGTTGTATTGTCTTGATCTCGTATCCATAGACGATCACACAAAGCGTGAATACCGATTTGTCGTATTGTCTCGACTTTGTCCATAGACAATCACTTTCGGTAAGAAGACTTATAAGTGGATAAATTAAAGATTATGGTGTATTTAGGTACCCTCATCTTTTCAATTGGTATCAGAGCAGGCAAACACGAAAAGATCTAACAATCTGTGTTTGGTGCGATCCAACCTATAAGAATTGAATCTGATGGATGATTCAGTTAACGTAATAGCAGGATTTGACTACTTCAAAGACTCGTGGTAGAAGACATAAATGAAGTATATAATACTCTTGTTCCTAAACGCATTAGGAATTGGGATTAAACCTATGTATGTCTTGAATGACTTGCATATCTCCTTGGTTATCATAGAATTGTATCTTATGGTATCGATTACTACTAAGGCTAGTAACAATGATACAATACTTTATGCGACATGTTGTGTCTTTGAAATGCATAAGATTCCACCTAAGATTTTTCATTATATGAACCATGACTATTTTATTCTTGAAAAATCTAGGATCTTAAATATATTTTGGATTTCCTACCGAAATATATATATGTATGTTTTCAGATCTAAGACTATCAATGTATCGCTGATTAGGTTGCGATTTTGAAAACTTTGTAACTTTACAAAGAATGATTTTTCAGTTAATTATTCTATTAACAGTAGATTGCTTCATACACCTCATAACTGTTTTAATGAAGCAAGTGATCTTTTGAAATATTACAGGATTTATTATTCTAAAGATATTTTAACAAATATCTTGTTGTGTTCAAAATTATTTTTGTATACTATCTTGAGTGAATTTCGTAAGATATTATCAAGTTTTGATAATTATAGAGTAAACAAATCTTTGGACATGAATATAGGATTAATCTGTAATATAGATCTAGTCCATGAAAAATCGGATTTCCAAAAGAAAGACCTAGTTACAAAATCGGATTTGTTTCCCCACAAGTCAAGGTTTCCCATTTTGGAAGAATTTCCTAAAACTAGTTATTTCCGGAATTTGATATCTTCACTCCCTATAAAAGAAGATTATTCTGTATTGTTTTTACAAACCTTCTGGGAGAGATTGTCCGGAACCGAAACTAGGGTTTTTCATACATCTTCAATTGTTGAAAATATGGGGAAAAGGAAAACTAGAGAAGAAACTGAAAATGATAACCTGGTTTTGAATCCGTTTATTCCTGCTGGTGATATTGAGAAAATCAAGTATCCCCACTTGATCAAAGACAAACATGAACTTACAATCTTTGTGGATAGTACATGTTTTGAAAGATATCAAGCTTTAAAAGGAGTAAACTTCATTACTGAGAAGAGGTTCGATTCAGATGTTTCAGAAAGCAAATATGTGAAGTTTGTTCAAAACCGAAACTGGGGAAATATGTTTGGGTTTGAAAAATATTCACATGATATAGTAAGAATCTTTTATGCTAATATTCACAATATTAATCATGAGAATCTTACTTTTAGCACTATTGTTGGATATACTTTTCACCATGTCGACAGAAAGATGATCTCATAGATCATCAATTACAAAGTGAAGGGAAGTCATTCGATTACTGGTTTTGAAATTGAGAACGATAACATTTCAAAACATATCACTAGAAAATATGTTGGCTGGAAGAATGGAAGAATGCTAACCAAAGAAATACCCTTCTACTTAAGGGTTTTCGGTAAACTTGCAATAACAACTCTTTTTGCTTGTACAAGAGATACATCACAATGAGACAAGGTATTTGCTGAGTTTGTATACTTTCTTCTCGAAGGTAATAAGCAAATTGATATATGTGGAATGATTATTAATCAAATGATCAAAATTTTCGAATCCATCAATGCCACAGCGTCCAGAGAAATCTTGGATATCCCTTTCTCATCACTAGCTTATGTGAACACACAATGGGGAATAATTTTGGAGATGAGAAAGTCATTAAAACTGTCTCTCAGAGAATTATCAAGCAAATGAGTAAAACTCGAAAAGAAAAAGGAACTATTGCTTTAACTGCTCAAATCCATAGTAATGGAGATCTCTTGTTTCATATTTTACGTCTTGGAAGACAATTAAACTGTATTCAGAAACAGTTAGCCTTTACTGCTCGAAATGATCCAGAAACTCTTAAAGGAATCTTAGAGATCAATGATGAGTTCTTAAAAGGCGAAAAAGACCAAGACTCTGAACAAGAATATGTTGAGCAGCTGACAAATGAGGAATAATATATCTTGTGTCAGAAGAAAAATAAACATCAGTTTTTGATTATTGTATAAGGTCTATTTTTTAATGAAACTATCAATTGTTTATGAATAAAATTATTAGTTTATAATTTTTCTTGTGATAGTTTCCGATTACATAGCATGTGCTTGAATGTCTATATTTTTGCTATGTGTTTTCGGTTTATGGGATGTCTGATTTCGGTTTTCATAACCTTAATATTCGATCTCATGTGATGTGAACCCTTTTGGTTTGTGTGTTTTTTTGATTTAGCGGGATTAAGTTCTAGCCCTTGTTGGTAGGCTTTATCAAAGGATTATAAGGTGTTCCGATTGAAACTCATATGTAAAAAGTCATAATATGTTGAATCAATTTGTGTTTACATGCGTTGTGTTTAGCATAAACATTTGTGTTTTGGGTTTTCAACTTTTGCTATCGGCACGCATTAGTTAAAACCGATTCAACCTTTCTCTGGTAAAGGTTGCTCTTGTTTTTGTTCTTTTGTTCTTGCGAGAGGATGACAACATACTGGGGGAGAGTTCTAACTTGAACTTGCGCTTAATGATATATCTTTCTGGGGAGAATAGGATGCGGAATCTGAGGTAACGAACTTGTTAGTTAATCGTTTTCATGTTTAAGAAAAGCCTGTTTATATTGCATATATTTTGCTTTTGCTTAACAAAATTTCGATACAATTGATATATTCCATTATGATGTGTATGGATGTGTGTGTGTGTGATTCAATTGTTTCTGGTTAAGAAAAACTGTGTCAATTCATTTCACTTATTGTTTGGTATCAAGTGTTTTTGCTTAACGAAATTTCGGTGCTCTAATGTCTATGTTTGTTTCAATTGCTTCCGGTTAAGAAAACAATTGTGCAAGTCAATTTATTTTGGTTTGTATGTATTGTTTATGGCTTAACAAAATACGAGATCATTTGTTTAGTCCAATTCGATTCCGGATAAGAGAAACTAAATTAATTCTGATCTTAGTTAGACTTATCAAATTGAAGGATTCAATTATTCAAGTCTAATCGAATCCCTTGACAAGAAATACTAGTTAACTAACCTAGTGTTTGTCTTGTCTAAATAGAAAGGTCTAAGTTATTGTCTGAATAATTAGAGACTAATTAGAGAAATAAAGTTAATTCTGATCTTTATTTTGGTCTTATCGAAATAAGCGGTTGTACATACACAATCGGTTTAACAAGGGAATTAAGTTTCTTAGTCGATTTGTTAAACTATTAGGGAAAATTGATTCGGGCAATTGTTTCCTTGATAACATATTAAAACTAAATTACTTGTAGTTTCGTTTTTAATATTGGTTATTTAAAGTGGTATGTGAAACCTTCGTGCTTAACTCTTATAGGTTGTTTACAAGTCTTTTAGATTTGTAAGATCCTTTCGAGTTGTCCTTTATTTGCTCGAACCTTTGTCATTTTGTGACAAAAAGGGGGGGAAATATATGGAGTAAACAAGTGATTTTCAATCACTACGGAAAGGAAAATTGTGCTTAAACGTTATATCTAACGAAAGAGTAAAGCATTAACTAAGGGGGAGAAACATATCATATTGTTGTTGTAGTAATTATTACAACAAAAAGGGGAATAAAAAAAATGTTCGGATTGAATATTTACCTAGCTTACCTTTAGGGGTAGTAAAAGCTTATGTTATTTAAATGTCAACAACGACATTTATTGATTGAATATATGCAGGTTATTGTGTTGTTGAAACTTGGAATCAAGCGTATGTAAAATGAATTCTTTTATAATTTGTTTATCCATATGTAATAAGAGTTTTGTCACTAAAATTGACAAAGAGGGAGACTGTTCGAGCATAGCTCGGTTGAACTCACCAAGCGTTGGTATGTCAAGTTTTGTTGTCATATTTTAGCATCAAAACTCATCTAGAGTCGCTTGATTAAATACTAGAGTCAACTTCGTTTTGGTTAGACTAGAAAGTCTTGGAATGTTGAGACATACAAGTATTACTCCGAAGACCTGAAGAATGTGAAGAAGTAGCAAACTACAACAACGATATCATCCTTCCACATGAGGTTAGTAATATTAACTTGAACTGTTTCATTCCTAACGTATCTTTCAAGTCGTGCTATATTGAAAACATAACTGTGAAGCTGTATATACTGGACATATTGTATTATACTCTAGTGATGTGACATGATCATAGTATCAGGGAATTAGACTACGAAGTATAATGCTTATCTTTTGTACTTCGTAGATATAACATCGACATAATCTTGTATATATTTTTATGATTATGTGAATGGGTTATGGTGAAGATTTCATCCTAGGAAACAATGTTTTACATTTGTATAAAGGAAGTACATTCATGAACTTGTTTCGTGAATCGAAAGGGAAATCATTAGGCTTTTTGGTCCGGATATTCATTGAAATCTTTGGATGACCAATATGTGTGAAATGGTAGAACCAATCTTAAATTATGTTATGTATCTTGGTATAACCAATCACAATGCCTTACTTATGATTTGGTAAGACTGGTTTTTATTAATTGGTGTAACCGATCCTAAGTAATCACTATATGAATACAGGAAAACCAATTACAAGGATCGATCATACCATCACATGGTGATTACTTAGGATCAGTTACACCAATTATCAAAAGTAGTCATACCAAATCATAAGTCTATGCGTTGTGATTAGTTATACCAAAATACATAACCTGAGTTAAGATCGGTTCTACTAACTCACACATATTGGTCATCCAAATATTTGCAATGAATAGCCGGACCAATAATCCTATTGATTTCCTTTTCAATTCACGAAACAAGTTCATGAATGTACTTCCTTTAAACAAATGTAAAACATTGTTTCCTAGGATGAAATCATCACCATAACCCATTCACATAATCATAATAATATATACAAGATTATGTCGATGTCATATCTACGAAGTTCAAAAGATAAGCGTTATACTTCGTATTCTAATTCCTTAATACTATGATCATACTATTATGATCATGTCACATCACTAGAGTAATAACAATATGTACAGTATATACAGCTTCGCAGTTATGTTTTCAATATAGCACGATTTGAAAGATACGTTAGGAATGAAAAATTTCAAGTCAATATTACTAACCTCAAGTGGAAGGATGATGTCGTCGTTGTAATTCGTTACTTCTTCACATTCTTCAGGTCTTCGGAGTAATACTTGTATGTCTCAACCTTCCTAGACTCTCTAGTCTAACCTAAACTAAGTTGACTCTAGTATTTAATCAAACGACTTTATATGAGTTTTGATACTAAAATATGACAACCAAACTTGACATACCAACGCTTGGTGAGTTCAACTGAGCTATGCTCTAACAATCTCCCCCTTTGTCAATTTTAGTGACAAAACTCTTATTACATATGGAGCTAAACGAATTATAAAATAACTCATTCTTCATACGCTTGATTCCAAGTTTCAACAGCACAATAACATGCATATATTCAATCAATAAATGCCAATGTTGACATTTGAATAACAAAAGCTTTTACTCTCCCTAAAGGCAAGCTAGGTAAAAATTCAGTCCGAACATCTTTGTTATTCCCCTTTTGTAGTAAGAATTACTACACAACAATATGATATGTTTTTCCCCCTTAGTCAATGCTTTACTCTTTCGTTAGATATAACGTTTAAGCACAATTGTCCTTTCCTAGTGATTAAAAATCACTTGTTTACTCCATATATTTCTCCCCATTTTTGTCACAAAATGGCAAAGGTTCGAGCAAATAAAGGACAACCCGAAAGGATCTTACAAATCTAAAAGACTTGTAAACAACCTATAAGAGTTAAGCACGAAGGTTTCACATACCACTTTAGATAACCAATATTAAAACCGAAACTACAAAGTAATTTAGTTTCAATATGTTATCAAGGAAACAATTTCCCGAAGCAATTTTCCCTAATAGTCTAACAAATTGACTAAGAAACTTAATTCCCTTGTTAGAACGATTGCATATGCACAATCACTTATTTCGATAAGACCAAAATAAAGATTAGAATTAACTTTATTTCTCTCATGTGGCTCTAATTTTTCAGACAATAATTTAGACCTTTCCCTTTAGACAAGACAAACACTAGGTTAGTTAACTAGTTTTTCTTGTCAAGGCATTCGATTAGACTTGAATAACCGAATCCTCCAATTTTATAAGTCTAACTAAGATCCGAATTAACTTAGTTTCTCTTATCCAGAATCAATTTGATTAAACAAATGATCCCGTATTTTGTTAAGCCTTAAACAATACATACAAACCAAAATAAATTGACTTGCACAATTATTTTCTTAACCGGAAGCAATTGAAACAAACATACACATTATAGCACCGCAATTGCATCAAATTTCGTTAAGCAAAAACACTTGATACCCAACAACAAAGAAGATACCAAACAATAATCCAAATAAATTGACACAGTTTTTCTTAACCGGAAACAATTGAATGACACACACACATCCATACATAATATAATGGAACATATCAATTGTACCGAAATTTTGTTAAGCAAAAGAAAAATATATGCAATATAAACATGCTTTTCTTAAACAGGAAAACGATTAACTAACAAATTTGTTACCTCAATTTCCGAAGCCACTCTCCCCAGAAAGATAGATCATTAAGCGCAAGTTAAAATAAGAACTCTCCCCCAGTGTGTTGTCATCCTCTCGCAAGAACAAAAGAACAACAACAAAAACAACCTTTACCCGAGAAAGGTTGAATCGGTTTTAACTAATGTGTGCCAATAGCAAAAGTTGAAAACCTGAAACACATATGTTATGCTAAACATAACTCATGAAAACACAATTTTATTCAATATATTGTGACTTTTCACATATGAGTTTCAATCAGAACACCTTATGATCCTTATATAAAGCCTACCATCATGGGATAGAACTTAATCCTTCTAAAACAAAAAGCCACACAAATCATAAAGGTTACATCATATGAGATCGAATATTAAGGTTGGTAAAAACCGAAATCGGGCATCTCATAAATCCAATTTGCAATACAACATAAATATTCAACATAAAATTATGAATTGAAATTACCTCAATCTTTTAGGTAATTAAATTATGAAACCAACGCAAAAAGAATGAGGTCATTCCGAGTTCGGACTAAAAAGTTATGGGCAAAACAGTTTTACACTCCTTCGTGTGGACCAATCATACCAATCACAAGGACCAGTTCCGGTGATTGCTTGTGATGGGTCATACCAATCACCAGGACCAGTTACAGTACTTATGATGGGTTATACCAATCACCAGGACCGGTTCCAGTGATTACTTGTGATGGATCACAACATGAATCCACACACTAAACTGTTTTAGACATAACTTTTACATACATTATCCGAATTTAGTGATTTTTTGGCTCGTTTTAATCGTAAAAACAAGATCTACACATGCATGAAGTAGATATCAACATATAAACTCAAAATTATCGTTTCTATCAAAAGTTCAAATATAGATAGAGAAGGTATGAGTATAGAAGGAAAAAAATCTCCCTAAAGATGTTAATTAGTCATATAATAACTGAGAGGTCATGTGCTCAGTTTCATGTGCTTACTCACCCTTCATAAGATTGAGCACAAAGGTAAGCATTCACATTCCAACACAACTAGGTTGTGTTTATTTGAGCATTGTCTTCTTTGTCACAAGTGACTAAGACAGGATCATCACATTTGACCTCTTGTTTGGTTTTCTTATTACTCTTGTTCCATCTTGAAAAGACGAGGGTACCCAAATATACCTCAATCTAAAAAAATTCCACCTATAAGTCGTTTTTCGAAAGTGATTATCTATGGAATGAGTCGAGACAATACAACTAATCGGTTCACACTTCGTGTGATCGTCTATGGATACGAGATCGACACAATTTACAACAACGAAGTATGTTTACTTGATAATAGGTTCGGACTTAACCAAACTCTAGGGATTGTCTATCAAGTAAAATAGGAATTAACGTTTGTGTGATTTACTTTAAATTATAATAAACACAATTATAATTGCAGAAAATAAAAGTAAATGACACGGCAAGATTTTGTTAACGAGGAAACCGCAAATGCAGAAAAACCCCGGGACCTAGTCCAGAATTGAATACTCTCAGAATTAAGTCGCTATAAAAAATCAAACCAACTTCGTATAGTTGAGACCAAACAACTAAACCTATAGTTCACCTAGTTTCCTCAGTATCCCTGCGCCTCCAACTTGCAGTAAGTCACGCACTTGGAACAATTCCGTTGGTTCGTATTCCAAAAAGTAAAGGAATAACAAATCTGTTCGGTAACAACTCTTTTCAAACAACGTGATATGAGTCTGACAAAGGCTCTTCCGTGTAACCAATAAACTCCTTTGTCGGGTCCTTAGATCAATCTCTCAACAACAACCGAAGTAATTGTTAGACTATGCAATCAATACTATTATCACAAAGAAGTGTATTGATGCCGATCTACTAAACTAATAAATCCAATCTATCACAAAGATAAACCGATTATAGTTGGATCCCTTTCCAGCCGAAACAAGTATTGTGCACACCAAAGATTATGAACCCAAAAAGTCTTCTTGTCTTCAAATCTTTTTTGATCTTCAATCAGCACCTGCACACAATCAACTTGAATCTCTTGTGATCAATCACACACAGAACGGAGTCTGTTAACGTTGGATTATCACAAGACGTCTTTAGATCTACAAACAGTCTAAAGATCCCCGTCGAAACTTCGATCTAGTTTGAGTGAATCTTATATCAAAAGAGAAGATTCTCAAGCATAAACAAACTAGGTGCAATCAAAGTTCAACAACCGTTAGTCAATCGAATCAATCGAAAACTAAAATAAACTGCAATTATCTAGTTTACCACCAACGGTACTAATAGAGCTTCTCAATCCCAAAGAAGTCTTTAAACCGAGCGGCCGTAAGAAATTTCTCCTAATTAGGGTACTTTCCTCTCCGATAGGCGGCTCCACCAGTAACAACATAACTGAGGTAGTTTTGCTGGCTCTGAGGATTAGTTTTCTAGAAATGCAAACTTCAATATTTATAGACAAGGAAGTTTGGACACCAAGGAATTTCCAAAACCGAATATTCTCAAAGATATGCAATAAACACAAAATCGGTTTTCATAACTCCTGGAAATGCACTGTCCAAATATTGACCGAAATCCCAATAGAAGAATCTATAATTAGTAAATGCACATTACTAATTATTATTTTCTAAAGATATGCATTTAATTGCTGGAAATTAAATAGCATATAAAAACTAAGAAACCTTAATTAAAAGATTTTCAATTTATTTCGATCCTGGGATTCTCCTTTAGCTATTAAGGAATATCTTTGAATAATTAATGATAAGAGTTACTGCACATGTTTAAAGTATGTTGACATCTTTACTTTGCAAGTCCTTTTTCATACTTACAATCTTGGAAACGATTTGCCACACTTCCAAACAAGTTTAGAATTGGTTCATCTGACTTCCAAGAACTATGTGATTGATTATCCTATCAAATCACCAACCATGGGTTTTACGGTTCTACCAAAACAAGTTCGGTTCTACCTCCATGTGAGTATTGTGCATAGTCACGCTAGTTACCAAAACTCGGTTGACTAGGTACTAGGATCGGTTCCCCACATACTTATGGTAACTACCTGTATTTGGTGCACATGTCCATAGGATCGGTTCCCCCAAAACTACAAACTTGTTGCACATGTTCATAGGATCGGTTCCCCCATTTACTAAAAACGTGTTGCACCTATTACAAGGATCGATTCCCCTCTTGTAAATTTGTTGCACCTCTTACTAGGATCGGTTCCCCAATGGCTAGATAAAAGTTGCTATTTACAAGGCATCGATCATACCATCTAGAGTGATTACTTAAGATCGGTTTCACTAATAAAAGTCATACCGATACATAAGTCAGTCCTTGTGAATAGTTTTACCAAGATACATAAACAAGTTTATGAGAGGTTATACTAAATACACATATTGGTAATTCAAAATAGATTTGCAATGAATAATAATACCAATAAGCCTAGCGATTTCCCTTTCGATTCACAAAACAAGTTTATGAACTTACTTCCTTTAAACGAATGCAAAACATTGTTTCCTAAGATGAAATCTTCACTCATACCCATACATAATCACAATAGCATTCATATGATCATGTCGATGTCTTATATACAAAGTTTAATGGTTAAGCAATAAACCTCGTATTGTATTCCTTAATACTATGTATAACTAGAGTATCATACACAGCTTTGCAGTTATGTTTTCAATATGCACGACTTGAAAGATAAGTTAGGGAATGAAACAGTTCAAGTCAAATATTACTAACCTCAAGAGGAAGGATGATATTGTCGTTGTAGCTCCATACTTCTTCACATTCTTCAAGTTTTCATGTAATACTTGTAAGTCTCATATCCTAACACTTTCAATCTAACCTATACGAAGTTGACTCTAGTATATAATCAAGCGACTCTTTAAATGAGTTTTGATGTACTAAAATATGACAACCAAACTTGACATACCAACGCTTGGTGGGTTCAACCGAGCTATGCTCTAACAATCTCCCCCTTTGTCAATTTTAGTGACAAAACTCTTACATCATATGGATAAACAAATTACAAAAATTCATTATACACATACGCTTGATTCCAAGTTCAACAGCATAAAACCTGCATTAAATTCAATCCTTAAATGCCGCTGTTGACATTATACTAACAAAGCTAATACTCCCCCTAAAGGTAAGATAGGTAGATTTTCAATCCGCACGTCTTTGTTATTTTCATGTAGTTCCTCATAACTACGTATCATATGATATGTGACTCCCCCTTAGTCTATGCTTTCACTCTTTTCATTAGAATAAACGTTTTAACACAAATGTCCTTCCCCTTAGTGATACCAACTCACAACAAGTCAATATCACTTGTTTACTCCATATATTTCTCCCCCTTTTTGTCACAAAATGACAAAGAAACGAAAAAATAAAGGACAAACCGAAAGGATCTTACAAATCTCACAAAGAAAATTTGCAAACCTATAAGAGTTGAGCACGAGGGTTTTGCATATCATTTTAGATAACCAATATTAAAACCGAAACTACAAGTAATTTGGTTTTAACATGTTATCTAGGAAACAATTGCTCGAAGCAATTTTCCCTAATAGTTTAGAACTTCAAAAATCGACTAATCACCTTAGTTCTTTTGCTAAACTGATTGTACAAATACAATCGCTTGTTCGATAAGGCCCAAATAAAGATAAGAATTAACTTTATTTTTCTCATCAGGCTCTAATTATTCTCAATAATAACTTAGACCTTTCACTTTTAAACAAGACAAATACTAGGTTAGTTAACTAGTAATTCTTGTTAAGGCATTGAGTTAGACTTGAATAACCGAAACCTCTACGTTTGATAAGTCTAACTAAGATCCGAAAAACTTAGTTTCTCTTATCCGGAAATCACTTGGACTAAACAAATGATCCCGAAACCTTTTGTTAAGCCATAAACAATCCATACAAACCAAATAAATCAACTTGCATAGTCATTTATCTTAACCGGAAGCAATTGAAACAAACATAGACATTATAGCACCGCAATTGCACCGAAATTTTGTAAGCCTAAACAATTGATATCAAACAATAACGAAAGATAACAATAGTTTTTCTTAACCGGAAACAATTGAATCACAATCAAACATCCATACACAAATAATGGAATCAACATCAATTGTACTGAAATTTTGTAAAGCAAAAGCAATAAATATATGCAATAAAATCATGCTTTTCTTAAACAGGAAAACAATTAACTAACAAGATTGTTACCTCAAAATCCGCATCCTCTTCTCCCCTTAAGATATGTCATTAAGCGCAAGTTCACTTAGAACTCTCCCCCATTGAAGTTGTCATCCTCCCGCCAAAACAAAAGAACAACAACAAAGAGCAACCTTTACCAGAGAAAGGTTGAAGACCGGTTTTAACTATGCGATGCAAAAGTTGAAACCTCTAAACACATATGCTTTTATGCTAAACCAAAAGATTCAACATGTTGTGACTTTTTTACATATTGTTTGTACAGGAACCCCTCATGATCCTTTGATAAAGCCTACCAACATGGGCTAGAACTTAATCCCGCTAAATCAAAAAGTCACCCAAACCATAAGGGTTCACATCATTATGAGATCGAATATTAAGGTTATGAAAACCGAAATCAAACATCCCATAAACTCAAATGCAATACACCATAAATATTCAACAAAGAATCAAGTATTGCAATTACCTCTATCTTATAGGGAATTGAATTGCGAAACCAACGCAAAAAGAATGAGGTCATTCCGAGTTCGGACGAAGAAGTTATGGGCAATATAGTTTTACACTTCTTCATATGGGGACCTCTCACTAGGATCGGTTCCCAACATTGCATCTATCACTAGGATCGGTTCCCAAGAGTTACTTGTGACGGATCACAACACTAAACTGTTTTTAACGTACCTTTTGCATACGATGTCCGAATTCGGTGGTTTTTGGCTCGTTTTAACCGTAAAAACAAGATCTACACATATATGATCAGTAGATATCAACATCATAAATTCAAAATTACCGTTTCTATCGAAACCTCAAATATAGATTGAGAAAGTATGAGTATTGAAGAAAAGAAATCTCCCTAAAGATGTTAATTAGTCATATAATAACCGAGAGATCACGTGCTCAGTTTCATGTACTTCCCCACCTTTCAAAAGATTGAGCACCAAGGTGAGGTTGCACATTCTAACACAACTAGGTTGTGTTGAGTTGAGCCTTGTCTTGTTCGTCATGAGTGACTAAGGCAGAATTATCATTCTTGACCTCTTGCTTGGTTTGTTTTCTCTTTTCCATCTCTTTTTTTTCTTCTTTGACTTGTGATGAAGAGTGTCATTATCACAACCTTTACTAGTACAGGAGATTTCAGACATGATGTCTTTCTTTAGTCTTTCAAGAAGACTCTTATAATTATTGTCACCAACAATTAACAGCTGAGAGTCATTCTTGTGACTAACTTTTGGTCCCTTATTGGTTATGGAGAACTTCGGGACCCATTTAGAGTTGGGTTTCACAGGAGTGGCTTTCTCCTTCATATCATTAGGACGATTGTCCTTTTGAATACTTTGCAAAACATCCTTTCTCCAATTTGGAACATCAGATCTTGTTTTTGCATTTAAAAAGTCATTTCTCTTTCTATAATTGGGTCTTTTATGAAATGACCTTGTCGAGTGATATGCAAAATTTGAACTATCATTATAATAATTCTTTTGCCTAAACTTGGGACAATACCGATCTGAGTTCCTTTGGGGAGCAATCTTAGCCAATTCGTTTGATACAAAAGAAAGTGCATCTTGCATCTTACGAACTTTGCATCCCCATTGCAAGTGTCCTTTATTACCACAATAATAACAATGCTTAGTATAAACATACGAAGTATGAGTTTTAGTGTTACCTTTTTGTGGATCCTCTTGCATTGGAGCTCGACGAGTTTTCTTCTTCTTCAACGTTGTTGCTTTCTTGACATTAGTAGAAGTGGTCTCTTTGATTGCTGCTGGTTGAACACAATTCTTAGGATTGTCTGGCTTTACTTCTTCACAAGAAATAGTATCATTTTTGACAACAATGGAAGCCTCTGGTTGAGAAGAATTAGTAGCTTTAACAAATTTTACCTCTTTGTTAATATTTGAAGCATCTATTCCCTTATAGCCCAATCCTCGGGTATCACGATGATTTCTACTTTCTTCTAACATTGAGGTTAAATTGTTTGAGCTAACATTGAACTTTTAAGGTCTAAAATTTCTTCTTCCAATGTCTTGATTTTATCAAGAGCACCAGCTAGATCAGCCTTAAGATTTTTTTATCGTGAGAGATATACACCTTCTTTCTCTTCGAAACTCTTTGGTTGAGAATTAACCCTTGCTTCAGATTCAGCAAGTTTCTTTTTCGACAAAAAGAGATCTCTTGGAAGATTTTCACATTCTAATTTCTTAGAATTTAGCTATTCAGTACGATCTTTAAGAAGAGAATCACTGATTTGGTAACCAATATAATATCCTTGAAAAACCTTCTTCAATTTCTTGTTTTCACGACAAAGAGGAGTCACAAGACCAACGAAATTTGAAGAACTCAGTTTTTTATTTTTCAAAGGATTCAGTAGTTTAGAGTATTCTGAGATATCCTCTTCTACTTCTCGTTCAAAATCTGAGTCATCATCATCGGAAATTTCATCCATCATTTCTTCTAGACAAATTTTCCAGTTGTCATCGGTTTCTACATCATTACCAAGATTAACTTGTCTCGTAGAATCTCTAGAGATGATTTCTTCAGATATTGAATCGTAGATGCCATCATCAAGTGTTAATTCAAAACTCTTGATGTCTTACTTTACGTTAACTGAATCATTCATTAGATTCAATTCTTATAGGTTGGATCGCACCAAACACATATTGTTAGATCTTTTCGTGTTTGCCTACTCTGATACCAATTGAAAATACGAGGGTACCCAAATATACCTCAATCTAAAACTTTTCCACCTATAAGTCCTTTTCCGAAAGTGATTGTCTATGGACTGAGTCGAGACAATACAACTAATCGGTTCACACTTCGTGTGATCGTCTATGGATATGAGATCGAGACAATACAACAACGAAGTATGTTTACTTGATAATAGGTTCGGACTTAACCAAACTCTAGGGATTGTCTATTAAGTAAAATAGGAATTAACGTTTGTGTGATTTACTTTAAATTATAATAAACACAATTGTAATTGCGGAAAATAAAAGTAAATGACACATCAAGATTTTGTTAACGAGGAAACCGCAAATGCAGAAAAACCCCGGGACCAAGTCCAGAATTGAATACTCTTAGAATTAAGACGCTATACAAAATCAAACCAACTTCGTATAGTTGAGACCAAGCAACTAAACCTATAGTTCACCTAGTTTCCTCAGTATCCCCACGCCTCCAACTTGCAGTAAGTCACGCACTTGGAACAATTCCTTTGGTTCGTATTCCAAACAGTAAAGGAACAACAAATCTGTTCGGTAACAACTCTTTTCAAACAACATGATACGAGTCTGACAAAGGCTCTTCTGTCTAACCAATAAACTCCTTTGTCGGGTCCTTAGATCAATCTCTCAACAACTACCGAAGTAATTGTTAGACTATGCAATCAATACTATTAATCACAAAGAAGTGTATTGATGCCGATCTATTCAACTAATCAATCCAATCTATCATAAAGATAAACCGATTATAGTTGGATCCCTTTCCAGCCGAAACAAGTATTGTGCACACCAAAGATTATGAACCCAAAAAGTCTTCTTGTCTTCAAATCTTCTTTGATCTTCAATCATCACCCGCACACAATCAACTTGAATCTCTTGTGATCAATCACACACAAAACGGAGTCTGTTAACGTTGGATTATCACAAGACGTCTTTAGATCTACAAACAGTCTAAAGATCCCCGTCGAAACTTCGATCTAGTTTGAGTGAATCTTATATTAGAAGAGAAGATTCTCAAGCATAAACAAACTAGGTGCAATCAAAGTTCAAAAACCGTTAGTCAATCGAATCAATCGAAAACTAAAATAAACTTCAATTATCTAGTTTCCCACCAATGGTACTAATAGTGCTTCTCAATCCCAAAGAAGTCTTTAAACCGAGCGGCCGTAAGAAATTTCTCCTAATTAGGGTACTTTCCTCTCCGATAGGCGGCTCCACCAGTAACAACACAACTGAGGTAGTTTTGCTGGCTCTGAGGATTAGTTTGCTAGAAATGCAAACTTTAATATTTATAGACAAGGAAGTTTGGACACCAAGGAATTTCCAAAACCGAATATTCTCAAAGATATGCAATAAACACAAAATCGGTTTTCATAACTCCTAGAAATGCACTGTCCAAATATTGACCGAAATCCCAATAGAAAAATCTATAATTAGTAAATGCACATTACTAATTATTATTTTCTAAAGATATGCATTTAATTGCTGGAAATTAAATAGCATATAAAAACTAAGAAACCTTAATTAAAATATTCTCAATTTATTTCGATCTTGGGATTCTCCTTTAGCTATTAAGGAATATCTTTGAACAATTAATGATTAGAGTTACTGCACATGTTCAAAGTATGTCGACATCTTTACTTTGCAAGTCCCTTTTCATACTTACAATCTTGGAAACGATTTGCTGCACTTCCAAACAAGTTTAGAATTGGTTCATCTGACTTCAAAAACTATGTGATTGATTATCCTATCAAATCACCAATCATGGGTTTCACGATTCTACCAAACCAAGTTCGGTTCTACCTCCATGTGAGTACTGTGCATAGTCACGCTAGTTACCAAAACTCGGTTGACTAGGTACTAGGATCAGTTCCCCACATACTTATGGTAACTACCTGTATTTGGTGCACATGTCCATAGGATCGGTTCCCCCCAAAACTACAAACTTGTTACACATGTTCATAGGATCGGTTCCCCCATCTACTAAAAACATGTTGCACCTCTTACAAGGATCGATTCCCCTCTTGTAAATTTGTTGCACCTCTTACTAGGATCGGTTCCCCAATGGCTAGATAAAAGTTGCTATTTACAAGGCATCGATCATACCATCTTGAGTGATTACTTAAGATCGGTTTCACTAATAAAAGTCATACCAATACATAAGTCATGCCTTGTGAATAGTTTTACCAAGATACATAAACAAGTTTATGAGCGGTTATACTAAACACACATATTGGTAATTCAAAATATATTTGCAATGAATAATAATACCAATAAGCCTAGCAATTTCCCTTTCGATTCACAAAACAAGTTTATGAACTTACTTCCTTTAAACGAATGTAAAACATTGTTTCCTAGGATGAAATCTTCACTCATACCCATACATACTCACAATAGCATTCATATGATCATGTCGATATCTTATATACAAAGTTTAATGGTTAAGCAATAAACCTCGTATTGTATTCCTTAATACTATGTCTAACTAGAGTATCATACACAGCTTCGCAGTTATGTTTTCAATATGCACGACTTGAAAGATACGTTAGGGAATGAAACAGTTCAAGTCAAATATTACTAACCTCAAGAGGAAGGATGATGTTGTCGTTGTAGCTCCATACTTCTTCACATTCTTCAAGTCTTCATGTAATACTTGTAAGTCTCATATCCTAACACTTTCAAGCTAACCTATATGAAGTTGACTCTGGTATATAATCAAGCGACTCTTTAAATGAGTTTTGATTCACTAAAATATGACAACCAAACTTGACATACCAACGCTTGGTGGGTTCAACCGAGCTATGCTCTAACACATCTCTTGTTTTTCTTCTTTGATTTGTGATGAAGAGTGTCATTATCACAACATTCATTCGTACAAGAGACTTTAGACATCAAGATGTCTTTTCTTAGTCTTTCAAGAAAACTCTCAAAAACATTGTTACCAACATTTATCAATTGAGTGTCATTCTTATGACTAACTTTTGGTCCCTTCTTGGCTATGGAGGACTTCAGGATCCATTTATGGATGAGTTTCGCAAGAGCGTATTTCTCCTTCATACCATTAGGACCATTTCCCTTTTGGACTTTGCGAAACATCCTTTCTCCAATTTGGAACATCAGATCTTGTCTTTGCATTTGCAAAGTCATCTCTCCTTCTATAATTGGGTCTTTTATGAGACGACCTTGTCGAGCGATAGGCGAAATTTGAACTATCATTATAATAATTCTTTTGCCTAAACTTAAGACAATAACTATCTGAGTTCTTTCGGGGAGCAAACTTAGACAATTCGTTTGATACAAAAGAGAGTGCATCTTGCATCTTACGAACTTTGCATCCCCATCGCAAGTGCCCTTTATTACCACAATAATAACAATGATTAGTAACATAAGGAGTATGAGTTTTAATGTTACCTTTTTATGGATCCACTTGCCTTGGAGCTTGACGATTTTTCTTTTTCTTCTTCTTATCTTTGTTCAACATTGTTGCTTTCTTAACATTAGCAGAAGTGCCTTCTTTGATAGCCGTATTTGAAGAGTTTGCTTGAACATGATTCTTGGGCTTGACTGGATTTACTTCATTACAAGAAATAGTATCACTTTTGACATCAG
Organism: Papaver atlanticum; assembly: GCA_023531105.1. Lineage (NCBI taxonomy): Eukaryota > Viridiplantae > Streptophyta > Magnoliopsida > Ranunculales > Papaveraceae > Papaver > Papaver atlanticum. Next base: position 908,262 of record JAJJMB010015449.1, on the reverse strand, counting down.
TGGAAGCCTCTGGTTGAGAAGAATTTGTAGTTTTAAATTTTTTTATCTCATTGTTATCGTTGGAAGCACCTGATTCCTTATAATATCCCAATCCTCGTGTATCACCATGAAATATTCCCGCTTCTAACAATGAGGATAAATTGTTTGTGCTATCATTGGACTTTTTCAAGTACAAATTTTCTTCTTCCAACGTCTTGAGTTTATCAAGAGCACCAGTTAGATCATCCTTAAGGCATTTTTCTCGAGAGAGATATTCACCTTCTTTCTCTTCAAAACTCTTTTGTTGAGAGATAATCCCTACTTCAGATTCAACAAGTTTCTTTTTCGACAAAAAGAGATCTCTCCGAAGATTCTCGCATTCGAGACTCTTCGAGTTTAGCTCTTCTGTACGATCTTTAAGAAGAGAATCATTGAGGCGATAACCAATATAATATCCATCGAAAACCTTCTTCAGTTTCTTGTTCTCACGACAAAGAGGAGCCATAAAACTAATGAAATCCGAAGCACTCAGTTTTTTTATTTTTCAAAGGATCCAGTAGTTCAGAGCATTCTCAGATATCCTCTTCTACATCTCTTTCAAAAACTAAGTTATCATCATCTGAAATTTCATCCAATCTTTCTTGTAGACAAATTTTCCAGATGTCGTCGGTTTATGCATCATTTACAAGATTAACTTGTCTAGTAGATTCTCTCAATATGATTTCATGAAGGTCTTCAGATATTGATTCGTAGATGCCATCATCAAGTGTTAATTCAAAACTCCTAATACCTTGCTTTACGTTAACTGAATCATTCCCAGGTTCTATAAAAACCATTTTTAGATTCAATTCTTATAGGTTGGATTGCACCAAACACATACCTTCTCACTGAACTAGCAGCAAAGTTCGATTCTATAGCAACCAATCTCAATAGCACCTTAAAGGAAAACAATCGAAATCTGGTGAGATTATTCAGTAGACCTTATAACAACCAGCACCAATCTCATCCTGAAGATGCTAGTGGATCTAATATACTTGATATTTATGATCAAGGTTTTGCTTACCACCGTCAACCCAATTATTCCCATCGTATTCCTAAGATGGATTTTCCAAGATTTGATGGTGACAATCCTCGAGGTTGGATTCAGAAAGTTGAACGATATTTTCAACTCCATGAGATTGAGGAACACAAAAAGGTTGATATTGCTGCAATCTACCTTGAGGGTAAGACTGAAAAGTGGTTTTTAAACTTTCAAGTTAATAGACATTGAATAACTTGGCATGATCTAGCTACACATCTATGTGCTCGTTTCGAAAATCCTGTAGATGAGAACTTTGTTGATAGCTTTAACAAATTGGTACAAAAATTATTTATGGATGACTATTATGAGGATTTTGAATCACTCAAAGCATTGATGCTTAAAATGAACCCATCCCCTAGTGAATCTTACTTCATTATGAGTTTCCTAAGTGGCTTAAAGGATGAAATATGTAAATTTGTTTCTATGTTTCACCCTCAAACCTTATTAGATGCTTTTTCTCTAGCTAGACTACAAAAACAAAAGCTAGCTCTAACAGGTGCTGCCACCAAACCATTTACTAAGTCCTTCAACAGTCCAATTACTTAACATAGACAGTACCCTTCTACATCCTTTGTACCCAAACCAATTCTAACTTCACCAAAATCTGCACCCACCACTCCCAAGTCAATTTTCACCCCTACACAAAAGTCAAATCCACAACCTCCTCTAGTTAAAAGACTTTCTCAATAGGACATGGACAAAAGAAAAGATCAAGGTTTATGCTACAATTGTGATGCTGTATATAAACCTGGACATTTTTGTAAGGGCAAACAAAAGATTTACATGCTCCAAATGGATACTTCTAAATCTGCAGATACTGAGGAAGAAGAGGAAATATTTGAAGAAGCCACTGAATCTCCAGTTCAGTCTAATATAGAGATATCTCTCCATGCACTCACAGGCACTACAACTGGGGAGACAATCAGGATTCCTGGTGTTCTCAATACACAGAAAGTTTCCATTCTTATTGATACTGGTAGCACCACCAGTTTTATTGATAACCAGCTAGCAACTTCTCTCAAGTGCCACATTGAACCAACTGCTCCCATGCTGGTTACAGTTGCTAATGGTGAAGAAAAGTAAGTACTGGCCTTTGTTCACAACTTCAATAGAGCATGCAGGGCCATATATTTGTGGAGAATCTGAGAATTCTACCACTGGGAGGTTATGACATAGTTCTTGGAGCTGTCTGGCTCAAGACTTTAGGTGATATACTCTTCAACTTTTCTAGATTAAGCATTTCTTTTAAGTACAACAATAAGAAGATTACATTACAAGGGAGCACTCCAAAATCTTCAGTGTTTATGATCAGTGGTGATGCAATTAAGAAGTTCTTTTCTACAACTTCCCATGGCTTGCTGGGTCATTTATTCTCAATATCAACAACTCCTGCACCACCCACTCCTGGAAAATACTTCCTTTATTACAAGAATTCACAGACATTTTTCAAGAACCTACCCAACTACCACCTAAAAGAAGCTTGGATCATACAATTCCTTTACAACCAAATTCCACACCTGTTAACCAAATAGCTTACAAATGCCCATATGTTCAAAAGGAAGTAGTTGGACAGATTGTCCAAGAAATGCTTCATTCTGGAATCATTCAGCCAAGTCATAGCCCCTTTGCTTCACCTATACTTCTGGTCAACAAAAAAGATAATTCTTGGAAATTCTGTGTGGATTATAGAGAACTCAATAACATCACAATCAAGGATAAATTTCATATTCCCATTGTTGATGAACTATTAGATGAGCTCAAAGGATTTAAATTTCTAACAAAGATTGATCTTAGAGCAAGTTACCACCAAATCAGGGTCACTGATTTGGACATCTTCAAGACAGCTTTTAGAACTCATCAAGGTCACTATGATTTCAAAGTTATGCCATTTGTCCTCACCAATGCCCCTGCTACCTTCCAAGCTTTAATGAATGACATATTCCAGCCATTTTTGAGGAAATTTGTATTGGTCTTCTTTGATGACATACTTATTACAGCTCCAGCATGGATGAACACTTAGAACATCTCAAGATTGTTTTCTCCTTGCTCAGAAAGTATCATCTCTTTGCTAAGATGTCCAAATGCATCCTTGGTCAGTCCTCATTGGAGTATCTAGGTCACATTATTACACCTGAAGGAGTCTGTGCTGATCCTAGTAAAATTTCATGCATGCAATCTTGGCCATTACCTCAAACTATCAAAGAACTTAGAGGCATTTTGGGACTCACAGGCTACTACAGAAAATTTGTGCAAGGGTATGGCTCTGTCAGCAAACCATTAACCGACCTACTTAATAAGAATTCTTTTCTATGGAGTCCAGCTGCTACAACTGCTTTTGAGAATCTCAAAAAAGCCATGAGCCACACTCCTGTTTTGGCACTCCCTGATTTCACTAAGCAATTTGTAGTGGAAAGTGATGCTAGTGATTTATGTATTGGTGCAGTCTTACTTCAAGAAGGTAAGCCTATTGCTTACTTCAGCAAGACATTGGGCCTCAGAGTGAGATCTCTTTCTACTTATGAAAAAAAAATCTAGCAATTGTCCTAGCTGTTCAAAGGTGGAGGCATTATTTACAAGGAAACAAGTTTATCATAAAGACTGACCATCAAAGTATCCAATATTTTCTTCAACAAAAAATCACTACTGCTTTACAACAAAGGTGGCTGATCAAGCTATTGAGATTTGACTATGAGATCCAATATAAAAAAAGGAGTTGAAAATGTGGTTGATGATGCTCTTTCTAGAAGACCTCCTGCCTTAACAACTTGCAATTCCTTGTCTGTATCTACTCCATATTGGGTGCAAGAGGTTCTCCATAGCTATACACAAGATCCAAAATCAGACAACCTCATTTCTCACTTACTTCTTACTGCTGATAGTGTGCCACATTTCACCTACAAGGAAGGCATTCTGAGATACAAAAATAGACTTTACATTGGCACTGGAGGTAATGTTAGGCACAATCTTTTACAGTCATTCCATGCTTCTTCTGTGGGTGGTCATTTTAGCATGCAAGCCACTTATGTTAGAGCTAAGAGACATTTTTACTGGCCAGGAATGTTAAAGGATATCTTACTCTTGGTGTCTCATTGTGACATTTGTCAAAGGAATAAAAGTGATCAGACCAATGCTGCTGGCTTACTCCAACCACTACCTATTCCTGATCAAGCATGATAACACATTACTATGGATTTCATTGAGGGCCTACCTGTCAGCAACAGAAAGAGTGTCATTCTGGTCATTGTTGATAGGATCACAAAGTATGCTCACTTTATTGCTCTGCAACACCCTTATACAGCTGCTTCTGTGGCTCAAGCATTTCTCAATAATGTATTCAAACTGCATGGGTTGCCCTCTTTTATTGTGTCTGACAGAGATAAGGTTTTTACAAGTCACTTTTGGCAAGACTTGTTCCAAGCTTTGGGCACTAAATTGAACTTGAGCACTGCATATCACCCCCAAACAGATGGGAAAACTCAAAGGGTTAATGCATGCCTAGAGAATTACCTGAGATGCCTCACTGGCCATAAACCAAGCAACTGGCGTCAACGGCTAGCACTGGCTGAATGGTGGTATAACACAAGCTTTCACATAGGTTTGCAGATGTCTCTATTTCAAGACTTATATGGCTATATTCCTCCACACATGGCTTTCCCTACTACATCCACCACTTCTGTAGTTGTAGTGGAATCTTACTTAAAAGAGAGAACCTTTATGCTGGACTTAATCAAATAATCTCTTCAGAAGGCACAAGAAAGAATGAAGTTATATGCTAATGCTTCTAGGGTTGAAAGAACATTTGAAGTGGGAGACTTGGTCTACTTGAGGCTTCAACCTTACAGACATGCCTCTGTTGCTTTAAGAAAGAATTTCAAGATCTCAGCTTAGTTCTATGGTCCATTTTCAATCTTGCAAAAGGTGGGACAAGTAGCTTACAGATTGGAGTTTCCCTCTAACTCTTGCATTCACCCAGTATTCCATGTTTCTCAGTTAAAGAAACACATTGGCCTCAGGTACACTCCTTCTCCTACCTTGCCTGTTGTGGATCTCATGGGAGATATAATCATGCTACCAGAAAAGGTGTTGCGCCACAGAATTGTGCTTATAGGGAAAAAGCTCGTGCACCAGGTGCTCATTCAATGGACAAATTCTTTACCAGAAGACGCTACTTGGGAGGCCATTGCAAATATTAAAGATTATTATCCACGGTTTATCCTTGAGGACAAGGAACCTCTTCAGGGGGAGGCAATGTTGCATTCTATGCAGTAAGGGCTGTCCTATTAGTCTGCCTGTAGTAAATAACTGAGTGTGTTTAACAAATCTGTTATTGGTTATTACTTTCTGTTTGATGAAGGACACATGCTCTTCATCCATTGTGTAGGATTAGGTCTAATTATTGGTCATTTAAGTTGTAAGAGAACCTGTGTGTTATCATCTATCTAAAACTTAATGAAACAAACCCATTTGGCTGCGCACATTTGCACAGATCTTTGTCCTGGATCTTCGATTCAGGAGGTGTTCAACACCATTTTATCCCAGTTCCTATCAATCTGTTAGTCTAGTTGTTGTGTTATCACAATAAAAATCTTATACCAACTGCGTATAGTTGATACCAAGCACACTACCCCTAGCTACTTAGTTCCCTCAGTATTCCCATGCCTTCGATTTCTAGAGTCACGCACGTGAATAACAATTCCTTTGGATCGTATTCCAAACAGCAAAGGAAGAATCTGTTTGGTAACCACTCTAATCAATCTTGCTACAAGATTTTGATGAGTTATTGACAAAGGCTCTTCCATTTAATCTAATAAACTCCTTTATCTGGTTAGATCAATCTCACTTTAACTACCGAAATAGTCAAGTAGATATTCACACTCAATCAATATAAATCTCAAAGAGAAATATAGATAATGCCGATCTCACGCAACTAATCAATCAAATCTATCAAAGATAAACTGATTCTAGTTGGATCCCAGCCGATCAAGGTTTGTGCACACAATTCACAAGATACGAAAACTAAAAAGAAATCTTCTTCATCTTCGTTTATCTTCAAAACCTGCATAGCACCACTTGAATCTCTTGTAATCAATCACGCACAGAGCGGAGTCTGTAAAAAATGGATTATACAGGATGTCTTTAGATCTAACAACAGTTCTAACGATCCCGTCGATACTCTGATCTAGTTTGAGTTAATCTTATATCAAAAGAGAAGATTCTCAAGCATAAACAAATTAGGTGCAATCAAAGTTTCAATAACCGTTAGTCAATCAAATCAATCGAAAACTAATAACACTGCAATTATCTAGTTTCCCACAAACGGTAGTCGTAGAGCTTCTTGATCCCACAGAAGTCTTTAAACGAGCGGTCGTAAGAGATTTCACCTAATTAGGATACTTTCTTCTCCGAATAGACGGCTCCACCAGAAACAACAAGAAATGAAGTTTGTATGGCTCTTAGAATAGTTTGACAGAAATGCAAACTTAGGTATTTATAGACCAAGGATGTTTGGATACCAAGGATGTTTGGATACCAAGGAATTTCCAAAAAAAAAAATATTCTCAAGATATGCAATGAATGGCGAAATTCGGTTTTCCTAATTCCAATAAATGTTGTTCAATATTTCCGAAATATCTCAATAGAAAATATCCAATTAGTAAATGCACATTACTAATTTTTATTCTCTAGAGATATGCATTAATTGCTGGTAATTAAAGCATACAAAACCAAAAACCTTAATTAAAAGATTCTTAATTTATTTCGGCACAAGATCACCTTGAGTACCAAGGAATATCTTTGAACAATAAATGATAAGAGTTACTGCTCGTGTTCAAAGTATGTTGACATCTTTTCACTGCAAATCCTTATTTCATATTTACATGGATTTGCATTCTTTGAATCGGATATACCACACTTCCAAACAAGTTTAGAATTGGTTCGCCTGTTTTCCAAGACTACTATGTGATTGATCAAATACCAAATCACATACATGGGGTTCAATCGGTTCTACCAATCACTGGGATCGGTTATACCTAAATATGGAAATACTTGTGATCGGTCACACCAGTCACTAGGATCGGTTACACCAGTTACAAGGATCAGTTCCATCTACACATGGTATTACTTGTGATGGGTCACACCAGTTACCAGGACCGGTTACACCAATTACAAGGATCGGTCATACAACACTTATGATCGGTCACACCAATTACAAAGATCAATCATACCATCACATGGTGATTACTTAGGATCGGTTACACCAATTATCAAAACCAGTCATACCAAATCATAAGTCTAAGAATTGTGATTAGTTATGTTAGAGCACTGCTCGGTCGAACTCGCAAGCGTTGGTATCTCAAGCTTGTTGTCAAGTTTAGTTGCCAAAACTATAAGTCTTGATTTCTAGTCTACTTATAGCTAAGTCTCGGATTAGGATAGAAAGTGTAGTTGAGCATTAGACTTCCTAGCGTTCATCAATTGAAGACGAAGAACTACTAAGGGAATCTGTGGAACTTCATCAACAAAAGGTATGTGGAGACTTGAACTCATCTATCACCCAAAAGTCTATCTACTCTATCTCCTATTTGAGACAAAAGTCGTATAGCTATATAGACTTCCATTATACACATTTGATATTTCGAGCTGAGTTTAACTCGCTTACATATTTCTTGAAATATGTGTTGGTAAGCTTTCGCTTTAACCAAGTTCATCTTATATTCTTGATGAAAGTCAAAAGATGATCATGTGAAAATCGCCTTGTAACATCTTACATGATTTGTGTGAGACAGTCATTTGATGTAGACTCGAAATGTTTCATATTGATCATTCGATCACTTGAAAATTGCTTTGAAGCTAATAGTTTGTGTGAGACAGCTATTGTCGTCTTCCGAGAATGTTTCAATGATTGAAATGGGAGTTTAGAAAACTTAACCATGATTGGATTATAAGCACAGTATGCGTACTTGCATATGTGTTGATCCAAGACCGGAACTTAGTATGCATACCCGTATGCGTACTGGTTGGTCAGGTAAAGTACGAGAGCTAGAGTATGCGTACCTGTACGCGTACTGGCAAAGTCAGTTAAAATCCGGGTACTAGAGTATGCGTACTGGTTTCAACTGAAGTTTGGATGTGTACGACAGTATGCGTACCCGTTTGCATACTGGCGAACATAGTCCAAGTCCGGCTACTTAGGTATGCGTACCCGTTTGCATACTTGAGTGGGATATATTCTAAAATTGGTTTGTTCATGAACTAATACATTTATATATTAAGGAATGCAATCTTTTGCAAACCGTGGCTATAATGTTCATGAATTGATTCGAGTGAATCAAAATCGATTTTACTTCAATTGTGTCTTGTATACTTCTATGAGAATATAAACAATTGAAAAACTTTAGAACTAGTTTCATTTGAGTCATTTGAACTAGTTATGGTTAAGATGAATATGGTTGATATGAAAGTGTTCATATGGCTAACTTAGGTTAGCTATTGTTGAGCCAACTAGGTGTACACGTTTAGGTACGGATAGCCATATCTAAATGAAGTTACTTTTCATTTGTGTGTAACAAGCTAAGTTTGATCTAACGGTTGAAAGATATTAGCTTGAGTCTAATCAGGTTTTCATCTAACGGTGAATATTGAATGCATTGTTACCAAGTTAACTTAGATTGCAAACCCTGATTTGAAGACTATATAAAGGAGAACTCTAGCAAATGGGAAACCTAATCCCCACACCTCTTGTGTGATACTAGTTGCGACTAGAGTCGATTCTCCTTTAACCTTAAGTTTTTCACGAAACCCTGTAGGTTAACGACTTGAAGACTTCATTGGGATTGTGAAGCCAACCCAACTATTTTCTCTGTAGTTGCGTGTTCTGATCTTGCTATTTTCAATAGTATTGAGTATTATCTTCTCTAAGATTTGCTCGATATTTATTCTCCGATAGGCAAGATAAAAAGTAGTCACAAACATCTCCGTCTCATCGTTTGTGATTCCACAATATCTTGTTTCGCTACCATACGATTAAGATTATTGTGAGGTGATTGATATTTCTAGGCTGTTCTTTGGGAATTTAAGTCTGGTATATCAATTGGTTCCTGTTCACCTTGATTTATCAAAAGACGGAACAAAAACTCATAGGTTTATCTGTTGGAGACAGATTAATCTATTCAATAGACTTTTCTGTGTGAGACAGATTAGTTTATCAAGTCTTCGACTTTGGGTAGTAGCAACTCTTAGTTGTGGGTAAGATCAGTTAAGGGAATCAAGTGCGTAGAGTCCTGTTGGGATTCTGAGGCGTAAGGAACGCTGCTGTACCTTGATCAGTGTGAGATTGGTTAGGGCTTAACTACATTCCGGTTTGAAGTTAACTTGGAGTAGGCTAGTGTCTGTAGCGGCTTAATATAGTGTGTTTTTCAAATATGGACTAGGTACCGGGGTTTTTCTTCATTTGCGGTTTCCTCGTTAACAAAATTTCAGGTGTCTGTGTTATTTCGTTTCCGCATTATATTTTCTATATAATTGAAATATCACAGGTTGTGCGTAAGTTCAATCAATTGTGAATCCAACCTTTGGTTGTTGATTAAATTGATTGACACTTGGATATTGGTTTTTGATACCGTCCAAGTTATTTCTTATATTCAATCGCGCTCGTAAATTCCTGTTTGTTTGATTGCAGATTGAATTGAGAAATAGAGATATAGCTCTTGGATATATTTCCATTGATTGAGTTTGACTGTCTAGTTGATTCTCATGGAATTATATTTGAGTTTGTCCATACAGATTGCTAAGCGAAATATTGGGTGTGGTTGTTAGACCCCCGCTTTTTCAAGTTATACCAAGATACATAACCTGAGTTAAGATCGGTTCTTCTAACTCACACATATTGGTCATCCAAAGATTTGCAATGAATAGTTGGACCAGTAATCCTATTGATTTCTCTTTCGATTCACGAAACAAGTTCATGAATGTACTTCCTTTAAACATGTGTAAAACATTGTTTCCTACGATGAAATCTTCACCATAACCCATTCACATAATCATAACAATATATACTCCTTCCGTTCCATTTTACTTCATGTTGTAGAGTTTTTCACGCAGATTAAGGAATATCAGAGAGAGTTAAATTTTTCCAATTCTACTCATATTAAAACCTTTTTAAAAAAAATTAAATGACCTAGTTTTTAGTTTCTAGATTCTAGGGAAAGTTACCAAGCCCATTGAAATTTACTTGGGATGTACCAAATTTTTATAGATTAGAGTATATATCCTCCATGGGAAATATTTAAAGATTTGAGTAATTGTTTATGTGTTGATTAAGATGAGAATTTATGCACTGGTGTGATTCCAAAGCAAGGGTAAATCAGAGAGAATTTGGGGAAAATACTAAAACTCTCATCTATTTTGAAACAGAAAATAAACCCTAAAACATCAAGTAAAGTGGAACGGAGGAAGTACAAGATTATGTCGATGTCATATCTACGAAGTTCAAAAGATAAGCGTTATACTTCGTAGTCTAATTCCTTAATACTATGATCATACTATTATGATCATGTCACATCACTAGAGTAATATACAATATGTACAGTATATACAGCTTCGCAGTTATGTTTTCAATATAACACGACTTGAAAGATACGTTAGGAATGAAACAGTTCAAGTCAATATTACTAACCTAAAGCGGAAGGATGATGTCGTCGTTGTAGTTCGTTACTTCTTCACATTCTTCAGGTTTTCGGAGTAATACTTGTATGTCTCAACATTTGTAGACTTTCTAGTCTAACCTAAACGAAGTTGACTCTAGTATTTAAGAAAGCGACTCTATATGAGTTTTGATACTAAAATATGACAACCAAACTTGACATACCAACGCTTGGTGAGTTCAACCGAGCTATGCTCTAACAAAAGCTACCTGGATCCTTGAAAATCTATAAACATAGAGATTCTTACAACATGATTTCTTAATCCTTGATACTCTTGTGTTCTACTTGCTAAGCTACAGTCGTCCTCTATAACCTATGTTCTTCATAGAACTGTATTCTAGGTTACAACTTTGAAAACTTCACTTAGGGGTTTGTGAAGACCGGTCTTACTATGCTTTACTTGTTAGTTCGTGTATCCGGATCTTGTTGTTATTGATACTTGAGGTTTTCATAATATTTGTTTTGGAACAAGATAGATAGAGATCACAAAGTTCTCTTCGTCTCATATTTTCTGGTTCCTCAAGATAGATATTTTAACTCTTATAATTTTTTTGGATTATTCTTGAGAGGATGTTAGTAGTCGAGGCTTCTCAGCTAACTGAGTGTAAGAAAAAATGATATAAAAGACATTGGCTTATGGAATTTATTTATGGTAACATTAATCCCATCAGAATTATGAGTTGTTGCTCTAATCTCATCAACACCATATTATTCAATTTACTTAAGTGTGGTTGTAACGTCCATGGTAATTGTTGGACGTGTGAAACCTTTGACAACCTTCACCCATGTATTGATATCATGAAATTGTAAGAGGAAATATAAGAATTTCCACCATATATAATTTATCCCACCGAAGGTTGGTGATACGATAAAATTCTTGTCTGTCGGTTCGGATCACAATAAATACAGACTTGTTAGGTCTTAACGGTGTTAGCCTGCTTTGATACCAACTGAAAATGAGAGGGGTGCCTAATATATCACCAACTTATTTATTCGTGAACTTGTATGGAAAATCCTTGTACAATCAATACGCCAAGATCTAAAAACAGTAAGAACTAATTTTAGTAAGACCCTTTTTCTTGATTGTAAAACAAGGCCAACCTATAGTCTGTCTCGAAAATTCAAGATATGAATTCAGCAAGACAAAGTCTTGTAATATCATGTCACAAGATCGAATTCAACAAGAACAAGTCTTGTACGATCTTTACTTACGAGTTAAACTATCTAGGTTGTCTAACATACTACTTTTGATATTTTAATAATAAAAATAAACATAATGCGGAAAGAAAATAACACAAGACACCAGAAATCTTGTTAAGGATAAAAACTACAATCTAGCAGAAAACCCAGGGAACTCGTCCAGTTTGAACACATACTGTAGTAAGACACTACAGACACTAGCCTAATATCATACTTCACCGGAATGTATTTGAATCCAAATATACGTCTCTTGGATCTCGCAAGACCCTATGCACACGATTCCCATAGCTTACATCCATTAAAGACCTAAGAGTTACTCCACAATCCTTCGTGAAGACTAGTGATATCCTTCCTCCAAAATGATACCTATTTCCTTTAAATATTTTCCAATCAAGTTAATGGAAATCTGTTCTCTTTGATGTATCTCCAGGTAAAATATATGTCAAAGCAAACCTCAAAAATTAAGGTTTACACTCTTCAAAACATATAGAGATGCCTAACTGATTCGATCTCACAAGATCTATCTTAATCAAGTTTATATCGTAATCTTTTGGAACTAACAAGGTAAAAGACCAAGAACTCCATGTAGTTTTTATCAATCTTATTCCTCGATCTATAGTTTTTGAATAGTCGTATAACAGGAGAGACAAACCTTTAGAATGGATAAGAACAAAGATGATCAAGATAAGATTCCAGATGACCAAGATCTATACGGTAGAAGATAGTCCGAGATGGCTTCACGAATCCCAAGTGAAGACCTTTAAAGCCGTAACCTAATTATGTTTCTCAAGGATACCTAGGTATATGAAGGGCGACTCTTGCGATAACAAAAGTGCACAATGTTTAAGGATTGACAATCTTAGTTTCACAGTGTCCTTGATCTATTTATAATGTTGAATAAAAAGCTAGATTGCTTAAAGTTCAAGCACCTATTACTTGCATTCAAATAAAGTTCCTGAACTAGTTTTCATATTTACCAAATATTTTGATCCTAAGTAATCTCTTATTGCTTAGATTAGCTTTTTACTTTGGTCCCAAGTAACTTGTTTCCTTAGTTGGAAAATTATAACAATAAAGTTATTTCTTTGATAGAAGATGTAAGAATGACAACCAAGTACTTCCAAAAGAAAGGTGTTTCTAAAGTTTAACGAGCAGTGCTGTCCCGCACGGCTGCGCGGGACTTTCCCCTAAGCTAGCAGCTCTCCTGCCGTTGGATAACCTTCCTGACCGTTCGATTAGTTTCAGTTTAGCTTTTCCAGTTCAAGTACAACTGTCAAACTTGTGTTTTTTTAAACATGTCCCTAATCTTATGAAATAAAATAAAAACATCCTTTACATATATTACTTTGTTAAATAAGTACAAAATAGTTAATATTCTCGAGGAATAACAATAGTTTCTTTACTATAAAGAGGGAAAAACTCATCTTCTTCATTGATCTCTCATGTTGATGTACTGTAAACAATGAGTCCCCAAATTTTTTTAATGAATGAGTTTGATTTTAGTTTACTAAATGAGTATGATTTTAACCAATGGAATGCTAATAATAAATTGGAAGCACCATGGGCAATGAAAGGTATAGTTCAAATCAAAAAAATATCTTAGTTTTCTGGTTTATACTGATTAGTTTTTTTTTAATGGATTAGTAATTAGATTATTATATGACCATAGAATATATAAGGATAAAGTGGGTTATGATCCAGTAGTTCTTTATCACAATTATCTAGAGAACCTAACCCTAAATTCTAAGATTTTTTTTTTTTTTTGTACTTCTCACATTCAGTAAGTTACATGCATAAATGTAGATACAACATTGTATATCTATTCACATTACTTTATTATGAGATTAATTCAATCTGCTATATACTACAGATTTTCAAGCGATTAATTAAGTTTCATGTGAAGAAGTGGCAGAAATTCATGATGAAGACACAAACAATGATATGGAAAATGATGAGGACCTTATTGCAGTAGATCAAGACAAAAATGCTAGGCTTGATGATGAAGTAGTTCCACCATATAACGCGAAAGAGTTGTCTGAAGAAGAGATTAGTAGTATTCGTCCATACATCGGGAAAGAATTTGAATCACCAGATGAAGCGTACAATTTCTATAATCGTTACGCAGGTAAAACTTGATTTAATATTCGTCATCACTCCACCAAAAAGTCTAGAGTAAAGCCTTTTAAAGTGATATGACACACATTTGTTGCAATCGTAAAGGGGTGCGAAATCCTCGAGCTAAGCCAATTGAACAAAGGAAAAGGAACCAAGCAGATATAAAGGAAAACTGTAATGTTGCTATGATGATAAAGAAGAGAAATGATAGATGGGTTATAACTCGGTTATAGAAGAACATAGTCATAAGCTTGTGTCCCCAAGTAAAAAGCATAATATTCGGTCATTGAGAACCATAAATAGCAACAAAAAATAACTTATTGTGAACATGCGTCTAGCAGGTTTCAAAACAAATCAAATGATGAATTACTTGGCAGTTGAATCAGGTGGAATTAGGAACATTAGATTTCTTCCAAAAGATGCAAGAATTTTTTTGAGTACAAAACGACAGTTGGAGCTAAAACATGGAGATGCTCAAGCTGTACTTGACTAATTTGAACGCCAATAAATGGAGAATCAATCATTTTTTTATTCAATCCAAGTCGATTCAGAAGGTCAAATGACTAACTTTTTTTTGGCAGATGCTAAATCGAGGATGGATTATTATTATTTTAGCGATGTAGTTTGTTTCGATCCCACCTACAATACAAATAGGTACGACATGCCATTTGTTCCAATTATCGGAGTTAATCACCATTATCAAACAATATTGTTTGGTGGTGCCTTTCTTTATTCCGAAAGTGAGGAATCATTCGTATGGGTAATGAAAACATGGATGAGGGAGATGCATGACAAAGAACCAAAGGTTATTCTATCCGATCAAGAGTCAGCTATTGGAGGTGCCATTGCTCAAGTTCTTCCAGGTGTGCGTCACAGATAATGCTTATGGGGTATATGTAGAAATGCTATGAAAAATTTGTCTAATGTCGACAAAGAATTTGTTTCAGAATTCAATAAATGCTTATATGGGTATGTGTTAGAGCATAGCTCGGTTGAACTCACCAAGCGTTGGTATGTAAAGTTTGGTTGTCATATTTTAGTGACTCAAAACTCATCTAAAGTCGCTTGATTGTATACTAGAGTCAACTTCGTTTAGGTTAGACTAGAAAGTCTAGGAATGTTGATAAATACAAGTATTACTCCGAAGACCTGAAGAATGTGAAGAAGAAGCGAACTACAATGACAACATCATCCTTCCTCTTGAGGTTAGTAATATTGACTTGAATTGTTTCATTCCTAACGTATCTTTCAAGTAGTGTTATATTGAAAACGCGAAGCTGTATATACTGTACATATTGTATGATACTCTAGTGATGTGACATGGTCATATTTGTATGATCATAGTAATAGTAAATTATACTACGAAGTATAACGCTTATCTTTTGAACTTCGTAGATATGACATCGACATAATCTTGTATATACTGTTATGATTGTGTGAATGGGTTATGGTGAAGATTTTATCCTAGTAAACAATGCTTTACATTTGTTTAAAGGAAGTACATTCATGAACTTGTTTTATGAATCTAAAGGGAAATCGCTAGGCTTATTGGTACGGCTATTCATTGCATATCTTTGGATTACCAATATATGTGAGATGGTAGACCCGATCGTAACTTTGTTATGTATCTTGGTATAACTAATCACAATGCCTGACTTATGATTTGGTATGACTAGTTATTATTAATTGGTGTAACCGATCCTAAGTAATCACCATGGGATGATATGATCGATATTTATAATTGGTGTGACCGATCCTAGTAATTGGTGTAATCGATCCTTGTAATTGGTGTAACCGGTCCTGGTAATTGGTGTAACCGATCCTGGTAATTGGTGTGACCGATCACAAGCAATACCATGAGTATATGGTAATCGGTCTTGGTAATTGATGTAACCGATCCTGGTAACTTGTGTGACCGATCACAAGTATTTCTATATTAAGGTATAACCGATCCTAGTGATTGGTAGAACCGATTGAACCCATGTATGTGATTTGATATTTGATCAATCACATAGTGATCTTGGAATACAGGTGAACCAATTATAAACTTGTTTGGAAGTGTGGTATAACCGATTCCAAGAATGTAAATCCATGTAAATATGAATAAGGATTTACAGTGAAAAGATGTCAACATACTTTGAACACGTACAGTAACTCTTATCATTTATTGTTCAATGATATTCCTCAGTACTCAAGGAGATTCTGTTCCGAAATAAATTGAGAATCTTTTAATTAAGGTTTTTGGTTTTATATGCTTTAATTACTAGCAATTAAATACATATCTCTAAAGAATAAAATTAGTAATGTGCATTTACTAATTGGAGATTTTCTATTGAGAGATTTCAGAAATTTTGGACAAGCATTTATTGGAATTAGGAAAACTGAATTTTGCTATTCATTACATATCTTGAGAATATTTTCGGTTTTGGAAGTTCCTTGGTGTCCAAACATCCTTGGTCTATAAATACCTAAGGTTGCATTTTTAGACAACTATCCTAAGAGCCAGGAAAACTACATCTTTTTGTTATTTTTGGTGGAGCCGTCTAATTAGAGAGGAAAGTATCCTAATTAGGTGAAATCTCTTATGACCGCTCGTTAAAGTCTTCTGTGGGATCAAGAAACTCTACGAGTACCGTTGGTGGGAAACTAGATAATTGCAGTGTTATTAGTTTTCGATTGATTTGATTGACTAACGGTTGTTGAAACTTTGATTGCACCTGGTTTGTTTAATCTTGAGAATCTTCTCTTCTGATATAAGATTCACTCAAACTAGATCGAAGTATCAACGGGATCTTTAGAACTGTTTGTAGATCTAAAGACATCTTGTGATAATCCATTGTTAACAAACTCCGTTCTGTGTGTGATTGATCACAAAAGATTCGAGTTGTGTTGTGCAGGTGTTTATTGAAGATTAAAGAAGATTTGAAGACAAATAAGATTTCTTATTTGGTTCTCTTATCTTTGGGTGTGCACAAACCTTGATCGTCTGGGATCCAACTGGAATCAAATTTATTCAATTGATTAGTTGCGTGAGATCGGCATTCTCAATATATCTCTTTGAGATTTATTTGGATTGGGTGTGAATCTAAACTTGACTACTTTGGTAGTTATTGGATAGATTGAGCTAACCGGGCAAAGGAGTTTATTAGATTAAACGGAAGAGCCTTTGCATATGACTTTTGATATCTTTATCTTGAAAGAATCGAAAGAGTTGTTACCAAACAAATTTGTTTTTCCTTTACTGTTTGGAATACAATCCAAAGGAATTGTTCTAGTGCGTGCACTCATCGAAGTCGGAAGGCAGGGATACTGAGGAAACTAAGTTAACTAGGGGTAGTTGCTTGGTCTCAGCTATACGAAGTTGGTGTAGATTTTGTATAGCGGATTAATTCTGAGAGTATTCAATTCTGGACTAGGTCCCGGGGTTTTTCTGCATTTGCAGTTTCCTCGTTAACAAAATCTTGCCGTGTCTTTTACTTTTCTATTTCCGCAATTATAATTGTTCTATTATAATTAAAAGTAAAATACACAAATGTTAACTCCGATATACTTGATAGTGATCCTATAGAGTTTGGTTAAGTACGAACCTATTATAAAGTGTCACACTTTGGTAGTCGTATTGTCTCGATCTCGTATCCATAGATAATCACACAAAGTGCAAATACCGATTTATTGCACCGATTTGTTGCATTGTCTCGACTTTGTCCATAGACGATCACTTTCGGTAAGAGGATTTATAGGTGGATATTTTAAAGATTGTGGTGTATTTGGGTACCCTCGTCTTTTCAATTGGTATTAGAGCAGGCAAACATGAAAAGATCTAACAATCTGTGTTTGGTGCGATCCAACGTATAAGATTTGAATCAAAATGGTTACAGTTGAACCTGTAAATGATTCAGTTAACGAAAACGTGATCAATATAACGAAAGAATCAACACCTAATGAAGTCATATTCTTTGAATCCACTGAACAAAGTAATCAGTATAATGAAGATTCTGATGACTGGCAAACTTTCCTTGAAAAACAACTTGATGTAATTTCAGAAGATGGTGATTTAGAATTTGATCAAGATGTAGAAGAAGATATCTCTGTATTTTCCTCACTATTAGGTACTGTTTCTACAAAAAGGCTATCCACCTCAGATGTCATTGGACTTCTTGCTCCTCTCTGCAGAGATAATAGAAAACTGAGAAAGATCTTCTCTGGATTTTATTATGGATATCAAAATGCTCGATATCTTCTGAAGGACTGCAGGGAATATCATAAACTCAAAGACTCTCGATTATGAGAATCTCTACAGAAAACATTATCTATTGAATAAGAAACTTGTTGAAACTGAAGCAAAGGTTAATTCTCAACAGTTAATGTGTGGAGAAAAATAGGAGTTTGTTTCTTCCAAAGAAAACCTTCTTTAGGATGACCTTGTCAATGCTCTTGACAAAGTTAAGAAATTGGAAGAAGAAGTTGCAAAACTAAAAAGGCTCAATGATAGCACAACCAACTTGTCTTCCTTGTTGGAAACAGGAAGAAGTCATGGTGATATGCGTGGCCTAGGATATCAGGGAATTAATACTTCCTTAACCAACCAAGAAATAAAATTTGTAAAGGCTGCATGTTCTTCCACACCAGGGGATCTACCTAAACCAACTGACAGTCCTGATCCCCGGAAGAGCTCAAGTGAGACGTTAAAACAAAATAGTTCCGAATGCAATCATGTTAAGTCTCAGATCGAAGATCGACATAAGTGAAAAACATCTTACAAAGGTAATCCTAAAAACTACACTCCTTTTAGTAAGCATTGTTATTATTGTGCAAATAAAGGTCACATGCAAAGGAGTTGTAAAATTCGAAAGATGCAGGATGCTATATCCTTTGTTTCAAAAGAATTGAGTAAATTTACCCCCAAAAAAATCTCAGATCACCATTGTCCTATTTTGAGATAAAAGAATTATTCTAATAATTCGCATTCCTATCTTACAAGGAGGATTCCTAAAAGGAACAATGATAAAAAAAAAAGAGGTTAATACCTTTGTCAACAGGAATATGAGATCTGATGTTTCATCTTGGAAAAATTCAATGTTGCAAGAGATGAAAGATCTTCATCCCAAATTCACCCAAAAGTGGATGCCCAAGTCTGAAGTGAAAAAGAGATCATCTAAAGAAAATGCTAAGAAAAACAATCATGTTGTAATCTTAGATAAAGATGACTATGAACGTCTTATTATTAGACTCAAAGAGGATCTAAAAACATCCAGTGATATTGATTCACAGGTATGTTTCGACAATCTACTGCAAAGTCGAAAAGGAAAAAGGAAGTCAATCAGGAATCTCTGATTGTACAAATCTTATTAATATGCGATTTTTCTTTAAAAAAATTTTTGATCACATACATAAGATGGGTTTTGATTCTTAGTTATTAAACGAAGACTTTCCTTATTTGTATAATACTTCAGAATTTTAAAGGTTTCGTTAAAACCTCTTTCGAAATATATATATATATATGTTCGGTCTTGTTCCTTCTTCTTACAATATCAAGCTTTCACAAAAACAATCCCGTGACATTGTACAATGCTCTCTCCTTATGTAGAGAGTGAGGAAGATCTAACAGGAGAAATTTCGGATGTAATTAACTCTTGCAGTTATGTACCTCGCTCAAAAGTACTACATATTATTTCTTTCTTAGTAAAGGAAAGAGAATGTAGTGATGTTGTCTGTGATTTTTGTGTGGAAAAGATTGAGCGTATTCTCGAGTCAAGCTCCACATACTTTGAGAAAGGGAAATATGCACTTTGGTCCGAATATTGTTCTTCTCCCATCAAGACAACTCTCTCAAAAATATTTGCTTCAAGTCTTTTCGAAGGAACAATGGAACTCATTGGAAGAAGAGATTTAATCAAGGATGATATTGCCGGTGCCAAAATGGGAATATCTGGGTATGAAAAATCTATTACAAATTATAGATGGCCGAAAGATTATGAAGAATTTAAAGGCGGGTTAGACTACTGTAAAAGAAATATACCATAAGCTGAGAACCTTCTAAGGGAACTCTCTGAAAAGGCATGCAAAGCAAAAATAAGACTAAATTCTTATTTAAATTTGGGGTACTAAATGTGCTAGGCCTACTTTGAATAAACTATCATTATTTATGAATAAAATTATTTCTTTATAATTTTTCTTGTGATAGTTACCGATTACATAGCATGTGAATGAATGTTTATATATTTTGCTATGTGTATTCGGTTTATGGGATGTCTGATTTCGGTTTTCATTAACCTTAATATTCGATCTCATATGATGAAACCCTTATGGTTTTTGCGGCTTTTTGATTTAGCGGGATTAATTCTAGCCCATGTTGGTAGGCTTTATCAAAGGATCAAAAGGTGTTATAATTGAAACTCATATGTGAAAAGTCACAATATGTTGAATCAATTTATGTTTACATGAGTTGTGTTTAGCATAAACATATGTGTTTCGGGTTTTCAACTTTTTCTATTGGCACGCATTAGTTAAAACTGTTTCAACCTTTCTATGGTAAAGGTTGCTTTTGTTGTTGTTCTTTTGTTCTTGCGAAAGGATGACAACATACTGGGGGAGAGTTCTTACTTGAACTTGCGCTTAATGATATATCTTTCTGGGGAGAAGAGGCTGCGGAATCAGAGGTAATGAATTTGTTAGTTGATCATTTTCCTGTTTAAGAAAAACCTGTTTATATTGCATATATTTTGCTTTTGCTTAACAAAATTTTGGTACAATTGATATGTTCCATTATTGTGTATGGATGTGTGTGTGTGTGTGATTCAATTGTTTCCGGTTAAGAAAAACTGTGTCAACTTATTTGGCTTATTGTTTGGTATCTTCTTTATTATTGGGTATCAAGTGTCTTTGCTTAACGAAATTCGGTGCAATTGCAGTGCTATAGTGTCTATGTTTGTTTCAATTGCTTTCGGTTAAGAAAATAATTGTGCAAGACAATTTATTTAGGTTTGTATGTATTGTTTATGGCTTAACAAAATACGGGATCATTTGTTTAGTCCAAATCGATTCCGGATAAGAGAAACTAAGTTAATTTTTATCTTAGTTAGACTTATCAAATTGGAGGATTCGGTTATTCAAGTCTAACCGAATGCATTGACAAGAAAAACTAGTTAACTAACCTAGTGTTTGTATTGTCTAAAGAGAAAGGTCTAAGTTATTGTATGAATAATTAGAACCTGATGAGAGAAATAAAGTTAATTCTGATCTTTATTTTGGTCTTATCTAAATAAGCGATTGTATGTTGCAATCGGTTTAACAAGGGAATTAAGTTTCTTAGTCGAATTGTTAAACTATTAGGGAAAATTGCTTCGGATAATTATTTCCTTGATAACATATTAAAACTAAATTACTTGTAGTTTCGGTTATAATATTGGTTATCTAAAGTGGTATGTGAAACTTTCGTGCTTAACTCTTATAGGTTGTTTACAAGTCTTTTAGATTTGTAAGATCCTTTCGGTTTGTCCTTTATTTGCTCAAACCTTTGTCATTTTGTGACAAAAAGGGGGAGAAATATATGGAGTAAACAAGTGATTTGCAATCACTAATGAAAGGAAAATTGTGCTTAAACATTTTATCTAACGAAAGAGTAAAGCATTGACTAAGGGGGAGAAACATATCATATTACTGTTATAGTATTTCGACTAGAAAAAGGGGAATAACAAAGATGTTCGGATTGAATATCTACCTAGATTGCCTTTAGGAGGGGTAAAAGCTTTGTTATTCAAATGTCAACAACAACATTTATTGATTGAATATATGCAGATTATTGTGCTGTTGAAACTTGGAATCAAGCGTATGTAAAATGAATTCTTGTAATTTGTTTATCCATATGTAAAAAGAGTTTTGTAACTAAAATTGACAAAGGGGGAAATTGTTAAAGCATAACTCGGTTGAACTCACCAAGCGTTGGTATGTCAAGTTTAGTTGTCATATTTTAGTGACTCAAAACTCATCTAAGGTCGCTTGATTGTATACTAGAGTCAACTTCGTTTAGGTTAGACTAGAAAGTCTAGGAATGTTGAGACATACAAGTATTACTTCGAAGACCTGAAGAATGTGAAGAAGATGCGAACTACAACGACAACATCATCCTTCCTCTTGAGGTTAGTAATATTGACTTGAACTGTTTCATTCCTAACGTATCTTTCAAGTCGTGCTATATTGAAAACTGATGTAATTTCAACTTTGTTGTAGTAAAAGGTTCGTTGAGACTTGT